>CM035425.1:125140258-125365258 GCA_020310875.1 Ceratopteris richardii | reverse complement strand
AGCCTCTGAGCCTTTTCAACCATATCAAGTGTAGGATTGTTGGATCACATGATATGAGCAAGAGAACAAAGAGGCTCGAACTTAAGTTCGAGCCTCTCAGCTTTTCCAATCATATGAAGTTTAGGATTGTTGTGTATTATGTGCAAAAGAACAAAGAGGCTCGAACTTAAGTTCGAGGCTCTGAGCTTTTCCAGCCATATCAAGTTTAGGATTGTTGTGTGTTATGTGCAAAAGAACAAAGAGGCTCGAACTTAAGTTCGAGCCTCTGAGTTTTTCCAACCATATCAAGTTTAGGATTGTTGTGTGTTATGTGCAAAAGAACAAAGAGGCTCGAACTTAAGTTCGAGCCTCTCAGCTTTTCCAACCATATCAAGTTCAGGATTGTTGTGTGTTATGTGCAAAAGAAGAAATAGGCTCGAACTTAAGTTCGAGCCACTCAGCTTTTCCAGCCATATCAAGTTTGGATTTTTTGTGTCTTATATCAAGTCCGAGCCTCTGAGCTTTTGCAACCATATCAAGTTTAGGATTGTTGGATCACATGATATATGCCTTAGGTTCTGAAGCCATGTCAAGTGTAGGATTGTTGTGTCTTATGTGCAAAAGAACAAAGAGGCTCGAACTTAAGTCCGAGCCTCTGAGCTTTTGCAACCATATCAAGTTTAGGATTGTTTGATCATATGATATAGGCCTTAGGTTCTGCAGCCATGCCAAGTGTAGGATTGTTGTTGTCTTATGTGCAAAAGAGCAAAGAGGCTCGAACTTAAGTTCGAGCCTTTGAGCTTTTCCAGCCATATCAAGTTTAGGATTGTTGTGTATTATGTGCAAAAGAACAAAGAGGCTCGAACTTAAGTTCGAGCCTCTGAGCTTTTCCAACCATATCAAGTTCAGGATTGTTGGATCACATGATATGAGCCTCAGCTTTTCCAACCATATCAAGTTTAGAATTGTTGGATCCCATGATATGAACAGAAGAACAAGGATTGTTGGATCAGATGATATTAACAGAAGAACAAAGAGGCTCGAACTTAAGTTTGAGCCTCTGCGCTTTTCCAGCCATATCAAGTTTAGGATTGTTGTGTGTTATGTGCAAAAGAACAAAGAGGCTCGAACTTAAGTTCGAGCCTCTCAGCTTTTCCAACCATATCAAGTTCAGGATTGTTGGATCACATGATATGAGCCTCAGCTTTTCCAACCATATCAAGTTTAGAATTGTTGGATCACATGATATGAACAGAAGAACAAAGAGTGTTGGATCACATGATATTAACAGAAGAAAAAAGAGGCTCGAACTTAAGTTCGAGCCTCTGAGCTTTTCCAGCCATATCAAGTTTAGGATTGTTGTGTGTTATGTGCAAAAGAACAAAGAGGCTCGAAACTAAGTTCGAGCCTCTCAGCTTTTCCAACCATATCAAGTTCAGGATTGTTGTGTGTTATGTGCAAAAGAACAAATAGGCTCGAACTTAAGTTCGAGCCTCTGAGCTTTTCCAGCCATATCAAGTTTAGATTTTTTGTGTTTTATATCAAGTCCGAGCCTCTGAGCTTTTGCAACCATATCAAGTTTAGGCTTGTTGGATCACATGATATAGGCCTTAGGTTCTGAAGCCATGTCAAACCATGTAAAGTGTAGGATTTTTGTGTCTTATGTGCAAAAGAACAAAGAGGCTCGAACTTAAGTCCGAGCCTCTGAGCTTTTGCAACCATATCAAGTTTAGAATTGTTGGATCACATGATATGAGCAAAAGAACAAAGAGGCTCGAACTTAACTTCGAGCCTCTCAACTTTTCCAACCATATCAAGTTCAGGATTGTTGTGTGTTATGTGCAAAAGAACAAATAGGCTCGAACTTAAGTTCGAGCCTCTGAGCTTTTCCAGCCATATCAAGTTTAGATTTTTTGTGTTTTATATCAAGTCCGAGCCTCTGAGCTTTTGCAACCATATCAAGTTTATAATTGTTGGATCACATGATATAGGCCTTAGGTTCTGAAGCCATGCCAAACCATGTCAAGTGTAGGATTTTTGTGTCTTATGTGCAAAAGAACAAAGAGGCTCGAACTTAAGTCCGAGCCTCTCAGCTTTTGCAACCATATCAAGTTTAGAATTGTTGGATCACATGATATGAGCAAAAGAGCAAAGAGGCTCGAACTTAAGTTCGAGTCTCTGAGCTTTTCCAGCCATATCAAGTTTAGGATTGTTGTGTATTATGTGCAAAAGAACAAAGAGGCTCGAACTTAAGTTCGAGCCTCTGAGCTTTTCCAACCATATCAAGTTCAGGATTGTTGGATCACATGATATGAGCCTCAGCTTTTCGAACCATATCAAGTTTAGAATTGTTGGATCACATGATATGAACAGAAGAACAAAGAGTGTTGGATCACATGATATTAACAGAAGAACAAAGAGGCTCGAACTTAAGTTCGAGCCTCTGAGCTTTTCCAGCCATATCAAGTTTACGATTGTTGTGTGTTATGTGCAAAAGAACAAAGAGGCTCGAACTTAAGTTCGAGCCTCTAAGCTTTTCCAACCATATCAAGTTCAGGATTGTTGGATCACATGATATGAGCCTCAGCTTTTCCAACCATATCAAGTTTAGAATTGTTGGATCACATGATATGAACAGAAGAACAAAGAGTGTTGGATCACATGATATTAACAGAAGAACAAAGAGGCTTGAACTTAAGTTCGAGCCTCTGAGCTTTTCCAGCCATATCAAGTTTAGGATTGTTGTGTGTTATGTGCAAAAGAACAAAGAGGCTCGAACTTAAGTTCGAGCCTCTCAGCTTTTCCAACCATATCAAGTTCAGGATTGTTGTGTGTTATGTGCAAAAGAACAAATAGGCTCGAACTTAAGTTCGAGCCTCTGAGCTTTTCCAGCCATATCAAGTTTAGATTTTTTGTGTCTTATATCAAGTCTGAGCCTCTGAGCTTTTGCAACCATATCAAGTTTAGGATTGTTGGATCACATGATATATGCCTTAGGTTCTGAAGCCATGTCAAACCATGTCAAGTGTAGGATTGTTGTGTCTTATGTGCAAAAGAACAAAGAGGCTCGAACTTAAGTCCGAGCCTCTGAGCTTTTGCAACCATATCAAGTTTAGGATTGTTTGATCACATGATATGAGCAAAAGAACAAAGAGGCTCAAACTTAAGTTCGAGCCTCTCACGTTTTCAAACCATATCAAGTTCAGGATTGTTGTGTGTTATGTGCAAAAGAACAAATAAGCTCGAACTTAAGTTCGAGCCTCTGAGCTTTTCCAGCCATATCAAGTTTAGATTTTTTGTGTTTTATATCAAGTCCGAGCCTCTGAGCTTTTGCAACCATATCAAGTTTAGGATTGATGGATAACATGATATAGGCCTTAGGTTCTGAAGCCATGTCAAACCATGTAAAGTGTAGGATTTTTGTGTCTTATGTGCAAAAGAACAAAGAGGCTCGAACTTAAGTCCGAGCCTCTGAGCTTTTGCAACCATATCAAGTTTAGAATTGTTGGATCACATGATATGAGCAAAAGAACAAAGAGGATCGAACTTAAGTTCGAGCCTCTGATCTTTTCCAGCCATATCAAGTTTAGGATTGTTGTGTATTATGTGCAAAAGAACAAAGAGGCTCGAACTTAAGTTCGAGCCTATGAGCTTTTCCAACCATATCAAGTTCAGGATTGTTGGATCACATGATATGAGCCTCAGCTTTTCCAACCATATCAAGTTTAGAATTGTTGGATCACATGATATGAACAGAAGAACAAAGAGTGTTGGATCACATGATATTAACAGAAGAACAAAGAGGCTCGAACTTAAGTTCGAGCCTCTGAGCTTTTCCAGCCATATCAAGTTTAGGATTGTTGTGTGTTATGTGCAAAAGAACAAAGAGGCTCGAACTTAAGTTCGAGCCTCTAAGCTTTTCCAACCATATCAAGTTCAGGATTGTTGGATCACATGATATGAGCCTCAGCTTTTCCAACCATATCAAGTTTAGAATTGTTGGATCACATGATATGAACAGAAGAACAAAGAGTGTTGGATCACATGATATTAACAGAAGAACAAAGAGGCTCGAATTTAAGTTCGAGCCTCTGAGCTTTTCCAGCCATATCAAGTTTAGGATTGTTGTGTGTTATGTGCAAAAGAACAAAGAGGCTCGAACTTAAGTTCGAGCCTCTCAGCTTTTCCAACCATATCAAGTTCAAGATTGTTGTGTGTTATGTGCAAAAGAACAAATAGGCTCGAACTTAAGTTCGAGCCTCTGAGCTTTTCCAGCCATATCAAGTTTAGATTTTTTATGTCTTATATCAAGTCTGAACCTCTGAGCTTTTGCAACCATATCAAGTTTAGGATTGTTGGATCACATGATATATGCCTTAGGTTCTGAAGCCATGTCAAACCATGTCAAGTGTAGGATTGTTGTGTCTTATGTGCAAAAGAACAAAGAGGCTCGAACTTAAGTCCGAGCCTCTGAGCTTTTGCAACCATATCAAGTTTAGGATTGTTTGATCACATGATATGAGCAAAAGAACAAAGAGGCTCAAACTTAAGTTCGAGCCTCTCACATTTTCCAACCATATCAAGTTCAGGATTGTTGTGTGTTATGTGCAAAAGAACAAATAGGCTCGAACTTAAGTTCGAGCCTCTGAGCTTTTCCAGCCATATCAAGTTTAGATTTTTTGTGTTTTATATCAAGTCCGAGCCTCTGAGCTTTTGCAACCATATCAAGTTTAGGATTGTTGGATAACATGATATAGGCCTTAGGTTCTGAAGCCATGTCAAACCATGTGAAGTGTAGGATTTTTGTGTCTTATGTGCAAAAGAACAAAGAGGCTCGAACTTAAATCCGAGCCTCTGAGCTTTTGCAACCATATCAAGTTTAGAATTGTTGGATCACATGATATGAGCAAAAGAACAAAGAGGCTCGAACTTAAGTTCGAGCCTCTCAGCTTTTCCAACCATATCAAGTTCAGGATTGTTGTGTGTTATGTGCAAAAGAACAAATAGGCTCGAACTTAAGTTCGAGCCTCTGAGCTTTTCCAGCCATATGAAGTTTAGATTTTATGTGTTTTATATCAAGTCCGAGCCTCTGAGCTTTTGCAACCATATCAAGTTTAGGATTGTTGGATCACATGATATAGGCCTTAGGTTTTGAAGCCATGTCAAACCATGTCAAGTGTAGGATTTTTGTGTATTATGTGCAAAAGAACAAAGAGGCTCGAACTTAAGTCCGAGCCTCTGAGCTTTTGCAACCATATCAAGTTTAGAATTGTTGGATCACATGATATGAGCAAAAGAGCAAAGAGGCTCAAACTTAAGTTTGAGCCTCTCAGCTTTTCCAACCATATCAAGTTCAGGATTGTTGTGTGTTATGTGCAAAAGAACAAAGAGGCTCGAACTTAAGTTCGAGCCTCTCAGCTTTTCCAACCATATCAAGTTCAGGATTGTTGGATCACATGATATGAGCCTCAGCTTTTCCAACCATATCAAGTTTAGAATTGTTGGATCACATGATATGAACAGAAGAACAAAGAGAGTTGGATCACATGATATTAACAGAAGAACAAAGAGGCTCGAACTTAAGTTCGAGCCTCTGAGCTTTTCCAGCCATATCAAGTTAAGGATTGTTGTGTGTTATGTGCAAAAGAACAAAGAGGCTCGAACTTAAGTTCGAGCCTCTCAGCTTTTCCAACCATATCAAGTTCAGGATTGTTGTGTGTTATGTGCAAAAGAACAAATAGGCTCGAACTTAAGTTCGAGCCTCTGAGCTTTTCCAGCCATATCAAGTTTAGATTTTTTGTGTCTTATATCAAGTCTGAGCCTCTGAGCTTTTGCAACCATATCAAGTTTAGGATTGTTGGATCACATGATATATGCCTTAGGTTCTGAAGCCATGTCAAACCATGTCAAGTGTAGGATTGTTGTGTCTTATGTGCAAAAGAACAAAGAGGCTCGAACTTAAGTCCGAGCCTCTGAGCTTTTGCAACCATATCAAGTTTAGGATTGTTTGATCACATGATATGAGCAAAAGAACAAAGAGGCTCAAACTTAAGTTCGAGCCTCTCAACTTTTCCAACCATATCAAGTTCAGGATTGTTGTGTGTTATGTGCAAAAGAACAAATAGGCTCGAACTTAAGTTCGAGCCTCTGAGCTTTTCCAGCCATATCAAGTTTAGATTTTTTGTGTTTTATATCAAGTCCGAGCCTCTGAGCTTTTGCAACCATATCAAGTTTAGGATTGTTGGATCACATGATATAGGCCTTAGGTTCTGAGGCCATGTCAAACCATGTAAAGTGTAGGATTTTTGTGTCTTATGTGCAAAAGAACAAAGAGGCTCGAACTTAAGTCCGAGCCTCTGAGCTTTTGCAACCATTTCAAGTTTAGAATTGTTGGATCACATGATATGAGCAAAAGAACAAAGAGGCTCGAACTTAAGTTCGAGCCTCTCAGCTTTTCCAACCATATCAAGTTCAGGATTGTTGTGTGTTATGTGCAAAAGAACAAATAGGCTCGAACTTAAGTTCGAGCCTCTGAGCTTTTTCAGCCATATCAAGTTTAGATTTTTTGTGTTTTATATCAAGTCCGAGCCTCTGAGCTTCTGCAACCATATCAAGTTTAGGATTGTTGGATCACATGATATAGGCCTTAGGTTCTGAAGCCATGTCAAACCATGTAAAGTGTAGGATTTTTGTGTCTTATGTGCAAAAGAACAAAGAGGCTCGAACTTAAGTCCGAGCCTCTGAGCTTTTGCAACCATATCAAGTTTAGAATTGTTGGATCACATGATATGAGCAAAAGAACAAAGAGGCTCGAACTTAAGTTCGAGCCTCTCAGCTTTTCCAACCATATCAAGTTCAGGATTGTTGTGTGTTATGTGCAAAAGAACAAATAGGCTCGAACTTAAGTTCGAGCTCAGCTTTTCCAATCATATCAAGTTTAGGATTGTTGGATCACATGATATGAGCAAAAGAACAAAGAGGCTCGAACTTAAGGATTGTTGTGTGTTATGTGCAAAAGAACCAATAGGCTCGAACTTAAGTTCGAGCCTCTCAGCTTTTCCAACCATATCAAGTTCAGGATTGTTGGATCACATGATATGAACAAAGAACAAAGGATTGGTGTGTCTTATGTGCAAAAGAACGAAGAGGCTGGAACTTAAGTTCGAGCCTCTGAGCTTTTCCAACCATATCAAGTTCAGGATTGTTGGATCACATGATATGAGCCTCAGTTTTTCCAGCCATACCAAGTTAAGTTCGAGCCTCTCAGCTTTTCCAACCATATCAAGTTCAGGATTGGTGTGTCTTATGTGCAAAAGAACGAAGAGGCTCGAACTTAAGTTCGAGCCTCTCAGCTTTTCCAATCATATCAAGTTTAGGATTGTTGTGTCTTATGTGCAAAAGAACAAAGAGGCTCGAACTTAAGTTCGAGCCTCTCAGCTTTTCCAACCATATCATGTTCAGGATTGGTGTGTCTTATGTGCAAAAGAACGAAGAGGCTCGAACTTAAGTTCGAGCCTCTCAGCTTTTCCAATCATATCAAGTTTAGGATTGTTGTGTCTTATGTGCAAAAGAACAAAGAGGCTCGAACTCTCTGGGCTTTTCCAACCATATCATTCTTTGGTCACATGATATGAGCCTCAGCTTTTCCAGCCATGTCAAGTTTAGGATTTTTGTGTCTTATGTGCAAAAGAACAAAGAGGCTCGAACTTAAGTTCGAGCCTCTAAGCTTTTCCAGCCATATCAAGTTTAGATTTCTTCTGTCTTATGTGCAAAAGAACAAAGAGACTCGAACTTAAGTCCGAGCCTCTGAGCTTTTGCAACCATATAAAGTTTAGGATTGTTGGATCACATGATATAGGCCTTAGGTTCTGCAACCATGTCAAGTTTAGGATTGTTGTGTCTTATGTGCAAAAGAACAAAGAGGCTTGAACTTAAGTTCGAGCCTCTGAGCTTTTCCAACCATATCAAGTTCAGGATTGTTGGATCACATGATATGAACAGAAGAACAAAGAGTGTTGGATCACATGATATTAACAGAAGAACAAAGAGGCTCGAACTTAAGTTCGAGCCTCTGAGCTTTTCCAGCCATATCAAGTTTATGATTGTTGTGTGTTATGTGCAAAAGAACAAAGAGGCTCGAACTTAAGTTCGAGCCTCTGAGCCTTTCCAGCCATATCAAGTTTAGATTTCTTGTGTCTTATGTGCAAAAGAACAAATAGGCTCGAACTTAAGTTCGAGCCTCTGAGCTTTTCCAACCATATCAAGTTCAGGATTGTTGGATCACATGATATGAACAGAAGAACTTAGAGGCTCGAACTTAAGTTCGAGCCTCTGAGCCTTTCCAGCCATATCAAGTTTAGATTTCTTGTGTCTTATGTGCAAAAGAACAAATAGGCTCGAACTTAAGTTCGAGCCTCTGAGCTTTTTCCAACCATATCAAGTTCAGGATTGTCGGAGCTTCTCCAGCCATATCAAGTTTATATTTCTTGTGTCTTATGTGCAAAAGAACATAGAGGATCGAACTTAAGTTCGAGCCTCTAAGCTTTTCCAACCATATCAAGTTTAGGATTGTTGGATCACATGATATGAGCCTCAGCTTTTTTGAGCTTTTCCAACCATATCAAGTTCAGGATTGTTGGATCACATGATATGAACGGAAGAACTCAGAGGCTCGAACTTAAGTTCGAGCCTCTGAGCCTTTCCAGCCATATCAAGTTTAGATTTCTTGTGTCTTATGTGCAAAAGAACAAATAGGCTCGAACTTAAGTTCGAGCCTCTGAGCTTTTTCCAACCATATCAAGTTCAGGATTGTCGGAGCTTCTCCAGCCATATCAAGTTTATATTTCTTGTGTCTTATGTGCAAAAGAACAAAGAGGATCGAACTTAAGTTCGAGCCTCTAAGCTTTTCCAACCATATCAAGTTTAGGATTGTTGGATCACATGATATGAGCCTCAGCTTTTCCAACCATGTCAAGTTTAGGATTTTTGTGTCTTATGTGCAAAAGAACAAAGAGGCTCGAACTTAAGCTTAAAATCAAATCTCTTATCTTTTTCAACTAAGCGAATAGTATTTTTAACTCAAATATATTTCCAAATTTAAACACAATGGGAACGAACTTAAGAGGCTCGAACTTCGTAAATATAAAGTATGATAATTAGAGAGAATAGTATTGATTATAAATTTGATGACTATGAATGAGAAATTTGATGTTAATGTATTCATATTGTTCGTTATTATGTTGATGTGATAAAAAAAAAGATTTTTTGTTTTACTTTCAGGAGCAATGGAAAACACAAATGAATTTCAAAGCAATGTGATTGATAATGTATTTTCATTGGAAAATTTATCAAAAACAAGTGGGATGAAGGTTCCTTCAAATAGGATTAAGGTTCAGAAATCTTTTGATTTGACACACAAGGAAGACATGAAATGGTTTGCTGATACTTATGATCATGAAGGAAACTTCAAAGGAGATGTACATTTATTTATGACAGATGCAGGATCTACATATGGTGATATGGGAAATATTGTTCATGTTAAAGAAGATGTAAATGCACAAGGCACACCATGTTTTACTTGTAAAGTGCTTCCAGATGGTGAGAATATTAATGCGAATAAGTTCTCCTTATCATGGGAGACTTTGTGTTTGGATGATATGAAAGATAGTATCTCAAAGTCTGATCGATCATTAGGTTCAATTGGATCGATCGAATCGATCGAATCAATAGAAGAATTAGTGAAAATTATAAAAGAAGCCAAAAGATTAACACAAAAGTCAAAATCTTTGAAGAGAAGCTCAGATGTATTTGAGAGATCTAAGAAACGAAAGTTGAAAGGTTCTTCAAATAAAGATTTAGGATCATCATCAAAGTCTGTACAAAACGATGAAGGTGTATCAATCCGACATTTAGATAATAGGAGTGAAGAAACAGAGGATACAGTAGTGCAGCCACAAGAAAATAAAATGATGGATTTACTACTTCAAAAACAAGAATACTATGCTTTTGGTTCTGATGCAGTATTTAATGTTGATGTAAAAAGATGTTTTCCAGCACCATCGAATTATGTATATCAGAAATTGAACAGAGATTGGGTGCGTACATTAATGAATGATTTTGTCTTGGCTCCGAAAGAGAATGAAGTTCTTGCAGTTGTTATGCCTATTGATCCAAGTGTGAGAATACCTCTAAAAACTTTATCTCATGATGATATTGATAAAGTTGAGTATTGGATAATATCTGGACAACATTCAATTAGTGCAGCGAAAACTTTACAAACTGTTAATTCTCCGATGGTGACATTACAGTTACGACAACAATTTAGATATAGAAAAGCAAAAATTATGGTAAATTGTCCTCCAAAAATTTCAAGGGAGATATCTAAAGAGGCTAATTTGATGGTGGCAAAGTCATTACAGAAGGAACCATTTGTGGATCAACTTTTACAAGCTAGATCTCAATGGAAAGCCAATGGATGTCCATCCAAACCTCCTCCAGGTGTTAATCAGAGTAAAAGAGAATTTATATCATGGCAGGTATGTTTATATTCTTTGTATTTTTTGTGTTTTAGTTACTATATATTATTATTTTTTAAAACTTGTATTTATTTAAAATATACGTTTTTTTTCAGAATTTTGTAGAGACTACAGAGCAAACTTTACAAAAAGGATTTATAAAGAATGATTTGCATCTTCTTTTATGTAATGATGAGGAATGGAAGAATTGGATATCAATAATTCGTTTGTATAGTCAAGGGGCACTACTTAATACAAAGGGTGAAGTGTCAAATAACAAAAGAGATTCAACAAAAGATGTTATATCGACATCCGCAAAGATGGTAGCAATGAAAGGTGGTCAATTGAAGCAGGCACCAGGGACGGTTATATTAGGTCCGACATTGTTCAGATGTATTGCAGGTTTGGACAATAAAGAAATTTTAGAACTTCAAAAGGCAATTTTAGAGAAGAAAATTTTGTTAAAAAAGGCAAAATCATTGAAGCACATGGTTGACATGGAAGAAATGGCATGGAGATTAAAGACAGATCGTGTCTTGAAAAATGCTATAATTGCATTTTTTATTGATTTAACAACAGAGGTTTTGACTTGGGAAAAGCTCTGTGAGAAATACAATATCACAGATGTACAATATGAGAAAATTAAAAGTTACAGTGAAACATTTGTGAAAGACTCATTAAACAGGGCAAAGAAGTCTCCTCCTTTACCAAAGGCCGCCATAACTTTGTTGAGTCATTTGTATAGAGTTGCAATGGGAATAAAGACCACAGCAAATGTTATTCCATGGTCAATCTATGGATTTGGTTTCGATTTGAACAAGGTGGAAAGTTGTTGTGCAGAGCAAGTTCTTCCATTCAATATTGTTTTCTTAAGGTTTGATTCAGAACTGTACAGTTTACATAGTCGGGAATGCATTTCAGCAACGTTCTTTTCCAGATTGATTTTTGCACTCAACGCGATGAACTCCGAGACAGAATATGTTCTAGTATCTTTTATTGATTTCCTCTATGTCCATATGCTTGTAGAAGGAGTTCAACATACAGCTACAAAAATGACTTTCAAAATTGGAGCCACTCAGAGTAGTAATCCTTCCATCAAAGGAGAGATGGATTTTGCAATAGTGCTTATGTACATTAGCAAAGAGGATAATTATCAGATGATTGATAGAATAGATCAAGCAAATCTAAATATTTTTGCTCATAAAGGTCTGGATGGATTCATAGAAAAAAATTTCATTGATGATTTCATTAATAGTTTTGCTCGTGAAGACAGCTATGTTGTAGAGTTGTATTGTCGAGGAGTTGTTCTTCAAAGAAGTTTATCTAAGAAACGCAGATGTTTTGGTATATGTTTAGATGTTGAAGAAAAAAAATTAGAATCAATTTGCTCTTCAGTTTTTGAGAATGACCCTGCTTTGCATCAATGGTGTGATATCAGTAATCAAGATACAGATATCAGGAATCAAGATACAGATAATACAAATGTGTTCGAGAATGTTGATGCTGAGATTGATGTACAACCTAGTGGAGAAGAATCAGAAAGTAATCAGGATGATACAGAAACCGATGAACATATTGTTACAATGGATGAAGATACTGTAGGTACTTCAAATGTATGAGGAAAAAAAGAAGGTTGAGAAAATATTGATTCCATGTAATGTAATAAATACCATAATTTTCAAAGTATATTTTTCTTTATATGCTAGTGATGATTGCATTTCTTGAACAATAGATTTTTATTTTGAACATATTACCTTGTTGAGTAAAGTGATGTGAATCGATTATATTTAAATCTTTTTATCTATTGTTAATATCATATGTTTGTGAGTTAAAGTTCGACATCTCTTGTCTATTCGAGTAATTTAAAAATTAGATGCATAAATTCACATGTTATAATTTTTAAATTGATATGCATGAAATGTAGAGGAGCTAGCAAAACTGGTGAGCAAGAATTTAGGAGTCCATGGACAGAGGAATTACCAACACCCAGCAATGAGAATACACATGTTAAGATGATGTAGTCTATGCAGTGGAGATCATCCATCTCACATGTGTGCAAGAGGAGGAATAGGGATGCCTCAAGCGTATCCATACAATAGGCAACCACCTCAAGGAACCAACTTGTACTGCCATATAGAGTAGAAATACACTAACCATACTACAAAAAAATGTTGGAGTTAGACGTCTGCAGAAGCACGCGAACAGCACAAGGACGAAGAAGAAGCTTGGAGCACAACACATAATACTGAATGTATTACTAGAGAATGTACAAAGATAAGTAGCCCATTAGGGCAATATGTGTATATACAAGCTGGGGGAAAAAAACCTCCTAAAGAGGGAAAAAAGTGCCTCCACAATCCTAGAGTGTTCACACACATCACTACCTAAATATATCAACAAATCCCCCCTGGGAGCGATGCGGTGAACAAGGAGCTGGCACTCATGTATAAGGAAGTGCCAAGCTATGTGGAAATTACTCCACAAAAGGAAGTAAGCCCAAAGCTGTGCGAAAATCTTCAAACTTCTCCCTAGGTAGAGCCTTCGTGAAAAGGTCTACAATGTTCTCCTGCGTGGGCACATATGCCAAGCTGATCTCCCCAGTAGAGAACCTCTCATGGGCAATGCATAAACCTGCTCATCTATGAGACAACAAACTGAATATCTGGTCGAGTAATGCATAAGTAAATGAAGCATTCAACAGCTTGCTGATAGAGAACAACATCAAATGCATCTCCAACATCATGAAGAATCAATTGTAAACCGTTTCCATCGGAGTGGTAATAGGTTTATGGTCTTCAAGACTAAAATGCTGCAATAATGTGTCAATATATTTCGTTTGACACAAAGCCATTCCACCATCAATGTGCATAAACTGAATGCCCAAATAGTGATGCAAATGTCCCAAATCAAACATTTCAAATGAGGCATGTGAATCAACCTTAAAATCAGCAATATGCCTCTCATGAGGACCAGTGAGCAGCATGTCATCAACATAAACCACAATGATCAAAAGTACATCATTAACACGCTTAACATATAAGGTGCTTTCAGTTGGATTGTTCTCAAAACCATCTGCAATCAGATAGGCATGTATCTTCTCATACCAAGCACGTGGTGCTTGCTTTTAACCATATAATGCCTTCTTTAACCTGCACTCTTGGTTTTTATGCCCTTTTTGCACAAAGCCACAGGGCTGAAAAACATACACTTCTTCATGCAAGTCACCATTCAGAAATGCAGTTTTAATGTCCAACTAATGTACATTCCAACCATGATGAGCTGCAAGTGCACAGATGCTCCGAGCAGTAGTCATATGGCCTGTAGGTGCAAAGGTTTCATCAAAATCAATGCCTCTTTCCTGCACATAACCCTTTGTAACAAGCCTAGCCTTATACCTATCAACTGTACCATTAGGTTTACGCTTTAACTTGTATGCCTACTTAGTGCCAATGGCCTTCTTGCTAGGAGGCAAGTCACAGAAACACCAAGTACCATTCTTCATTATAGCATCATATTTAGATTGCATAGCAGCCATCCTAGTTTTTGAATTTTGTGCTTCATCAAACAAAACAGGCTCAGTCTCATCACATAGACTAGATGCAGCCATAACACAGCAATCTGATGCAAAAGAGGCACTATGAGAGCTTGATCGAGTGCGATATGATAGAGGTGCATCTAATTTGCTATCACGCAAAGTTTGCACCAACCATTTTGGCATACTTTTTGCCTCCTCAATATCAGCTCTCTCATCAACAAGTGCATCATGTAAATATGCATAAAAAATGGGATGATCTGCATCATCACATGAAACCTGCAAAGGCTGAGAAGTTGCTTCATTAGGACCAGCACTAGACTGTCCACCTGTAAAAAGAGGCAGCAAAGTATCTGTGTACCTAAGAACCAACTTAGGGACTTGTGGAGAAATAGACTATACCTCAATCCCCCTCAAGTGCATATAGTGGGGATTCACGCTTTAATTATCAATCCGATGAGTATCAAAACCTAGCCGAGTGTATGAAGACATGCATTCAAATGACGATCAATGCAAATGAGTTACTCAAAGAGTGCAAACAAGGCAAAGACTATTCCAAACAAGCTTCAACTGCCAGTTATGGTGTCACGATACTTGGTGCAGCAGCCAACAGTAAAGTGACCTTTTCTCTCAACTCCAAGCTCCAAATATAGCAAATAGCATATGCATTTCAAAGCTCTCAAGAAGACGCATCCAATGGCAGTCATTTCACTCAATTTTGACGCTTCTACTTCAAGTTATGAGCAAAATACTGAGTCACGGGAATAACCTTCCTACACTTCAGCACTTCCTAGACTTCACACACACCTTAACTACAGCAAATAAGCACTTTCATGGATAGACAAGACTTCCTAACACTCTTTCCAAGCAACACACATGCACACAAGCTCACAAAGAGTGGAGAAGACACAAATTCGAAATTCCGTTCTCTTGATGATACAGAGTGGAGAAGACACAAATTCGAAATTCCGTTCTCTTGATTCTCACAATGGCAAAAAGTCCTTACAAAGAGTCACAAGTTGACTTATATACATGTGCCCTAAAAATGGTCCTTTCACACAAGAGACCAGCACTTTATTCACTAAAAGGCGAATTTCCTACTAATTTACATGGATAAGCTACTAATCTTCTGTGGGGATGCATCTAGAGGAATCCTCTAGTGCATTTACAACAGAAAATATATTACAGAATGATTATGATACAAAAATAAGGTGTCCAAATCGGAAAAATTTTGGAGCCCTTCTTTTTCTCTGCCTTGTGCTTTCTTTGCTCTACAACACTCTCCCCCTCTTTGTCTCTATCGTCCCTTGACAGGCTTTTACTTCTTGTCTTTCCCTTGTTGTCCGCACGCGCGGATATGCGTGGGAGCCTCGAAACCCACATAATGATCTCTCGTGAGGCAATACTCTATATATGATATATATACATGAATATGGGGGTAAGGTCACATGACCCTTACATCCCCAACAATCTCCCACTTAAGGGTCAATGTGACCATAAGTAGAAACACATACAAAGAATGATGTAGGACTATACAATAATGTACAGGAAGAGTCCGGATCTCTACCCATACCAGATCAACCTACACCAACTGCCTCGAACAAGGTGTATCCATGCACCTCAAACTGCTCTAGACTCATACCGATAAGAGTCGAGCTCATATCTGACTGATGCAAGAACTGATGAAGTTCCTGCAAAGCTCCCACTCGCTCTATGCCTGTGTCAATCATCGAACGACTGACAACTCCAAGTGCAAATGCTTTAATAGCAACTGCAATGTCTGGTCTCGAGCATAATAACTCGTACATCAGACTCCCAAATGCTGACGAAACCTGTGCTATCTTGGCTAACTTAAGTATGTTAGCCATGCCTATGTCCAAGGCATCCAAAGCACCATCGTCAAGACCAACATGTCTTGACATATCTGTGTCAACATCTGGCATGAGCGAATCCAAGAATGACTGCATAATAGCTGACTCCTCAACATCTAAATCAATCATGCTCTCAACCAAGGATGTATCTAGTAGTGCATCTTGAGAGCTAACATGCTCTACCATACACTGTGTATCATAAGAGCTATCATGCTCTATCACACCAAGTGTATGATCATGCTCCACATGAGCTAACGGCACAACATCAACACCAAGATCCATATGATGATCTAACTCTAAGTGAGTATCATCACAATGCTTTATATGAGCATCCACATCATGCTCTAAAGCATGCAGCTGATCATCCAAAGTGTGCTCCATAAGAGCATCCATATGATCAATAAAATCATGCTCTATATAAGCATCATGAGCATCCAAAATATGCTCTACATGTGCATCCATTTGAGCATCTGAATCCTGCCATACATGTGCATCATGAATGTCAATAGACCTATGTGTAGGTAGACAAAATGGGACATGACGAGTCTCACATCGCACATAAGGATGAACTCCCACTGAGACAAGACTGTCTCTCACATGAAGTACCTGCAATGGATACCTGTGCCAAATCCTAGCACCTCTGACAAGCATAAGCTGTCCAAACTGCAACTGAAAATGATGCTCACCAAGGAATTCATAACATCTGCTCTCCTGTAACTGGCTAACTGAAATCAAGCTCATAGGGAATGAAGGCACATAGCGTACATGTCTGAGCATAAGTGATGCTCCACTAGGTAGCATAAGGCATATATCTCCTGCACCCTCAATGTCATATATCATACCATCAGGCATGTGCACACATCCGCGACTCTCACCTGAGAATCGACAAAACCACTCATGATGTGGAGTAACATGAAAAGTGGCTAATGCATCAAGCAACCGAGCCATATGTGTGCTATCCAATAAACAAGAGGAATCCTGAGATGAACCATAGGAGAAAGTGATATCACCATCACTGGCAGAATCAACTGCCATAGACTCTCTTGAAACCACTACCTGATCTACATCACGTGCATGTCTCTGATATCGTCGTCGCATCCGCCTGAAACAACGTCGTCGAATATGGCCCTCACGACCACAATGCCAACATCGAAGTCGTCGATGTGATCTATGTCTCACATGAGTCAATGGACTCGCATACATATCATGTAGTCTCTGCCATAATGCACTACTCGTCTCCTCATACATAACAGACTCATATATAGAATCCACAAGCTGTAATCGGATAGTGGAGCTGGCCAATGCATCCATATCCATCCATACATGGTCGGGATGTCACGAGGCCTCTGTGCATCTCTATGCACATACATGTGTAACCCTGCACGAACCAATGTATGCCACATCTGAGCTTTCCATCTCGGAAAGTCAGTACCATCGAATTGAGAAGACACCATGCTGGTAATCCAAGACTAGCAATGTAATAAGAGACTAGAAACAATACTCTATCCTAAATAGGATCACACCTGCATATCCATATGCATAACTCACATCACATATGTCTCTGTGGAAAAGAAAACCATGTGAACCACCTGTCACATAACCATGCATCTAGCATGCACATAAAACCATGAGCATAAGCCTGCTCACCAAGTCTCCAAAGTGACCAAGTAGATGTGAAAGAATCCTGGGAAAATTTCGACAAAGTAGTAAACTGAGCAATCGAACAAGATAACCAATAACAAAAGAACAATGTGTAATCTATCACCACCTGTCACTGATCCAACCAAAGATAATGGCAAATACACATGCCAAAAGACTAATAGCAATACATGCTAATACAATGATGATGTATCTCCCACTCAAGAATGAATCCTGCAAGATGGTCCAACCTATCACAAATAACTTGTGACCAAGTCCAAATGAATGGAGATAAACAATGATACAAAGCTATCACACAAGCTTCAAGATCCACTAGAGCTCCTTTCTAGCATAAAAGCCAGTGAAATTTCGGCAGCATCTCCTCTGTAAAATGGACTCTAGAACCAAAATAACCATGTGGGAATCATCATCCACAACATCAAATCAATGAACATTTGCTAATAGAATAACTAATCAAGGTGACAAACAAGTGTGTAACTGAGGCTCCAATCTGGATCATGTACCTGCAAAGAAAACAAAAGATACAAGTACCAAACAAGATCCAAGATTCGCTTTGTACAACAGTCTGCGTTTTTTGAATTTTCGGCACTCTAAAAGTCCGAACCAGGTTCTGCGCTCTTCTAAGAAGTTGTAGCTCTCTATGTTAACTACTCACAAAAATTTAAAACGCATCAATCCGAGCTTCCTAGCTTGATTTATGACCGAAATACTGAACAGCTATCAAGAGATGCCGATCTGCACTTCTACTCCTTCTGACCTAAGCTTCCATTGAAGTTTCTTACACACTAGCCTTCAGCATGCTCTGATACCAATGAAGGGCTTTGGTGTGCAGAACAAGAGGAGGAAGGTGGAGATGGAGGGAGAGAGAAGAGAGGAGAGACGCGCGGATATGCGTGGAGCCTCGAAACCCACATAATGATCTCTCGTGAGGCAGTACTCTATATATGATATATATACATGAATATGGGGGTAAGGTCACATGACCCTTACATCCCCAATAATTTTTACCTTTCTAAGGTGTTGTATGATATCCGATGTTTGGACAGATGGGTTCAGTTCTTTTTTTTCTCATTGAGGGAATGCGGTATAATTCTGAATTATGTTCGTACTCTCCTGTGTAATTTGGCAAAACCTTTACACTATCATTTTCTTCGTTATTTGGATCAATTGGTATTATTCTTCTGAATTCAGTTCAGGTATGGAGTCTTCAATTTCACCTTCTGCTTCTAGCTCCTCAAAGGGTGGGTCTATTCCTTCCACTTTCTTCCATCGGTCTTCTTGGATTCTTGCCCACAAATCTTTAGGCCATTCCCCTTCTACTTCGGGAACAATGGAGCCTTCCCCTATATCCTCACAGTAATTTCCATTATGTGTCTTACCTGCTTCGGGTTTCTCGGGTTCCTTAGGGATGACACACTCTTGGAATTCTTTTTCGGGAATTCGTGAATTGGGTAATTGAAGAACAGGTTTTTCTAAGGTTTACTGAGCCACTTTAATTAATTTTTTGCATATCTCCAACCTTTCTTTCTCTAGGTCACCTCTAGGATATTCTCTTTCATGTTGTTCTATGGTAGGTCCTCCTCTTATTCGTGCCTTGTACGCCTGAATCCACCTGGCTAATTCTTCAGGCATGGGATCTGCTAAAACTGATCCTACCTCTTCTTTTTTTGACTTTCCTTTCCAATTTTCTTCTTCCTCTTCTTGTTTCTCTTTTAGATTTTGTTCGCTCTTCTCAATTTCCTTCTTTTGTAGCAATTTCTTTTCCTTTATCCTATCTCTACGGTTCTTCCATCTTTGTGTTTGTTTGCTTACAACACTTCTCTCAGGCTCTTGCGAGTCTTCAACTACTTGAGGTGTAGGTGTGTTCACCTCTCTGTAGCTTTGATTATGTTCTTCAGTTTTTTTCGGGGTCTCTCTAGCTTTAGCTCTAGTTATTGCTTTCAATGGTACAGTGTACTCCTTATCACTTCCTGATGATTCTATCACTTCTATCACATTAATCTGCACATTAGAGTTAACTTTTTTGGGGTTCTTGGGGCAATCCCTGAAAAGGTGTTCTTTACCACAATCACTACAGTATCCTTCCCAGACTCACTGTGGTGGTGGTGGTGGTGGGTTTGGTAGTGTACATTCTCTGATATAATGATCACCTCCGCATCTATAACATGGTCCTCTAGGTACAGGCGATCTGTTCATAGGTCGGGGGGGGGGGTATGGATGCCCTAGGGGCTGTGTAACATCAATGACACATAGTCCTGCTCATATCCATAGGAACTATCTGGCACTTCCATGCCATAGGTATATGGTTCGTACATTTGTCCATATTCTATCATGGAGCTCTCATAAGTGGGATACTTTCCTTAGCTATGGTCATAGGATGAATGTTGGAAGCAGCCAGAGGCACAGACGCCACGGAAGCATGTAAAGACAGAGCAGGGAGCCAGTCGGATCAATTTTTCAAACAAATATATTTCTTATTAATTCTCCAAACATTCAACAGTGATTGTTATCACTAATTGTAACATATGTATCATAGAAAACCCCATTTTGTAATCTAGAGCTCCATTTTGTGCAGGCCGAGGAGTCCTCGAGCTTGAGGAGCTTAGGTAGAATGCACGTACCAATTTTCGTTATTTTTAGACATCGTTTACCCTTCCAAATAGCCTCTAGGACCTATTTTTTAACTAGGCCGGTCACTAGATGTGAAACCGGTCAAAACTAGGCTAGAAACTATAAAAAGAGCTAGAGAGCTCATTTTTGAGGTTAGCTTGTTGGAGTAAAGAAGAGAGTAGAGCTAGTTTGAGCTTGTAAGAGTATTCTTGAGTAAAAGAGCTAATTTCCCACCTTCCATTGTGTCTTGCTTGTCTCTTCATTGTGTGTGTGTATGTGTGTGTGCATCTTTGTGCTTCTCACCTTCACTCTCACATCATCTCACGTTCACGATCTTCATATCACTCCTACCTCTCCCTCGGATTGACATTAAGGAGGTGAAGCTTCTTAACGTGGTTCTCACCATTGTGCTAGAGCAACACCAAATTTGGCGCCGTTGCCGGGGATCGAGTCTAGGACGAATGTGTGATGGTAAGAGTATAGCAAGAAGTGGCGTTGGAAGGTAAAAATTTCAATTTTTTGTTGTTGTTTTTACTTAGTTTTTAGTGTTTTTCACCTTCCCCATACTCCATCTTCATCATCGCATCATCATCTCCATTTCCAAAAAAATCAGAAAATTCACCATATCCACCCATTCACCTCATTTCCCCTCATTTGTGCATGCGAGAGAGCGAGAGAGAGTCTTTGCGCTTGTATGTGCTTGTGTTTTCTTGAGTTTTCTTGCAGGTACAGAGCTTCAGAGCATTAGGAAAGCTTCCAAAAGGTAAAACATGTACTTTCTGTCAGAAATTTCCGAGTGTGGCGGACCATCGCGATGGTCTGCAACTTTCGGATTTTGAGGTAGGCGACCACACCACGAGGTAGGCGATCCCTGCGCATACACGGAACCATATTTGCATTTCAAAAATTCGTTGTTTGGTGGACCATCGCGATTGGCTCGGACCATCGCGATTGTGTCGCACCATCGCGATAGGCTCACGCCATCGTGACGGCTCGGCCGGACCATCGCGACGGTTCGCTTTTTCGGACCATCGCGACGGTTCACTTGAGCCATCGCGACGGTCCACTTGGACCATCGCGATTGTTCAGCTGACCCCGGACCATCGCGATTGGCTCACGCCATCGCCACGACAGTGCCACGTGTCACGATAGACCATCGCGACGGCTCATTTTTTGGACCATCGCGACAGCCCAAAATCGGACCATCGCGATTGGCTCAAGCCATCGCATCGCGGACCATCGCGACGGTTCACTTCGGACCATCGTGATTGTCCACCTTTGACCGTTGACCGCGCCATCGCGATTGTCCGCCTGATCACGCCATCGCGACGGTTCATTTTTCGGACCATCGCGACGGTCCATTTCCACGCCATCGCGATCGTTCACTTCGGACCATCGCGACGGTCCATTTCCACGCCATCGCGACGGTTCGCTTGGACCATCGCGACGGTCCATTTCCACGCCATCGTGATCGTTCACTTCGGACCATCGCGACGGTCCATTTCCACGCCATCGCGACGGTTTGCTTGGACCATCGCGATTGTCCAAATTCCACGCCATCGCGACGGTTCGCTTGGACCATCGCGACGGTCCCAGACCATCGCGATTGCCCACCCCCATCGCAAATTTTGGACTCCAATTTTTGACCAATTTTGAGGGTATTTTTGAAAAATTTTTGGACCATTAGACTCATAGAAGACCCCTTAGCTCATTTTTGAGGGAAAACTTGATTGTCAGTTTTTACCCCCCAGGGCCTGAACGAGTGTAACTTTCTCATCCGGAGTCCGTTTTTTGAGCTTGATAGCTCGTTAGGAAGCTCGTAACGAGTACTACGTGACCTCAACTGTTTTTATCATAAAGGATACTTCTATTTTTGGATAAGCTATTTTGAGGTTCACCTAGTTTGGGACTAGGAAGCCAGGGGGCACACATTGAAAATTTTGGGCAAAAAGGGAAGGGATTAAAAGGTGTATATGCTCAAGTGTTTGATCATCTTGTGAATTGGTCTAACATTGGAATTTTCCAGGTCTAGCAAAGGCAATCAAAGGCAAGCAAGCAAGGCAGTGAAGACAGCAGAGCTTGGGAAGCACGGCTTCTTGGGCAACAGGGCATCAGAGCAATAGAAAAGCCGACTCGAGGTTGGAAGATTACTCAACCCCCTCAGTCAATTCTTAGCTTAGGCTAAACGGTAGTTGTGGATTAACGGCGATAGGAACGCCTCAAGTTCAAGATACTTAATTCTTTCAAGTTTAAGACTTAAAGTAAAGGTGTGTGTGACGAAAACCTAAAGAAACGAACCTAAGTCTGACGGAACGAGAACTCAAAACTATAACGGAAAGTCGAATTCCTGACGCATATATTAAGACAAGAATCCAAAGAAAATTAAAAAAGAATTAAGAAAGTAATAACAAAGAACTATTGACGATCTAAGTGTGTAATTAAGTGAGCAAGGAAGGAAATTAATGAACCTTAGATCAGGCAAACATATAGGTAAGTCGGACAGAAGAAGCCTTAGATCATCCGAGGCTAGTGTGAGAACTACCGCTCGATCTTGGGCTCAGCAATTGAATAGCAATTATCCCTACGAGAGCTCAGAGACTAGCGAATCAGAAATGGCATTTAGCACAGACAGACCAGAAGGAGGGTCGCATGTAGCATACCTAGAAAAACCAGAAGGACCCTATAGAACGCAATTAGAGTTTCTCCGAACCAACCGATTAGGTGCTCGCATCTATGAGGATGGTTTGCAAAGGCAAGTGGTGCAACTGCACAACCCCGATCAACCCATTGGATTGGAAAGACCAGTGGTAAAATTTGAGAGAGACGCTTACATAGACAAAGAAGGAACCATGTACGTTCTAAGTACACAGCCAAACGATACTAATGAGTTTGGCACAATTCAATTAGAGACGGAAACAAAATTTCAAGGAAAAGAACCGTTAGAAGAACCTAGAACACCGAGAGGGAAATCCGTATTAACGAGAGTACTCATCCCAGAATGGATCCCTCAAGATAACAGGAGCACCGAGTTATTCGTAAACAAGGAGACAGATGAAGCCTTTTGGAGGTACAGAAAGGAACACCCTGGTGAGATAGGCATCATTACAATTTACGAATTCAAGGACCCAGATACACCTGGAAAGGTTGTATACCTGGATGAGACTTCAGAAAGAGTCTTTGTAGTGCCTGAACGCGCTAAAAACACATACACATGGAGAGGTGAATTGATATTCCCTCCGTCTAGAACGAACATGAATGCAAATCAACAAGGGGCAGGAACTTCCTCAGCCCATGGAAATCAAAGAGAAGGAAATAAAGAGAGACCGGAAGTAAGCTTTAATCACCCCATAGGGAGAGATAGAACAACCACGGACACTAATAGAGCGGAGAGACAAAGAGATCATGGAATACCAGGTGGTAGAGACGATTTTCCTCTACCTAGACCACGCGAACACGCAAGAGTATTGAGACCCACTCAATTAGTAAAATCAATGAAGAATTACTTTGATGGGACAGGAGATCCCTATGACCATGTCGCAGAATTCAAGCAAGTACTAAGAGCAGAACAAGTCGAGGACATGTTCACGCAATACAATGCATTTGGACTAACGTTAAAGAATACCGCTTTAACTTGGTTCCAACCTTTGCAACAAAGGCAATTCAGAGACATCCATCACTTTTTAGAGTCATTCATCACTGAATTCTCTAAAAGTGGGATTAGACACGACACGTCTTCGTTGATTCATAGCTTTAAACAAACCCCTCAGGAAACAGTAAGATTGGCAGGACGTAGGTTTAGACAATATGTTGAGCGATGTCCAATGCAAGAGCTACCCTCACAAGCTAAACAGGTATCACTGTTCCTAGATGGCTTGTTGAGCGCTAAACTACGCTCGTATGTGTACCTAAAAGAACCCAGAACGCTAGAGGAGTGTGTAAGAATATGTATAGACATCGAGGATAACCTAGGAGATGAATTAGAACTCTCAAAGGTCTATAAAGACTCAGATTGTTCTTCTCTAGCATCCACAAAATTGTCGAATTCGATAGAGGACCTAGCAGAAAAAGTGGCCCAAAAACTAGGAGTTTCTAGCAAACAGGTGCCCAAGCTACCAACTAATGTACGTTGTTACACTTGTGGTGGAAATCATTTGGCAAATGTGTGCCCCAATGCACCTCAACCTCATGTCAACCCTAGTGGCCAATATTGCACAATTGAGAGAAGATACACGAATCATACGGCTCAGGACTGCCCATACAACAAACAAACCGTGAGACAGAACTACCCGCAAACATACCAGCAGCCAGGTAGGTATCAAGGCCAATACAATGCTCAACCTTATTACTATAGGCCTCCTCAGAACTACCCATACCAGGCTCAACAGAGACCTCAACCCGTCTTAGCTCAGCAGCCACCCCCACCAGCGAATGTCATCTCAGTCAAATACGCTGCTGCAGAAGAGAACCTAAGTAGGGCCTTAGTGCCTTCTTCACCCTTGATCACCGAAAGTGACCCGAACTCAAACAGTTTTGACTCTACTCGTGTAACTAGTCCACCCGCTTATTACACGGAGTCACCAGAACATGTGGAGACATATCATTATGATAGTCCTCCAATGGAACCTAGCTGGGAGCCAGACTATGCAAATGTGATGTACACAAACCCAAACCCAAACCCACGGCCCCAACTGAGACAACAGAGACCACAGGGCCCTAGAGGACCATGCTTTAGGTGCCAAGGAGATCATTTCATAAAGGATTGTCCACATCCCCCAATAGCAAGGCAATCACAGTACTATAGCATCCAAGGCTTTTGTGCCGACTGTGGCAAAGAGCACATAATCAAAGATTGTCCTAAGAACCCAGTCAACACTACCAATGTGACACCGATCAACGTGATAGGTATTGTAAACAACGCAGATGGATCCAACCCTACGTACGTGCCTATCCAAGCTATAACCAGAGCCCAGGCGCTCTTACAAAACCAACAGCTTAATCAAGAGAAAGTAGCCGGAACTAGTGAAATTGCAGAATCGAGTAGTAAAAAGACAAAATCTTGGAAAGATTCTAGAGAAAGGATAAAGAGAAAGTGGAGTAAAAAGATAAGTGAGCTGGAAGGAAGTTTAAGGGAATCTAGAGCCAAAATACAAGAATTGACTTCACAAGAAAACCCTGCTCAAGAATCAGGATCAGTCTTAGCGGAACCCATACCGGAAGATCTAGACATGATGTTTCGTGCATATCAGG
Organism: Ceratopteris richardii; assembly: GCA_020310875.1. Taxonomy (NCBI): domain Eukaryota; kingdom Viridiplantae; phylum Streptophyta; class Polypodiopsida; order Polypodiales; family Pteridaceae; genus Ceratopteris; species Ceratopteris richardii. The sequence continues at coordinate 125,339,846 of CM035425.1, read as the reverse complement.
CTAGAATAAAAGAGGGACCTCAGGTCACGGAAATGAGTAAAAACTACCCTCGAGCTGATCTAGAAATAGAAAGAACTAAACTATGCATGAAGATGGTAGAACTAGCACAAGCCTTGTTTGAAGCCTCTAGATATCTTAATTGGAATAACATGGCAAAACCGGAACTACACTTTCAAGGACTAATGGAGAGGCTAGAGCACTTGATAGAAAGCAAAGAGAAAAAGGATCAGCCTAGTAACCCTATTGTCCCATAGACACAGGAAAGGAATCCACCATCCCTGTCTCAAGTACCCAATACAGAAAGTCAAGACAATTTGTCTTCCATACATAGGTACTCACATGAATTTTTGAGGGAGATCCAAGAAGAGAAATGGAGAAAAGAACAGGGAACTCATCCTCCTATTCAAGAAATAGACGACTTGCAGGAACAATTTCCCCAAGACATCCCCTCTATATATGATGATGTAGAGGTGGAACAACTGAGTGAACCCACAGGATTTGAATCTAATTCTTTACAAGAATTACCTCAGTTCACAGGACCTTGGGAAGCAAAGTCTATTAGTATGAGAGCACCCACGATAATAGTGAGGAATGAAGAATCAGTGATCCGTAGGAACACGGAAGTGATCAAGAACACTAAAGTACAGTGTAATCTCACTCTGGAGGAATTGTTAAAGGTAAAACCAGAATTGTGGAAGCATGTAGCAAATCAATTCCCTGAGCTAGCGACCACACCCTCTCAGACAGGATCACATAAGAAGGTACCAGAGATCCCCGTGGAAAAGATTGGAGACGTAAGCGAAGGAGAGGAAGGTAACACATATCTTCCAATAACCCATCAGGGCTACACCACGAAAGCCATCTTAGATTCAGGAGCCGGAGTAGCCATCGCTACCACCGCTTTGTGGAAACGTTGGGGTAAGCCAGCACTCAGACCCACTAGGATGAAGCTACAAATGGCTGATGGACACATAGAAAAACCGTTAGGCTTACTAGAAGGCATATCTCTCACCACTTGTGGTGTAGAATGTAACATAATCCTGGTAGGAGATGGTTGAACCACCCCCTAAGAGGGAGGATTAGGAAGTAATCCTCAACCATGGCTTTTGGGGCAAGTGGTTAGCCCATCACATTCCTAACCAAGAGGTTGTGAGTTCAATCCCTTACATTGGTATCAGAGCCTAGGAAGTAGGCTTGGGCAAAGTGGAATGATCCAATGGCCTCTAAAAAAGGCGCTTGGGCATCCTCTATGTGAAAGGGTAGGAATTGTGGAAGGCGCGCGCGTCGGTTTCAAGGATGGACCTTACAATGATTGGGGTGTATCTCTCAATCCGTAGGTCGGATTGAGGCGTGTAATATACCGTTGGAAAGCTCTCGGAATACATTAAAGTAAGTCTATGATCTAGGGATCCGATGGCTTCAGACAGATCTGAAATCGGATACCGTTTGGTCACTCGTTTGTAGGACCAAAGATCTCAAGAGTAGACTCAAGCATAAGTCATGTGCTCTCATATTCAAGTAATCCACTTAGCCTAGTGGTTAAGTCTCATGGTTGTGAAGGAAGAGGTCTTGGGTTCAACTCCCATGGGGAGCATGGGAAGAGAGTTTTACCCAAAGAGCTCTAGAGCCTTCTAACTCAAGTTAACGTGAGTTAACTTGAGTCCAGTGGACTTAACTCAAGAGGTGAGTACAACAACCACTAATGGACTCTAGTGGAAGGTACTAAAGTAGTGGTCGAGATCACTCCAGCCACTAATAGACTCTAGTGGTGGATATGAAAGGAGTGGAGGAGATTGCACATGCACTTGTGGACTCTAGTTACATTTGTGGTCCTCATTAGTTCAAGCAGCTATATATACAGGCATAAGGTTGGGAGGAGAGTCATCTCTCTAGTATGTGGTGGTCGTAATTCTTGTACTATTGCATTGGTATCAGAGCCTAGGAAGTAGGGTTGGGCAAGGTGGAATGATCCAATGGCCTCTAAAAAAGGCGCTTGGGCATCCTCTATGTGAAAGGGTAGGAATTGTGGAAGGCGCGCGCGTCGGCTTCAAAGATGGACCTAACATAGATTGGGGTGTATCTCTCAATCCGTAGGTCGGATTGAGGCGTGTAATATACTGTTGGAAAGCTCTCGGAACGAACTTTCCAATGAGCTAGCTTGGAAGTGTGAATTCCTTGGGAATCCTTGGGTGGCACTTGATTGAGTGTTCAAGATACCAAGCATGGGTGAGAACAAGGTTCAAGACTGAGGTTGAGAACAAGGGCTCGAGACACCAAGGTTGCGAACAAGAAGGTTCAAGACACCAAGGTTGAGAGCAAGGGTTCAAGAGACCAAGGTTGCGAACAAGGTTCAAGAAACTGTGCGAGGTTGAGGAACATCAATTCAAGGGCACCTAGGGAGTTCAAGGGATTGATCACCGAGGCTACAGGGATACAAGAGTAGATCATTGAGGACAATGATCGACCAAGGGGGGATGAATGTAACATAATCCTAGTAGGAGATGGTTGAACCACGCTCTAAGAGAGAGGATTAGGAAGTAATCCTCAACCATGGCTTTTGGGGCAAGTAGTTAGCCCATCACATTCCTAACCAAGAGGTTGTGAGTTCAATTCCTTACATTGGTATCAGAGCCTAGGAAGTAGGCTTGGGCAAAGTGGAATGATCCAATGGCCTCTAAAAAAGGCGCTTGGGCATCCTCTATGTGAAAGGGTAGGAATTGTGGAAGGCGCGCGCGTCGGTTTCAAGGATGGACCTTACAATGATTGGGGTGTATCTCTCAATCCGTAGGTCGGATTGAGGCGTGTAATATACCGTTGGAAAGCTCTCGGAATGAACTTTCCAATGAGCTAGCTTGGAAGTGTGAATTCCTTGGGAATCATTGGGTGACACTTGATTGAGTGTTCAAGATACCAAGCATGGGTGAGAACAAGGTTCAAGACTGAGGTTGAGAACAAGGGCTCGAGACACCAAGGTTGCGAACAAGAAGGTTCAAGACACCAAGGTTGAGAGCAAGGGTTCAAGAGACCAAGGTTGCGAACAAGGTTCAAGAAACTGTGCGAGGTTGAGGAACATCAATTCAAGGGCACCTAGGGAGTTCAAGGGACTGATCACCGAGGCTAGAGGGATACAAGAGTAGATCATTGAGGACAATGATCGACCAAGGGGGGAAGAATGTAACATAATCCTGGTAGGAGATGGTTGAACCACCCCCTAAGAGGGAGGATTAGGAAGTAGTCCTCAACCATGGCTTTTGGGGCAAGTGGTTAGCCCATCACATTCCTAACCAAGAGGTTGTGAGTTCAATCCCTTACATAGAATTTGAGCATACCTTTGCCATTTGTGACTTTGCGAAAAATCATGCGTATGAGATGATATTGGGACGACCATTCATGCGTCAGTTGCAAATTGTACAAGATTGGGGAACTAATTCTTTGTACTTGCAACATTTAGGAGTGACTACCAAAGTCAACCTTAAAGACTATTCACACAGAGATGTACCCCCAATACAATGGAATACCATCCATAAGACACCAGTAGAGACGGAATCCGTGCACTCATTAGAATCAGACCCTTCTTGGTTGCATGAGGATACCCATTTATGGATGTGTAAAGTAGCCAAACAAGAGGAAGAGCGGTTCGAAGCCAGGATCTTAGGTGCGGAACAACATCCACGAACCCTTCAAGATCCAGCCTATGCACCTGTAGTATTCCCAGACGAAGAGTTTGAACCCCATGGTTGGGCGGAAATTCTAGCAACCATGGACGTAGCCATCAATGAAGAACAATGGACACCCCACTGTGACGAGGATGGCTATGACATTTCAGTTTTCACGATAGAACCAATCATGGGCGATGCAATTTTAGAAGAGTGTGAACCAGACACTGATGCATTTGAGGATGCAAGCGATTTTGATTTAGAATCAATTATCATGGACCCACCCTTTGCATCAGAGGAAGAATATTTCTACGAAGTAGAGACTCACACTCAGAGACACGAGGAAATTACGAACGAGGTAAGGTTAGCCACAGAAGTGACTACCAAGAGTGAAGGCAAGAAAAGAAAGAAGAAAGAAACCATGTCAAAAAAAGAAGAATCTTTATTTGAAGTACCCGAGAATTTCAAGAAATATGAAATCGAAGATAGAAGAATCATGGTACGAATGCCTAATAGAAAAGCGAATGATGGACAAGTATATGAAAACCGAGAGAAAACCAAAAAAATAATAGTTGCCATAGAAGGAGAAGAAGAAAAATGCACATACATAGGGCATGATTTGACGACTGAAGAAGAAGAAGAGTTAGTCGCCCTATTGCGCGAATATAGAGATGTTTTTGCTTGGAGTTACAAAGATTTGAAAGGAGTAGATCCAGATATATGTTCTCATAAGATCCCTATGACTCCAGATGCAAAACCGACAAAACAGAAACCGTACACGTATAATGATAACTACGCTGCGAAGATTAAAGAGGAGATAGATCGCTTGATAGAAGCAGGATTCATTTACGAAATTGAGCATACCGAATGGGTATCCCCCATTGTGGTTGTGCCCAAGAAGAATGGAAAATTGCGTGTGTGTATTAACCTTAAAAAAGTTAATGCCGCCACAATTAGAGATAGTTATCCTCTTCCTATCACGGAACACCTATTGGAAAGAGTTGCGGGCAAGGAAGTTTACAGCTTTCTTGATGGATTCTCAGGCTATAATCAAGTAGCCATTGCTCCAGAAGATCAACACAAGACGGCTTTTGCCACTGAATGGGGCATATTTGCATTTCGTGTGATGCCATTTGGCTTAACAAATGCACCCGCTACTTTCCAGCGACTCATGTGTCACGTTTTTAAGGAATTCTTACGCAGGAGCTTGGAAGTTTATGTCGACGACTTATGTGCTCATTCAAATGTAAGACAGACACATATTCCAGAGTTAAGACAAATATTTGACAAATGTCGAGAATATCAGGTTTGTTTGAACCCAGAAAAATGCGTTTTCATGGTCAGGCAAGGCAAAATTCTAGGACACATTGTGTCAAAAAATGGAATCTCTACGGATGAAGAAAAGGTGAAGGTAATTGCGGATCTACCCAGACCAACTAATGTGAAAGAGGTACAGGCATTCATGGGCCATTGCGGTTATTATAGGAGATTCATACACATGTATGCAATCATAGCCAAGCCTTTGTACTCTCTTTTAACCAATTTCGAGTGGACGGATGAATGTGAAAATTCATTCAATGAACTTAAACGACGCTTGTGCTCAGCACCTATATTGACTACCCCAGATTGGAGTAAGCCATTCCATGTACATGTGGATGCATCCAATTACGCCATAGGATGTGTGTTAGCACAACCCACGAATGAAGGTAATATAGATCTCCCCATAGCTTACGCTAGCAGACAACTGAACGCAGCAGAAAGAAATTACACCACGACGGAACGAGAAGGATTAGGGATGATCTACGCTGTAAAGAAGTTTAGGCACTACTTGTTGGCCAACAAGTTCAAGTTCTTTACAGATCATCAAGCCCTATTATATTTAGTCAACAAACCATGTAACACAGGACGATTGATATGTTGGTTTCTATTACTCATGGAGTATGATTTTGAAGTGGTAGTTAGGAAAGGAAAGACACATCTTAGAGCCGACCACCTTTCAAGATTAACCTCAGGAGAGGCTCCTCAAGGAATAGCCGATGAATTACCAGATGCATACTTGTTTAACCTTGAGATAGCACCACAATGGGCAAAGCCGATAGTCCCTATTCTGACATACAGACCCAAGAATCCTAGGATAAAGATCAGAGAAGGAGAGATTACCAAGTCTCAGAGATACCAAATAATGGCAGGAAGCATATATAAACAGGATAATCAAAAGATTCTTGCCTGTTGTGTAGATGACTCAGAACATGCGAATTGGTTGCAATTAGCACACATAGGTGCACTAAAGCAACATCATTCAAAACATCGGACATTACAGACTCTGCATAGATTAGGAGTATATTGGCCTACGATGGAAGCAGATGTCTACAAGTTGTGTAAAGAATGTCAGGTGTGTTGTGAAAGACCACCAGTAGAGCATGCGACATTATATCACGTGTCCCTCACACCAGACTGGAGTGAACCATTAGTGACATACTTGAGGACGAACACATTCCCTCAAGGAATGACCTTAGCTCGACAACGCAGTCTAGAGCAGGAAGCTCAAGACTATTCACTTATTGGCGATAATTTATACAAAAGAGGACGTGATGGATATCTAAGACAATGTGTTCATGAGAGCGATTATCTTAGCATACTAGAGACTGCACACCAAGGTGTTGCAGGAGGTCATTTTGGACCCGATAGGATAGTCAAAGCCATCCTCTTTGCAGGACTATGGTGGCCCACTCTTCACATGGATGCTCATACTTATGTAAAGAGATGTGATGTGTGCCAAAGAACTCAGTTTCCTACTCGCAGAGATGAAATGCCATTGAAACCCATGATGGGCGGACGTGCATTTTCAAAGTGGGGTATAGACTTTGTAGGACCCATCAACCCCCCTGCAAAAGGTACACATGCGGAATACATTATTGTTGCCACAGATTATCTGACGAAATGGGTAGAGGCAAAAGCCACAAAAAAGAATGATGCACACACGACTGCAAAATTCTTATTTGAAAATGTCTTTACAAGATATGGATTACCTATAGAGTTAGTGAGCGATCGAGGCACTCACTTTCTAAACCAAGTCATTGAATATTTGTTACAGGATTTTATGGTGATTCACAAGAAATATGCACCATATCATCCTCAGGCCAATGGTCAGGCTGAAAGCACTAACAAGATATTATGTACCATACTGACAAAACTCGTGAACGACAAACGTTCAGATTGGGACAAACAGTTACACCACGCTGTTTGGGCATATAGAGTGGCCTACAAGACCGTACTCAATGCAACTCCCTTTCAGATGGTTTTTGGTCAGAATGCAGTGCTTCCCTTGGACTTCTTGATACGGACCCTTAAGGTTGCACACGAACATCAGTGGACCGGCCATGTATTATCAGCAAGAATAATGGACTTGGAACGATTAGGAGAAACCAGGCTAAAGGAAGCAGCAGGAATATACGCAGCGAAGAAGCGACAGAAAGCATATTTTGATACACATGTGAAAGATAAAGGCCTAAAAGAAGGAGATCTAGTTCTAGTGTACACGCTGAAACAGCACGCACGGAAGTTAGAGAAGCGAGGTTATGGACCTATGATCATTAACAGACTTTCGACTAGTGGAGCAGTACAGTTAGCCACCTTAGAAGGAGATATAATGCCTAATTACATTAGTGGCTGTAGAGTCAAGCTATATCAGGAACCTCTTACGGAGGATATGCTTAGGCGACTCACGTTGGCAAAGAAGCGTAAGGAGGAAGAAAATAGAATACGAGCGGAAGCCCAAACAGAAGCCATAGAACGCATTAAGCGCATGAAGCTAAGAAGACAAGGACTAGGGAGAGAACGTTATAACCATCGGGAAACATCACCCAGATATCCCATGGCCATGTGTCAAGTAAGGTCAACCACTCATCCTAGCATAGTGGACAGGAGACCATTCGTTACAGTTAGGCTAGAGCACGGTAACCATAGCCAAGAACTCAGGGCTTTAATTGACTCAGGTGCTGCGACTAGTGCGATTAGATGGTCCCACTATAAGGATTCAGGAATAGAAATGCGGCCAATTGAGGCATACCTCATAGGCCTAGGAGGTATGGAAACCCCTTGCATGGGTGAGGTGGACCTTCCTATCCTCATAAAGGATGTGACCATGATGGCGAAGCTACTAGTGTGCCATGATGACGACCTGATAGAACCCCTAATCCTTGGCCAAGATTGGCTATACGATCACTCAGTGGACCTAAATCTTAGACAAGGCTCCTTACAGATTGGAACCTTAGAGCAGAAGCAAGTGATACCGCTTGACTCCCCTAACGGCATTCCGCTTGACGGTTGTGACCCTAGACCCTATGAAACGCATGCGACGGAAGACAGGAAGATCTCTGATCAGCTCAATCACGCTACGTCTACATCAACCCACTCGGGCTTGACTACGGACAGTTGTCAATCAGAAGGACGACAGGAGATCTTCCCTGGGACTTCCTGCAAACTAGAAGAGACAGTTACCCACCCACAAGGGCAGATGGACACAATCAGCGGGCAGATGGGCACAATTTGCGGTCAGGTGGGTTGCATCAGCGGACAAATGAGCACGACACCCTGCGGTGCTCATCCTTCCAAACTTGTTGCGGACTGGCCTAGATTAAAGTTAAATAAGGCATCACTTCCTAATGGGCAGGTCACGCAAGTCTTGGATCTCCCTTCTTTTCCAAAGCAGAGTGTCCATCCGACCTCTCAACCCCAGCAACAACTGAGTCAATCACGACGAAGGAACCCAGACCGACTGCAGTATCGGAGGAAACAACAAGGAAGGCAGTTCAGGCCACCCAAAGGAAGCGGCACCAGACAAATATGGATGCCAAAAGGACAAAAAGCACCAAAGAACTCCAGCCAAGCAGAAATCGACAAAAAAAAGGCAGTACAGAAACAGAATCGATATCCACCATCCCCTCGACCTTCTTCTACAGGTCCAAGCATCCGACAAATGTGGATCGCCAAGAAGTACCTTACCCATAGACCCATGCCCACGCAGATTTGGGTACCCAAACCATGTATCATAGCTCAACCCATAAGCCATGTAATATATAACCCCCACAACTCATTTCATCCCTCGATACCACCACACCCGACACCACCCTTTGCCCCTCAGCAGAAACCCACCACCCACTCCAAGATCCTTAGGAAATGGATACCGAAACGTGTCCAACCGTCTCCCCCTAACCCCATGTCTGATAAAACTACCCCCCCGACTAACATACAACCTTGTACTAAATTACTAACCTTTAAACCTTGTATAAATTCACCCACCATCATCACACATCACTCGTAATCTCATCTCATCAAGAAATGTATGCATGATCTGAAACGTATAGGTGTCTAGAGACCTGCACTAGTGCTGCAAGAAACAGTGCATCCATCACATCACAGCACTTGGCTACACGGGTTACGCATCAGTTATGGAAAGGGATTGCGGTCTCACTTTAATGGGATCATAATTAATTTCCATGCTAATGTGTTAATCTTTTGTAGCAGATCTTTCTCATTAGCGCATCAGTCACCATGCAAACCGACGAAGGAACATCAGGAGCAGGCCCCAGTGTAGCGGCTGTGCCCCTCAACGTGCTACGAGCAGAGTCCCACCCGACTGCTCCACCGCCGGAATTCCAAGGGTTTCCAGGACCCATGCCTATCGATAACCCTCCTATGGGCTACACCGAAAAGATACACCGGAACTCTCATTGGTTTCAGGGACTTGCAGGACCCCTTGCGGACGCGGACTTTATATTTGAATCCTCTTTGACATTTGATGACCGCACGTGGGGAAAATACCAGTTTTTCTCCAGAGAGTTCGAAGCCCTACAGAGCACCCAAGATTTAACTCACGTTTGGGCCAGAGCAGGCTTCACAGAGTGTTTCAGTGATCCTCTGCCCAAACCGGATTTTTACAGGTGCTATTACTTAATCACTACCTTGCTGGCATCAGAGAATAAGGACATCCCAGGAACCTTCATATTGCCTACTCTAGTGGATGATCCACCTTACAAAAGGTTTTACCTATCTAAGGATTTAATCAGAGCGGCCATCAAAATTCATGGCACCCACACACCCACAGATCGAGAGAGATTAATTCCAGAACCGATGAAACGTGGGGATGTCACGAAGTGGGGGGAGATTTCGGCAATTACACCTGAGCTGTCGAAGCCACTAAGGATATGCATGCAACATTTTGCATTTCCAGCTCAGGACAGATTTACCATGCCCCATAAACGAATCTGGTTCGGATTGTATTTGGCATGTACGGGACTGCAGACTGTTGATCTGGCGAGCTAGATCATAGACCAAATGTATCTGGCACAACACAGATGGGAACGCAAAAAAGTGCTTAATGGATGTTGTGCACTCACAAGAATTGTGTATATGTGCTTGGCTTATGACTTGCCAATTGAGCGTGCACTAACAGGAGAAGAACTGAAGGCATTCAAAGGAACAACGAAGAAAGCCAGGAAGCCCAGCAGAACACGGGCAGGTAAGCGTATGAGAGGCACCATTCCTTGCCTTCAAGTGCCGGAGTCACCATCACCACAACCTTCTCCAGAGCGATCACCAACAGAAGCCGCTCCTACTGTGCAGCCTATTCGCATAAGGTTGTCCAGACCAGTGGTTACGGAGGGCACCACTAGTACCGCAGCACCTCAGGCAGCTGCAACCACAGAACCCACCACCACAACAGCAGAAGCTCCCACCACTATTGGTGCGGAGGCTTTTTCTTTCCCAATACCACATATGGAAGCCGACCCAATAAACACAACATTTGATTTTGAGATGCCTGATGCATTCTCAAACGAATTCCAGTATTCAGAAGCACAACTGTTCTCCCAGGAATATGAACGCCCCAGCTACCCTACCACACCACGAGATCTGCCACAGGGACAAGCTGTGTCGAGCTCTGAAGAAGAAAGAACCGAAACAGACGACGAGGAAGGCGACGATGAAGCCAGCCAGGGCTCACATGACGGACAGACAAATGGTCAAGGCCAACAAACTGACGCACACGGTGACACCAGCACATACGAAGATGAGACTTTCGAAGCCGCAGCGTACACGCTGGCCATAAAGAAATTATATCGAACGATGGAGAAAGTCTGGGCACGGAAGAAGTTAACTGAAGAGGAGAGCCAGGCATTAATTGAACAGGAACTCATCTCCGGAGGATTCGAAGACGCATACATCAGAGGGTTCAGAGAGTTAGTCAAATCAGTAGGCTCCCATGAAGCACTCAGGTTTTTACAAAGAAAGAAACTACCACAGTTTGACCCCCGCCGAGTGCGACTACTTTCAAAACCCGGGGAGTATATTCGCGTACCAACAGGAGCTCAGTCTTCAGCACAAGCCAGGGAGGCACGCCTCGTCCCCGAAAGTTCATTGACCGCAGAACCCATCCTTGTAGATTCCCCACCACGTACCACTGTTGTACATACCACCACTATCCTCAAAATAACATCCACACCTTCCACTCCCCTCTCACCTCATCTTTCACCAACCCATCCTGTATCCCCCGCACACCCACCTGCTCCCCCCACATCCACACTAGTCCAAGGCAGCATAGCCACACCCTTCGCCTTACCCATTCATACCACCATGCCCACACCCAACCCTCCGCATCCATATGTTAACCCCTTCACCCCTTCATCCTTCCCAGCGTTTCCCCCACCTCTAAGAACCCCATTCCCCTTTCTAACCCCACTAACCTTCTCACCAGTCTCACCTCCCCAACCTACCATAACCCCTATTTCCCCGTTTCACCAAGCTGCTCCAACCATCCCCCCTGTAAACTACTCTACATTTGTAAATCCCGTATTCACACCTACACAACCACCCACAATCACACCACTTCTCACAGTCACAACACTAAACACGTCCAATGACATGGACATATCACCACCCACGGCACCACCACTCACTTCACTCCCGGCACAAACATTTTTAGACACATCACAATTTTCCACGATTACCACTGCATCCACCTTCCCAACCCCATTTCCCATTCCCGCTGCATCCACTTCCACTGCATCCTCATTTAGTACTTCATTACTACTATCGCCCACCATAGACACCGCATTTCAACACATGTTCACATGCATGACACAAGTCCGCGATGAGTTTGCATCACTCGGCACCAACTATCAACAGCTGCAGAAAACGACGAATGAACTACAAATGCAGCTTAATTCGTTATCAATTGAGAACGCCTCACTGAACAGCCGATACCAAGATTTACGAGAGGCCTATCACAAATTAGAACTAGAAAGTGAGGAGAAAACAAAAGAGGCCACCGCGGATTTGGACAACCTACTTCGAGCCCAGACCGTCCGCAATGCAACGCTCACTAGAAATATGGGCTTACTAAGAAGACACTTAGCCGCAGCAAAAGAGGAGAACCAGAGACTCCAAGAGCAGAATAGAGAGAACTTGGAAGCGGCACTGGACCACCCAGAACAACCCTTAAGTCCTAGCAAATTCAAAGCAATCCCATCCGAATCGATGCGGATGTTGCTAGATGATCATGTGCGATTGCTCGAGGACTATGATCGTATGAACGAAGAACATCAAAAGTTAAAGGAAGATCATAAGCTACTACAACTGAGGGAACCGGCAACACAACAAGTACAAGTAGCAGCAGAATTACCAACACCTGTGGACCCTGCCCCTGAAATTCTAGAGGAACTCAACGCACTCCGGGCCCAGGTAACAAATCTTGAATCTAGAATCGCAGCCTATGAAGCACCACCAAGGCCAGACTCCCCACCTGAGCTACCAGCTGAGGAAGAAACCGTCACTATCCCGGTGGAGGAGACATTTGAAGAGGCATACGAACCGATACCCATCCCAGGCGGACGTGTCACGGCCGAAGGCCAGATGACCTATGAATTACCTACTCCCACGTGGATGAAGACAGTTGAAGAACTCGGAACGACACACTCGGCCAGAGTAGAGGCACAGCTACATGCCATGGCCATAATTGAAGAGAAAATTTTACAGTCACCATTCTTTGCTCAATTGGCCCCGCGACGATACATATCTGGGCATGAGCTCCAATATAAACCGTACTTCATGTTAATGGCCGAATACAAGTTAGCCATAGAGAAAGAAACAGGTATGAAACCAACGCATGCCACTCAATTCGAGCCAGAGGACTTGCCACCAAGGGCGCAGAGAGGTGAAATCCTTCAACCAGACTCGCGCAAAGATTTATTGCAAAATTATCCAGAGATGATGAGCACGTGGGTAAAAGCGCCGCTGCACTTAAAATTTAATCCGTGTTGGGGACCAGTACCACGACGCCGCTCTTGGACTGCATTCGCTATTAAGGTACAAAACAATAAGCAGTGCCAAGACTGGTTGAACTATCCCTACTTCAAGCCACCAATCGAGTTACCCACAGTAGGCTACATGATGGCGACGATCCGCCACTGGCTCCCTAGGTTAAAGCATATGGATGATATTGCCGCGCACATGACTGTCAAAATCTTTGACATGATGCAGATGATCTTTAAAGTCTTCCGACGCATCAAGGCTCCCCATGTAAACACCCCGGGCTTCGAGCATGGCAACTTTGATTTAGTCTATGATATGAGCACAACGCCATCGCTACGGGTGTGTTATGCCTGGCACTGCAGGATCAAATACCTACCGGCATGCTACAAACAGACATTCGAAGAAATGTTCACCACCGGCTTTTGGGAGTACCATTCAGAGGTATTTATAAGCAGGCCCACACATTTACTGCAATTATTCGCCTGTGAACGAATGGTGTACTCCACACATTACCAGCTCCCACCACCAGACGAGCCGCAACCTATTGACTGGGAGAAACTCGAGGCTGACCTGGCCCGAGGCATTCGTACCTCAGAACACACCCTCGCTCAAGACCTCCTACAGAACTACATCCGGCAGACCTCACAACAAGGTTCTGTCAGGGACGACAGAAGCGAGAGGGAGGGGGGTGTTGGAAGCAGCCAGAGGCACAGACGCCACGGAAGCATGTAAAGACAGAGCAGGGAGCCAGTCGGATCAATTTTTCAAACAAATATATTTCTTATTAATTCTCCAAACATTCAACAGTGATTGTTATCACTAATTGTAACATATGTATCATAGAAAACCCCATTTTTTAATCCAGAGCTCCATTTTGTGCAAGCCGAGGAGTCCTCGAGCTTGAGGAGCTTAGGTAGAATGCACGTACCAATTTTCGTTATTTTTAGACATCGTTTACCCTTCCAAATAGCCTCTAGGACCTATTTTTTAACTAGGCCGGTCACTAGATGTGAAACCGGTCAAAACTAGGCTAAAAACTATAAAAAGAGCTAGAGAGCTCATTTTTGAGGTTAGCTTGTTGGAGTAAAGAAGAGAGTAGAGCTAGTTTGAGCTTGTAAGAGTATTCTTGAGTAATAGAGCTAATTTCCCACCTTCCATTGTGTCTTGCTTGTCTCTTCATTGTGTGTGTGTATGTGTGTGTGCATCTTTGTGCTTCTCACCTTCACTCTCACATCATCTCACGTTCACGATCTTCATATCACTCCTACCTCTCCCTCGGATTGACATTAAGGAGGTGAAGCTTCTTAACGTGGTTCTCACCATTGTGCTAGAGCAACAATGAATGATATGATTCATTACTAGTCAAAGGTGTGGCTGGAACTATTGCTCTTTCTAAGTTTTCTTCAGGTTGAGCTATTTTCACTAGGACAATATTCTGAGGATGGGGCGGTTGTTGTCCTAACACCGGTTGTGGTTGAGTGTACCCTTGATAGGCATATGGTTGTGGTACAGGTGCCTGTTGCTGATATGTGGGATATCTGAAGGCTTCTCCTCGTAGATCTCTCTGAGGGTACCCATAAGGACTCATGACAGGTTGTGCAGGTCTTGATTGCCTATTGTAACGACAATTTTCCGAGCTATGATTTGTGTATTTTTGTTCTATGCTGCAATATTGTAAAGGGCGTGGAACGGGTGGTCTATTGTAAGCATAGGCAGGTGGTGGGACTATTCCCCTAGTGCACAAATGAGAAGGATGATCACCTCCACAATGCATACATCTTCTAAGCATGGGCACTCTCATTGGGTTGTTGGGGTAGTTCCTCTGTCCTTGAACGTTCAACTTCTTTGCTACTAAGTCGGCTATTTCCTCAACATTGTTCTTAGGGTTTGGACTGACTATGAAATCTCAAGTCACGATACTTGGCCCAAAAAGTTCACGATACTCAACCTTTTGACAAGACGATACACGATACTTGGATGAGACGATACACGATACTTGGATGAGACGATACACGATACTTGGATGAGACGATACACGATACTTGGATGAGATGATACACGATACTTGGATGAGACGATACACGATACTGATACTTGTTAAGTATCGCGATCAGGGATCACACGATACTCGATACTTGTGAAGTATCACGATCAAGGATCACACGATACTCGATACTTGTGAAGTATCGCGATCAGGGATCACACGATACTCGATACTTGTGAAGTATCACGATCAGGGATCACACGATACTCGATACTTGTGAAGTATCGCGATCAGGGATCACACGATACTCGATACTTGTGAAGTATTGCGATACTCAACCACAGGAGATCACGATACTTGTCAGGTATCGCGATACTCAACTGCAGGAGAACACGATACTTGACACTTTTTTAGTTTTTTGCAAGTGTGTTTTGAATTTAAGATGAATATGTGTGTTCCTCAAGCTCTTCTAACCTCTCCTCATCAATTGTATCACCCAAAATATACTTTCTAAGCCCTGTATGACCCTCACGATACCTGCCGCAGATCGTTTGGCATTGATACTTAATTTTTGATTGATGAAGATGAGTAGCAGATTGAATTGCTCACGTTAGAGGCTCTTTCCCAAATCTTCTAACACTCTCTCTCGATCTGCGCTACTCCCAATCCCTTTGCTTATCAGAACGCGATACTCGACATAAGGCTCTTACGATACTTGCTGTGCAGACAAGTAACTTGAAAAAGGCAATTTTTTTTTGGCCTTTATACGTTTACAGAAATTTTCCTAATTACAAAACTTAACAAAACTAAAATTGACGGCTGCTCTAACTTCCTAGTCTGCTCCCTTACTCCTCCTACCCTACTCCTTCCACTCACTTCCCTAGGTTAACAACTCACTACACACACTTCAAGAGTGAGAAGTAGTAAGTGCGGATGAATATGACTTACCAAAGAAGAGAAAATCACTACTCCTCCTCTCACTTCAATGCAAAAAGCTACTTACCATCACACGAATGCCTTGGTTTGATTCGACACTCCCCGGCAACGGTGCCAAAAAACGTGTGTACCTAAGAACCAACTTAGGGACTTGTGGAGAAATAGACTATACCTCAATCCCCCTCAAGTGCATATAGTGGGGATTCACGCTTTAATTATCAATCCGATGAGTATCAAAACCTAGCCGAGTGTATGAAGACATGCATTCAAATGACGATCAATGCAAATGAGTTACTCAAAGAGTGCAAACAAGGCAAAGACTATTCCAAACAAGCTTCAACTGCCAGTTATGGTGTCGCGATACTTGGTGCAGCAACCAACAGTAAATTGAGCTTTTCTCTCAACTCCGAGCTCCAAATATAGTGAATAGCATATACATTTCGAAGCTCTCAAAAAGACGCATCCAATGGCGGTATTTTCACTCAATTCTGACACTTATACTTCACGTTATGAGCAAAATACTGAGTCACGGGAATAACCTTCCTACACTTCAACACTTCCTACACTTCACACACACCTTAACTACAGCAAACAAGCACTTTCATGGATAGACAACACTTCCTAACACTCTTTCCAAGCAACACACATGCACACAAGCTCAGAAAGAAGATGATACAGAGTGGAGAAGACACAAATTCGAAATTCTGTGCTCTTGATTCTCACAATGGCAAAAAGTCCTTACAAAGATTCACAAATTGACTTATATACATGTGCCCTAAAAATGGTCCTTTCACCCAAGAGACCGGCACTTTATTCACTAAAAGGCTAATTTCCTACTAATTTACATGGATAAGCTATTAATCTTTTGTGGAGATGCATCTAGAGGACTCCTCTAGTGCATTTACAATGGAAAATATATTACAGAATGATTATGATACAAAAATAAGGTGTCCAAATCGGAAAAATTTTGGGGCCCTTCTTTTTCTCTGCCTTGTGCTTTCTTTGCTCTGCAACACTCTCCCCCTCTTTGTCTCTGTCGTCCCTTGACAAGCTTTTACTTCTTGTCTTTCCCTTGTTGTCCGCACGCATCCTTTGGTCAGTTCTGCCTACTGGTTGGACTGGCGTTACGTTTTAATGGCCCTATTCTTGATTTTTTCTTTTACATCCTCTCGGCCTAATGCATTTGTGCTGCCTGTTCTTTTCTTTTCATCACCTGCAACCCTTGGTTAGTTCTACCTGTTTGTTAAACAGGTGTTCGGTTTTGATGGCCTCTTCTTAATTCTTGTTTTACATCCTCTAGGCCTGACACATTCGTCTTTTCTAATAAGTCGGGTTGCCACGCACGTCACCAGTGGAAGGTATGAAGATATGATCCTTCAGCCTTCGATCTGCACCTTCCAAAGATCAAGAGGTTGAAGCACCCTCTTATGGTTTCAGAACCGCTGGATATCTTCTTGCACATCTTCATGGATACTTTCCTGGCCCTGGTTCCTCCTTCCACCCACGTGCTTTTTCCTTGATATGTGCCCCTGCGGGGCTCTATGCAGAGATGGGTGTTGCGCCCCTGTGGGGCTTCTTGCAGAAATGTATCTTTGGATATGATCTTTTCAGTGAAGCTTCTTTCGTTGTCTTCTTCTTTTCTTCTTTTTGCTTGATTCTCCCGCAACAGTATCATACATGTCCTTGGAGCTAACAAATGTCTCCTTAGTACATGAAAGCAATGGCTGAATAGCATCTTCCACAAAAACATCATCACGGCTAACCAGAATGCGTTTAGTCTGTGGATGATATAGACGATAGTCTTCACTTTCAAAACTGTACCCAACAAAAATACATTTTATTGCTTTATCATCTATTTTTTTGCGATGTTGTTCGGGCACTAATGCATATGCCAAACAACCAAAAACACACAGATGAGCAACAGATGGCTTGCGGTCATGCCAAGCCTCATATGGAGTGATAGACTGCAGTGCTTTAGTGGGACACCTGTAAAGTACATATGTTGCACACATGACAGCCTCAAGCCAGAAACTATGTGGTAAAGCCTGACTCTTGACCATACACCTCGCCATCTCCATGAGTGAACTGTTCTTTTGTTCAACAACTCCATTCTATTGAGGTGTATACGGCACTGTACACTGGTATTTTATCCCACGTTCAGCCAGAAATGCGTTAAAATCGGAAGACATATATTCACCCCCTCGATCAAAACGAAGGGTGCCCATTTTACATGCTGACAGATTTTCAGCCAAAACCCAAAACTGTTTAAACCACATGAACACTTCGGACTTTGCCTTCAATGGATATACCCATGCATGCCTGGAAAGGTCACGAAGTAAAGATAATTTCCAAAAGAAGGTGTCTGCATAGGACCACAGACATCACTATGTACAAGCTGCAATTTTTTAGTAGCCCGAACTGAACCATCTTTTGGAAAGGATGAATGCTGCATTTTGCCCAAAATACAGCCTTCACAAACATGTTTTCCAGGTGCCTCAAGTTGGGACAAAGAGGACACCATTTCAGATTTTTGCAGGCATAGCAAACTAGCAAAATTCAGATGACCAAAGCGTGCATGCCAAAGCTTTGCATCTGACATAGCCTGAGAATCATGTACTACACATGCCGAATCATTTACAGATCTTTCATAGTCTATGAGCTTATACAGCCCACGACATAAAATGCCAGAAGCAATAATCATGTTGCCATTTGATAGATCATGAATTGTACACCTGTTATCAACAAATTTCACAATCAAGCCAATCTAGGCTAATGCAGAAACTGATAACATTTTTTTCTTGATCCCTGGCACAAACAAAGCATCTGACAAAGTGAAAGAACTAGCATCAATAGTATTCAAAATGATCTTTCCAACTCCCATAACAGGATAAGAGGAGTTGTTGGTGCATGTAATAGTATTTCCTATAGGGGCAAGCTCGAGTGAAGAGAAAAATCTGTGTTGCGAGGTAGTATGTTTGGTCGCCCCACTGTCAAAGTACCAAACATCTGAGTCTACCGCAGACATGCATTGCTCATGAGAAGATGGGTCAAAACTGCAAACAGTAGTAAATGCCCATTCTTCTTCCTGCACAAGATTAGAAGACTCTGTTTTTGGAGTAGAGGCCTCTACAACAACCATTCCTACCTCTTTTTTCTTTGCCTCTTTT
The DNA here is from genome assembly GCA_020310875.1 of Ceratopteris richardii. NCBI lineage: Eukaryota > Viridiplantae > Streptophyta > Polypodiopsida > Polypodiales > Pteridaceae > Ceratopteris > Ceratopteris richardii. The sequence continues at coordinate 125,320,794 of CM035425.1, read as the reverse complement.
GCAGCCAGTTTAGGATAGTTCTTTATGATATGATCAGTTCCTTTACATTACTTGCAAAACAATTTCTGCTTTTGTGATTTCTTTTCATCTTTGTCTTCCCTCTTCGATTGTGCAAAATCAGCAGATTTCTGCTTACTAGTTGAAGAGCTCCATTTTCCTTTGCCCTTCTGAGTAGCCAGGAAAGCTTGATCTGCAACTCGCATAATGGACCTGTTCTGCCTGGACTGATCTTCCTGCAATAGAACAGAGACTAACTCCTCAAATGATAAGGCATTTGGATTGCCTTTCATCATCAACTGAAGAGTAGAAGAAAAACTATGATATGAATCAAGAAGACCATTTAGAATGGTCTGCATAAGTTAGCTATCTGTTATAACCTCAGTAGCAGAAATCAACTATTCCTTAAAGTTTTTGTTGTGGAGATGGTTGAGGAGACAGGGACTCTGGAACTTGTAGGCATGGGATAGATCCTCTCATGCGCTTGCCTGCTCGTCCCTTGCTAGATTTTATGGCTTTCTTGGTGGTCCCTTTGAAATTTTTCAATTCTTCACTCGTCATAGCACGCTCTATTGGCAAGTCATATGCCAAACACATATAAACAATTCTCGTGAGAGCCCAACATCCATGGATGATTTTTTTCCTTTCCCATCTGTGCTGTGCTAGATACAACTGGTCAATAATCCAACTTGCAAGATCAACTGTTTGGCGCCCAATACAAGCTAAATACAGTCAAAAGCAAATGCACTTGTGGGGCATGGTGAATCGATCCTGAGCTGGGAATGCAAAGTGTTGCATACATATGCGTAATGGCTTATATAGCTCAAGTGTGATAGCCGAAATATCTTCCCATTTGGTAACATCACCATGCTTCATAGGCTCTAGAATTAGCCTTTCTCGCTCTATCGGAGTGTGTGTTCCATGTATCTTGATTGCAACTCTAATTAAATCTTTAGAAAGATAAAACTTCTTAAACGGTGGGTCATTTACTAAGGACAGCAAAATGAATGTGCCTAGCAAATCCTTGTTCTCCGAGGCTGTCAATGTGGTTACCAAGTAGTAGCACCTGTAGCAATCTCATTTAGGCAATGGATCACTAAAGTATTCAGTGAAGCCTGCTCTCACCCAAACATGCTTTAAGTCTTCTGTATTCTGGAGTGCTTCAAACTCTCTAGAGAAGAACTGATACTTTCCCCACTTACTATTATCAAAAGTCAAATTGGCATAAAAAATGAAGTCTGCATCTGTCAAAGGTCCTGCTAGACCTTGAAACCAATGAGAATTGCGATGAACTTTTTCCGTGTATCCCATAGGTGGATCATCAATGGGCATTGGTCCAAGGAATCCTTGAAATTTGGGTGGTTGAGCCATGGGATGCAGCTCTGCTAGTAATTCACCAATATTTACCATGGGTACACTGGGGCCAGCTTTAGATGGTCCTTCAGTCTGCATGATGAGTGATGCAAGTGTGTAGAAGATCTGCTATAAAATATTAGCACATTAGTATGGAAATTAATCATGATCCCATTAAAGTGAGACCGCAATCCCTTTCCATAACCGATGTGTAACCCGTGTAGCCAAGTGTTGTGATGTGGTTTATGGAATGATTTCTTGCAAAACTAATGCAGGTCTCTAGACACCTACATGCTTCAGATAGTGCATACATTGCTTGATGAGATGTTATTACAAGTGTTGTTGGGTGATAGTGTGTGAATTTGTACAAAGTTCAGTTGTGAGTGGTTTATTGCAAGGATGGAGATTAGTAGGGATGGGAGTAGTGTTAGACAACGGCTCATGAGGAGACAGCTGGATACGTTTCGGTATCCATTTCCTAAGAGTTTCTGAGCATGTGGTATGTTTCTGCTGAGGGACAAAAGGTGATATTGGATGTGGTGGTAAAGAGAGGTGAAAAGATTTCTAAGGGGTATATGTTACATGGCATGAGTGTTGAGCTATAATACATTGTATGGGTACCCAAATCTGTGTGGGTGTGGGTCGATTCATAAGGTACTTCTTGGCGATCCAAATATATCGACTGTTCGTACTTGTAGAAGAAGGTTGAGGAGATGTCGAATACTGACTCTGCTTCTGCCTTAACCTCTTCTTCTCATGGTCTACATCATTGAAAATTGACGGTGCTTTTTGTCCTTTTGGCACCCATATTTGTCTCGTGCCTCTTGCTTTGTGATATTGATACTACTTTCCTCCTTGTGTCATCTGCTATTGTCGTCGGTATGGGTTCCTCCGTTGTGGTTGACTCCTTCGTGGTTGGGGTTGAGAGGTCGGATGGACACTTTGCTTTGGAAAAGATGGGAGGTCCAACACTTGTGCAACTTTCCCATTAGGAAGGGCTTCATTGTTTATCATTAATCTAGGCCAGTCCGTAGTAAGTGTGGAAGGATGGGCACTGTAGGGTGTTTTGCCCATGTGGTTGCTGATGAAGTCCACCTGACCATTGATGCAACCCACCTGACCATTGATGCAACCCACCTGACCGCTGCTGGAAGACCAAGGGAAAATATGTTGACCCTCTTTTATCTGGCAACTATCCATCACCAAGCTCTCATGGGTTAACTTTGGAGAGAGTGTCCTTGGCCGAGGGATCTGGCCAAAGATCTTTCGGTCCTCCGTTGCTTGCATTTCATATGGTCTAGGGTTACATACCTCAGGCGGCATGCAAATCTGGAAGTCAAGCGGTATCACTCGCTACTGGTCTAAGGTTCCAATCTGCAAGGAGCCTTGTCTAAGATTTAGGTCCACTGAGTGATCATACAGCCAATCTTGGCCAAGGATTAGGGGTTCTATCAGGTCGTCGTCATGGCACACTAGTAGCTTCGTTGTCATGGTCACATCGTGTATGAGGATACGAAGGTCCACCTCACCCATGCAAGGGGTTTCCATGCCTCCTAGCCCTTTGAGGTATGCCTCAATTGGCCGCATTTCTATTCCTGAGTCTTTATAGTGGGACCATCTAATCACACTAGTAGCAGCACCTGAATCAATTAAAGCCATGAGCTCTTGGCAAGGGTTGTCGTGCTCTAGCCTGACTGTAATGAATGGTCTCCTATCCACTATGCTAGGATGAGTGGTTGACTTTACTTGACACATGGCCATGGGATATCTGGGTGTTGTTTCTAGATGGTCATAATGTTCTCTCCCTAGTCCTTGTCTTCTTAACTTCATGCGCTTAATGTGTTCTATAGCTTCTGCCTAAGCTTCAGCTCGTATTCTATTTTCTTCCTCCTTACGCTTCTTTGCCAACGTGAGTCTTCTAAGCATATCCTCAGTAAGAGGTTCTTGATAAAGCTTGACTCTACAACCACTAATGTAATCAGGCATAATGTCTCCTTCTAAGGTGGCTAATTGTACTGCTCCACTTGTCGAGAGTCTGTTAATGATCATACGTCCATGACCTCGCTTTTCTAATTTTCGTGCATGTTGTTTTAGTGTATACACTAGGACTAAATCTCCTTCTTTTAAGCCTTTATCTTTCACATGTGCATCGAAATAGGCTTTCTGTCGCTTCTTCGTTGCATATATTCCCGGTGCTGCTTTCAACGTGGTTTCTCCTAATCGTTCCAAGTCCATTATTCTTTCCGATAATTCATGGCCGGTCCACTAATGTTCTTGTGCAACCTTAAGGGTCAGTATCAAGAAGTCCAAAGGAAGCACAACATTCTAACCAAAAACCATTTGAAAGGGAGTTGCATTGAGTACGGTCTTGTAGGCCACTCGATATGCCCAAACAACATAATGTAACTGTTTGTCCCAATCTGAACTGATTTAGAAATATTCAATGACCTGATTTAGAAAGTGAGTTCCTCGATCGCTCACTAACTCTATAGGAAGTCCATATCTTGTAAAGACATTTTCAAATAAGAATTTTGCAGTCGTGTGTGCATCATTCTTTTTTGTGGCCTTAGCCTCTACCCATTTGGTAAGATAATATGTTGCAACAATAATGTATTCAGCATGAGTACCTTTTGCAGGGGGTTAATGGGTCCTACAAAGTCTATACCCCACTTAGAAAATGCACGTCCTCCCATCATGGGTTTCAATGGCATTTCATCTCTGCGAGTAGGAAATTGAGTTCTCTGGCACACATCACATTTCTTAACATAGGTATGTGCATCCATGTGAAGAGTGGGCCACCATAATCCTGCAAAGAGGATGGCTTTGATTATCATATCAGGGCCAAAATGACCTCCTACAACACCTTGGTGTGCAATCTCTAGTATGCTCAAATATGCGCTTTCATGAACACATTGTCTTAGGTATCCATATCTTCCTCGTTTGTACAGATTGTCGCCAATAAGTGAATAGTCTTGAGCTTCTTGCTCTAGACTGTGTTGTTGTGCTAAGGTCATTCCTTGAGGGAATGTTTTCGTCCTCAAGTACGTCACTAATGGTTCACTCCATTCTGGTGTGAGAGACACATGATATAACATAACATGTTCTAGTGGTGGTCTTTCACAACAAACTGGGCATTCTTTACACATCTTGTAGACATCTGCTTCCATCGAAGGCCAATATACCCCTTGTCTATGCAGAGTCTGCAACGTACGATGTTTTGAATGATGCTGCTTTAGTGCACCTACATGCGCTAATTGCAACCAATTCGCATGTTCTGATTCATCTACACAACAAGCAAGAATCTTTTGATTATCCTGTTTATATATACCTCCTGCCATGATTTGATATCTTTGAGACTTGGTAATTTCTCCTTCCTTGATCCTTATCCTCGGATTCTTGGGTCCATATGTGATAATAGGAATAATAGGCTTAGCCCATTCTAGTACTATCTCAAGGTTAAACAAGTATGCATCTGGTAATTCATCGGCTATTCCTTGAGGAGATTCTCCTATGGCTAACCTTGAGAGGTGGTCAGCTCTAAGATGTGTCTTTCCTTTCCTAACTACTACTTCAAAGTCATACTCCATGAGCAATAGAAACCAACATATCAATCGTCCTGTGTTACATGGCTTATTGACTAAGTACAATAACGCTTGATGATCTGTAAAAAATTTGAACTTGTTGGCCAACAAATAATGTCTGAATTTCTTGACTGTGTAGATCATTCCTAATCCTTCTTGTTCCATAGTGGTGTAATTTCTTTTTGCTGCATTCAACTGTCTGCTCGCGTATGCTATAGTGAGATCTATATTACCTTCATTCATGGGTTGTGCCAACACACATCCTATGGCATAGTTGGATGCATCTACATGTACATGGAATGGCTTGCTCCAATCTGGGGTTGTTAATATAGGTGCTGAGCACAAACATCGTTTAAGTTCATTGAATGAATTCTCACACTCATCTGTCCATTCAAACTCAGTCAAAAGAGAGTACAAAGGCTTGGCTATGATTGCATACATGTGTATGAATCGTCTGTAATAACCGCAATGACCCATAAATGCCTGTACCTCTTTTACATTGTTTGGTCTAGGTAGTTCTGCAATTACTTTCACCTTTTCTTCATCCGTGAAGATTCCGTTCTTTGACACAATGTGTCCTAGAATTTTGCCTTGTCTAACCATGAAAACACATTTTTCTAGGTTCAAACAAACCTGATATTCTCGACATTTGTCAAATACTTGCCTTAGTTCTGGGATATGTTTCTGTCTCACATTCGAATGTGCACATAGGTCATCGACATAAACTTCCAAATTCTTACATAAGAATTCCTTAAACACATGACACATGAGTCACTAGAAAGTGGCGGGTGCATTTGTTAGCCCAAATGGCATTACACCAAATGCAAATATGCCCCATTCTGTGGAAAAAGCCATCTTGTATTGATCTTTTGGAGCAATGGCTACTTGATTATAGCCTGAAAAACCATCAAGAAAGCTATAAACTTGCTTTCCCGCAACTCTTTCCAATAAATGTTCTGTGATAGGAAGAGGATAATTGTCTCTAATCGTGGCGGCATTAACTTTTTTAAGGTTAATACACACACGCAATTTTCCATTCTTCTTGGGCACAACCACAATGGGGGATACCCATTCAGTATGCTCAATTTGGTAAATGAATCGTGCTTCTATCATTTAATGATCTATTTCTTCTTTAATCTTAGCAGCATAGTTATCATTGTACGTGTATGGTTTCTGTTTTGTAGGTTTTGCATCTGGAGTCATAGGGATTCTATGGGAACATATATCCGGGTCTACTCCTTTCAAGTCTTTGTAACTCTAGGCAAACACATCTTGATATTCTCGCAATAGGGCAACTAACTCTTCTTCTTCTTCATTCGTCAAATCATGCTCTATGTATGTACATTTTTCTTCATCTCCTTCTATGGTGACTATGATTTTTTTGGTTTTCTCTCAGTTATCATATACTTCTCCAACATCAGCTTTTCTTTTAGGCATTCATACCATTATTCTTCTATCTTCTATTTCATACTTCTTAAAATTTTCGGGAACCTCAAACAAAGATTCTTCTTCCTCTGACATGGTTTCTTTCTTCTTTCTTTTCTTACCTTCACTTTTGGCAGTCACTTGTGTGGTTAACCTCACATCATTTGTAAGCTCTCCATGTCTCCGAGGGTGAGCTTCAACTTCGTAGAAATATTCTTCATCTGATGCAAAGGGAGGGTCCATAATAATTGACTCTAGATCGAAGTCGCTTGCATCCTCAAATGCATCAGTGCTAGGTTCGCATTCTTCTATAATTGAATCACACATGATTGGCTCTATTGTGAAGACTGAAATGTCATAGCCATCCTTGTCACAGTGGGGTGTCCATTGTTCTTCATTGATGGCTACATCCATTGTTGCCAAAATTTCTGCCCAACCATGAGGCTCGAATTCTTCGTCTGGAAATACTACAGGTGCGTAAGATGGGTCTTGAAGGGTTCGTGGATGTTGTTCTAAACCTAAAGTTCTGGCTTCTAACCGTTCTTCCTCTTGTTTTGCTACTTTACACATCCATAAATGAGTATCCTCCTGCAACCATAAGGATCTGATTCCAATGAGTGTATTGATTCTGTTTCTTCTTGTTTCTTATGGATGGTGTTCCATTGTATTGGGGGTACATCTTGATGAGAATAATCTTTAAGATTGACTTTAGTAGTCACTCCTAAATGTTGCAAGTACAAAGAATTAGTTCCCCAATCTTGTACGATTTGCAACTAACGCATGAATGGTCATCCTAAAATCATCTTGTACGCATGATTTTTTGCAAAATCACAAATGCCAAAAGTGTGTTCGAATTCCACACCACAAGTGGTGAGAGATATGCCTTCTAGTAAGCCTAATGGTTTTTCTATGTGTTCATCAGCCATTTGTAGCTTCATCCTGGTAGGTCTTAATGTTGGCTTACCTATGCTGATTCTTTTTCTCCTTGCTATCGATCAAGTATTCTATGAGGGTAACTCTTGCATCGGACATCTCTCCACATATTGTCTAAACCTACATCCTGCGAGTCTGACTATTTCCTGAGGGGTCTGTTTGAAACTATGAATTAACGAAGACGTGTCATGTCTGATTCCCCTTTTAGAGAATTCTGTGATGAATGACTCTAACAAGTGATGGATATCTCTAAATTGTCTTTGTTGCAATGGTTGGAACCAAGTTAAAGCCATGTTCTTTAACGTTAGTCCAAATGCATTATATTGCGTGAACATGTCTTCTACCTGCTCTGCTCTTAATACTTGCTTAAATTTAGCAACATGATCATAGGGATCTCCTGTCCCATCAAAGTAGTTTTTCATGGACTTTACTAATGGAGTGGGTCTTAATACCCTGGGGTGTTCACATGGTCTAGGTAGAGGAAAATCATCTCTACCACCTGGTATTCTAGGTTCTTTCTGTCTTTGCACTCTATCGGCATCCATGGTGGTTCTATCTCTCCCTATGGGATGAGTGAAACTTACCTCTGGTATTTCTTTGTTCTTCTCTCTTTGATTACCATGGGCTGATGATGTTCCAGCACCCTGATGGCTTGTGTTTAGATTTGCTCGTGATGGAGGGAAGACTAATTCACCTCTCCATGTGTAGGTATTTCTTGCATGGTTTGGTGCTACAAATACTCGTTCTGAAGAATCATCCAGATATACAACCTTTCTAGGTGTATCTGGGTCCTTGAATTCGTAGATCACGATGGAGCCTAGCTCACTAGGTTGTTCCATCTGGTACCTCCAAAATGCTTCTTCGATTTCCTTATTCACAAACAACTCTATGCTTTTGTTACCTTGAGGCATCCACTCGGGGATTAGTACTCTTGTTAGTACAGATTTCCCTCTAGGTGTTCTTGGTTCTTCTCCTACTGGTTAAATTCTTGTTTTGTCTCACTGTAGCGTCAGGAATCAAATTTCCATTGTAATTTTGAGTTCTCGTTCCATCAGACTTAAGTTCTTTCCTCTAGGTTTTCGTATCGCACACTTTTACTTTAGTCTTGGACTTGACAAATTAAGTCCCTTGAACTTGATGTGTTCCTTTCATTCTAATTTAATCCACAATGCTACCGTTTAGCCTAAGCTAATAATTGACTGAGGGGGTTGAGTATTCTTCCAACCTCGAGTTAGCTACTTTGGTCGCTCTGATGCCCAAGAAGTTGCACTTCCCAAGCCTTGCGTTCTTCACTGCCTTGCCTTGCTTGTCCTTGATAGCCCTTGCTAGACCTGTAAAAATCCAAAGTTTAGACCACTTCTTAAATTGATGATCAAGCACTTGAATATATACACGTTTTAGGATCCTTTCTTCCTTTGCCCAAAGTTTTAATGCCCCCTTTGTTTTTTCTAGTCGCAACAATGGTCAACCTCAAATTATCCTTTCTAAAAATCAATGTCTTCTTTTTGAAAAAATAGTTGAGGTCACGTAGTACTCTTAAAGAGCTTTCTAACGAGCTATAAAGCTCAAAAAAAGGACTTTGGATGAAAAAGATAAGAACGTTTAGGTCCTCGGGGGTAAAAATTGACAATTAGGTTTTTCTTCACCTATGAGCTAAGGAGTCTCCTATGAGCTTAGTCACCCAAAAATTTGCTTAAAATAGGCCCAAATTTGCCCAAAAATTGAAACCCTAATTTTGGCGTTTGGGGTGGACAATCGCGATGGTCTGGGACCATCGCGATGGCTCAGGTGAACCGTCGTGATGGCATGGTACAATCGCGATGGTTCAAAGGTGCGAGGCATTGCGATGGTCTAAGTGAAGCGTCGTGATGGTCTATCGGCGAGCAATCGTGATGGCGTCGGTCAACGATCAACGCAACCGTCGTGATGACATGAGCCCGTTGCAATGGTCAGGAGGCACGATGGCTTGAGCCAATCGTGATGGTCCAACTTCGAGGCGTCGCGATGGAGTACCTGGTATCATCGCGATGGTCTGGCTTGACACATGGCAAATGAGTCGTCGCGATGGTGTGAGCCAATCGCGATGGCGTGGGGTCCACGGGATCGTTGCGATGGTTAGGGACCGTCGCGATGGCTCAAGTGAACCGTCGCGATGGTGTGAGACCATCACGATGGTCCGACCGAGCCGTCACAATGGCATGAGCCAATCGCAATGGTCTGAGCCAATCGCGATGGTCTGAGCCAATCGTGATGGTCCACCAAAATGAGAATTTTTGAAATGCAACAATGGATTCATGTGTGTGCTACTGTCGCCTATACGTTGGTGAACTCGCTTACCAAAAATGCCAAGTTTGGCAGACCATCGCGAGGGCAGATTCTGATAGAAATGGACTTTCTTACCTTTTGGAAGCTTTCCTGCTGCCCTAGAGCTCTGTACCTGCAAGAAAACTCAAAAACACATAAGTACATGCAATCATAAAAGCTCTCTCTCTCATGCACAAATGAGGGGAAATGAGGAGAATGGGTGGATATGGTGAATTTTTTGAATTTTTCGGAGTGGAAGAAGATGATGCGATGGTGAAGGAGGAGTGTAGAGGAGGTGAAAAACACTAAAAACTAATTAAAAACAATAACAAAAACTGAAATTTTACCTTCCAATGCCACTTCTTGCTATACTCTTACCATCACACATTCGTCCTAGACTCGATCCCCGACAACGGCGCCAAATTTGGTGTCGCTCTAGCACAATGGTGAGAACCATGTTAAGAAGCTCCACCTCCTTAATGTCAATCCTCGGAAGAGATAGGAGTGATATGAAGATCGTGAATGTGAGATGTAATGAGAGGGAAGGTGAGAAGCATAGAGATGCACACACACATACACACACACAATGAAGAGACAAGCAAGACACAATGGAAGGTAGGAAAAATAGACTCTATTACACGATCTCAATTACAAGCTCAAAATATCTCTAAGCTCACACTAACCAACCTCAAAAATAAGCTCTCTAACTCTTTTTATAGATTTTAGACTATTTTTGAGCAGTTTCACATCTAGTGACTAGCATAGTTAAAAAATAGGTTCTCGGTGCTATTTGAAGGTCTAAATGGTGTCTAAAAATAGCCAAAATTGGTAGGCTCGTTCTACCTAAGCTCCTCAAGCTCAAGAACTCCTTGGCTTGCACAAAATGGAGCTACGAATTACAAAAGTGGTTGTTCTATGTTACATATGGTACAAGAGTGATGAGAATCACTATTGAGAGTTTTTTTTAAGTATTTATAAAACATATTTGTTTGAAAAATGATTCGACTAGCTCTCCACTACTTTGTTGTGCTCTGTCTTCACATACTTCCTTGACTTCCATGCCTCTGGCTACTGTGCCTCTGGCTACTACCAACAATAGGGAAGGCATTGTTTGATGTATTTTCTACGTGAGATGTAGTATTAGTTAAATCCAAGGTTGGGAGAAGATATATCCATTACTAAGGGGTTAGATTCAACAAATAGAGGATCTAATCATATGGGAGTGGTATGGGGAGAGAAGGATACTGATATGCCCAAAATAGGAAGTACAATTGATTTTTCACGTCATTTCATTGCTTTAGACTCTGGTTCTTGGGTGACGATTTGCTTGATATACGCTAGTAAGTCATCTAGCTATTTGTGGTGCATTGAGGAGGGTTGGCCCTAAAGAGTTGATCAATTATATGAACTTCTTTAGATTTCACCTTAATGACTATGAGGTGGTGTGAGTGGCTATGGTAGCCAAAGTATCATTGGTCTCTATATCTGATTCTATACCTCCATCAAGCATCTCTTCTTTGATGGAGGGTGTTGATGGATCTTCTTATTGTCTTTTGTGGCTCTACACATCCCATTCCTCTCTTTGTCAGCACATAATCTCTCAAAGCATGCTATGAGATCACTCTTAATTGTGATCGGTCGAGTGTCGGTAAGCCCCATCTATATTTACACTTGTGGTTCGTGGAGTGATAGTTGGTTGATGTTCAATATTCCTTAGGCCTTCATCCTTGCTACTATATTACATATAAGGTAGTCATTTCTCTGAACTTGTCTTGTCATTGAGTGCTAATTCTAGCACCAACCTATCTTATCTCAAGCGTATCTTTATCTTAAACTCGATTGGCAATAAAGGATTAATTCCATCAATTTTGGACTTCCTTCTTGAGTTCCTTGTTGATAGGGCTCCAATTGGACAATGTGTCTTTTTGTTGTAGTGGAGCTCTGTTATAACTTCTCTCCCTCGTCTTGCTTCTTTTGCTTGGGTGATAGACTTGAATTGAAAGAGATTTCCCACTCCCCTCATAAGTCATCGTGCTTTTTGAGCCTCATTGGTGAGTACTTTTTTAGGTATATTCTTGGATCCCTTGAATAGTTTGTGGATGCATGCATTAGGTAGAAAAAACTCCATTTTATGTTCTTACTACACACCATCATAGATTATATGTATGGGTGTTGACCATCTAATACCTTCTTCTTTGTCCATTTGAGGTTAGCACTCACTATTTGGTTGGCAACCCATTTCTTCATCTCCACATGTTTTCCCATTGAGAGGGATTACATTGTGTGGAAACCTTTTCTATGAGGAAAAGTGTAATGGTATTGATGTTGGAAAATAAAAACTTTGATGCAAGTCCCTCAATGCGGGCCTCATAATGAACACTCTTTAAACCATCAAAGGTTTTTTCTACCTTGCTTTTATCTTCAGTCGGGACACTCATGTCTTAGATTGAGACTTGTAGTGCAAAATGCAAAAGAGTGTATTGCTTGTACACACCTCTCAAAATCAAATTTAGCAATCTCTACTACTAATTATTCTCCACATCCAAAGGGTCTTCCATACAGACATGGTTTATCCCAATTATTGAGTCTCCTTGAATTTTCTAGCCATGAAGTGGAACTTGCATTTCTCATGTTCTACCTCTATGGAGGCTACATAATAAATATGAACCATCTTGATGGATGAATTCAAGATCTTCATCCGGTGAGTTATTGTGGTACTCACTTCACGTGTCTATGGATGTGGAATTCCATATAATATTTACTCTTCCTCGAAAATTGCTCTACCTTTCATGATCTGTTGCAACTCAAAAAATCCGAGTAAAGATATAAAAGAATAAAGAAACAAAGAATCAATCTTTGAATATGTGGATTGTGCCTCCCATAAGTCTAGGCAAGACAAGAAAACCAAAACTAAAATGTTCATCCAAAGAAAACAATACGGATTTTTCATAGTTTATACTTTGTGCAATGTTTGGATGATTTGTGCTCCCAAACAAAATAAATGATAGAAAGTTAGTAGTGAGTCTTCTTTTCATTTATAGCTTTGGTGGTATATCTAAGAAAAGAAAACTCAAGAATTAACCATAAAACAAAAATAAGGAAAGAAGAAGTAAATAACAAAATAATGAAAAACTAAAGAATTATTATCTTTTCAAGTTTTTATACATGAGAGGATGACTTCATCTAGCTATTAGAATTTTACTTCCCCTGCCCTATAGTGGCTCATATGTGGACTGCATGAGTTTGGGTCTTTCTTTGGTGCCTTGTGCATGGAAATGTAAGATGACCCTATGCATGGATACTCTTAGCTGCGAATTCACTTAAATGGAGCAAAACAATAGAGATCCTTGAGTTCAGTATCAAGGCTTTGAGTGTTGATGAGGTTTTTCATTTAAAAATGAATTTCATAGAGTTACTAGGGAGTTAAAAAGTTTTTCTTGTTTGTTTGTCAAGTCGCATTATATTTTCACATTGGTGTGTCATGCCATAGCTCAAACCTTGACGTCCTATATTACATTCATGGGGAGTCATGATTATTTGTTGTTGTAGTTGCTTAGGGATCCATATTGGTGTTGTTGCCATCATATGACATCTTGGTAGAACTAATGATGGCATGGGCTTTCTTTGAGTATGCTAAACTGAATTCCTTGTAATGGATTTATATAATGAAATTTTGTGAGGACCTTGCATGTGGTGATTGGTGCTTCATATATGAACATCATGAATTCCGTGTTGAACATCCATCTCATTCCTGGGAACTCAATCGGTCCTCATATTCTTCTTTGATGATGATGAGAAGAGTAGATCGTCGATGAATTAAGATAAGTTAGAGCTTGGAATCCATTTGATCCCTTCAAGCTTGATGAAGAATATTGGTTATCAATACTTCTTTTATGTCTCCTTATGAATTACTCATTTACATGATTGAGGTGGTGGATATTGATGATGAGAGGGTTGCCCTTGACATGATTTGTGGTTCTAGTAGTGAGGTGATCCAAGTACGTTTCACTTTCATGGACATGTGATGTGGGTGGTGCTATGCTAGTCTACTCAGATTTCATTGAGAAGTTAGGAAGTTCTTGAGATGATATCAAGTGAGCATTGCCCAGATGACTAGAAATCCATGGACCAGGAGACAAAAAATTTGTCAACCTAACACAAGTACTCATATATGCCTTAAGCTAAATTGAGAGTTACCTCATATTCTAGTAGCCAGACTAGAAATTTAAATACATGCAAGTATTTCCATTTGAATTGGAAGTTCTCCTTCTTCAAAGCAGTTAATAGAGTTTTCTTTGGTTTTTATGAGAAGTGGCTCTATAGCTACATATCCACATTGATTTTATTGATAATTAACTTTTGTATTATGTTGAGAACTATTCTTGAGTGTATTAATGTATACATAATGTGTAGCTCTTTCCATTGTAACCAAAGTTCCAAATATGGTTGTGCCAACAAACATGTTGAATCCTCTTTTATGGATCCATAGGAGGCTATGCAAATTGGAGCATTCAAAATCACTTGGGAAGCCTTTTTTTCATTGTCATCTCTAAATATTGAGCCTACACTTCTACCTCCTAAAGAGGGAAAAAAGTGACCCGGCGGTCCTAGAGTGATCACACACATCACTACCTAAATATATCAACAAATCCCCCTCTGGGAGTGATGCGGTGAACAAGGAGCTGGCACTCATGTATAAGGAAGTGCCAAGCTATGTGGAAATCACTCCACAAAAGGAAGTAAGCCCAAAGCTTTGCGGAAAGCTTCAAACTTCTCCCTAGGCAGAGCCTTCGTGAAAAGGTCTGCAATGTTCTCTTGCGTGGGCACATATGCCAAGCTGATCTCCCCAGCAGAGAACCTCTCCCTGACATAATGATAATGCACCTCAATGTGCTTAGTGCGAGCATGGAACACAGGGTTCCTCGCAACTGCCAATGCGCTCTGACTGTCAGTGAAGATGGTGGTGGCAAAAGACTAGCCAACACCCAAATCAGCCATAAGGCGTCTGAGCCACACACACTCAATAGTCGCTGTGAAAGATGCCCTATACTCAGCCTCACAACTGGAAGTGGCCACAGTAGGCTGCTTCTTGCTCAACCAAGATATACATGAGCTACCAAGCATGAAGCAAAAACCACTGGTGGACACACGAGTGTCATAGCAACCAGCCCAATCTGAGTCAGAAAAGCATGCAAATCTGGCGGTAGTGATCCCCCCTTGGCATAAAACAACCCAAGTAGCCGAGTACCACTCAAGTAGCGAAAGATGCGCTTAACCGCTTTCCAATGCGTGACTCCTGGGCAATGCATAAACCTGCTCATCTGTGAGACAGCAAACTAAATATCTGGCCGAGTAATGCATAAGTAAATCAAGCATCCAACAGCCTGCTCATAGAGAACAGCATCAAATGCATCTCCAGCATCATGAAGACTCAATCGTAAACCTGTCTCCATAGGAGTGGCAATAGGCTTACAGTCTTCAAGGCCAAAACGCTGCAATAATGTGTCAATATATTTCGTTTGACACAAAGCCATTCCACCATCAACGTGCATAAACTGAATGCCCAAATAGTGATGCAAATGCCCCAAATCATACATCTCAAATGAGGCATGCCAATCAGCGTTAAAATCAGCAATATGTGTCTCAATAGGACCAGTGAGCAGCATGTCATCAACATAGACAACAATGATCAGAAGCACATCATTAGCACGTTTAACATATAAGGTGCTTTCAGTTGGACTGTTCCCAAAACCATGTGCAATCAGATAGGCATGTATCTTCTCAACCGTGGTGCTTGCTTTAAACCATATAATGCCTTCTTTAACCTGCAAACCTGGTTTTCATGCCTTTTCTGCACAAAGCCACGGGGCTGAAAAACATACACTTCATCATGCAAGTCACCATTCAGAAATGCTGTTTTAATGTCCAACTGATGTACATTCCAACCATGATGGGCTACAAGTGCACAAATGCTCCGAACAGTAGTCATACGGCATGTAGGTGCAAAGGTCTCATCAAAATCAATGCCTCTTTTCTGTGCATAACCCTTTGCAACAAGCCTAGCCTTATACCTGTCAACTGTACCATCAGGTTTACGCTTCAGCTTGTATACCCACTTAGTGCCAATGGCCTTCTTGCCAGGAGGCAAGTCACATAAAGACCATGTACCATTCTTCATTATAGCATCATATTCAGATTGCATAGCAACCATCCAATTTTCTGAATTTTGTGCTTCATCAAAAGAAACAGGCTCATTCTCATCACAGAGACTAGATGCAGCCATAGCATAGCAATCTGATGCAAAGGAGGCACTATGAGAGCTTGAACGAGTACAATATGACAAAGGTGCATCTAATTTGCTGTCACGCAAAGTCTGCACCAGCCATTTTGGCATAGTTTTTGCCTGCTCAATATCAGTTCTCTCATCAACAAGTGCATCATGTAAATCTGCATCAGAAATGGAATGATCTGCATCATCATATGAAACCTGCAAAGGCTGAGAAGTGGCCTCATTAGGACCAGCACTAGCCTGTCCACCTGTAAAAAGAGGCATCAAAGTATCATACATGTCTTTAGAGCTAACATATGTCTCCTTAGTACATGAAAGCAATGGCTGAATAACATCTTCCACAAAGACAACATCACGGCTAACCAGAATGCGTTTAGTCTGTGGATGATACAGACGATAGCCTTTACTTTCAGAACTGTACCCAACAAAAATACATTTTACTGCCTTATCATCCAATTTTCTGCGATGTTGTTCAGGCACTAATGCATATGCCAAACAACCAAAAACACGCAGATGAGCAACAGATGGCTTGCGGTCATGCCAAGCCTCATATGGAGTGATAGACTGCAACGCTTTAGTGGGACACCTGTTCAGTACATATGTTGCACACATGACAGCCTCAAGCCAGAAACTATGTGGTAAAGCCTGACTTTTGACCATGCACCTCGCCATCTCCATGAGTGACCTGTTCTTTCGTTCAGCAACTCCATTCTGTTGAGGTGTATACGGCACTGTACACTGGTGTTTTATCCCACGTTTAGCCAGAAATGCATTAAAATCTGAAGACATATATTCCCCCCCTCGATCAGAACGGAGGGTGCCCATTTTTACATGCTGGTAGATTTTCAGCCAAAACCAAAAACTGTTTGAAGCACATGAACACTTCAGACTTTGCTTTGAGTGGATATACCCATGCATGCCTGGAAAAATCATCAATGAAAGTCACGAAGTAAAGGTAATTTCCAAAAGAGGGTGTCTGCATAGGACCACAGACATCACTATGTACAAGTTGCAATTTCTGTGTAGCCCGAACTGAACCATCTTTTGGAAAGGAAGAACACTGCATTTTGCCCAAAATATAGCCTTCACAAACATGTTTTCTAGGTGCCTCAAGTTTGGGCAAAGAGGACACCATTTCAGATTTCTGCAAGCATAACAAACTAGCAAAATTCAGATGACCAAAGCGTGCATGCCAAAGCTTTGCATCTAACATAGCCTGAGAATCATGAACTGCACATGCCGAATCATTCACAGATCTTTCATAGTCTATGAGCTTATACAACCCACGACATAAAATGCCAGAAGCAATAATCACATCGCCATTTGAGAGATCATGGACTATACACCTGTCATCAACGAATTTCACAACCAAGCCAATCTTGGCTAATGCAGAAACTGATAATAGGTTCTTTTTTATCCCTAGCACAAATAAAGCATCTGACAAAGTGAAAGAACTACCATCAGCAGTAGTCAGAATGATCTTACCAACTCCCATAACAGGATAAGAGGAGTTATTGGCGCATGTGACAGTATTCCCTGTAGGGGCAGGCTCGAGTGAAGAGAAGAAACTGCGCTGCAAGGTAATATGTTTGGTTGCCCCACTGTCAAAGTACCAAACATCTGAGTCTACTGCAGACATGCACTGATCATGAGAAGATGGTTCAAAACTGCAGACAGTAGTAAACGCCCATTCTTCTTCCTACACAAGATTTGCAGACTCTGTTTTTGGTGTAGAGGCCTCTACAACAACCATTCTAGCCTCTTTCTTCTTTGCCTCTTTAGCAGCCAGTTTTGGACAGTTCTTTATAATATGATCATTTCCTTTACAGTACTTGCAGAACAATTTCTGCTTTTCTGATTTCTTCTCATCTTTATCCTGGTTCTTTGATTGTGCAGCATTTGCAGATTTCTGCTTACTAGTAGAAGAGCTCCATTTTCCTTTGCCCTTCTGACTAGCCAGGAAAGCTTGATCTGCAACACGCATAATGGACCTGTTCTGCCTAGACTGATCTTCCTGCAACAGAACAGAGACTAATTCCTCAAATGACAAGGCATTCGGATTGCCTTTCATCATCAACCGAAGAGTAGAGGCAAAACTCTGATATGAATCAGGAAGACCATTTAGAACAGTCTGCACAAGTGAGCTATCTGGTATAACCTCCTCAGCAGAAATCAATTGTTCCTTCAGGTCTTTGATCTTTGTAAGAAAACTGTCCATAGAATCACCTTCATTCATGTGCTCACTCTCCAACTGTTTTCGGAGGTAAGCAACACGAGCCTCATTCCTAGCCTGGTACAAAGTGGTAAGTGTATCCCAAGCATCCTTTGCTGTTCTGCAAGAGCGAATGTGAGGAATAATGGCACGTTTGACAGACAAAGCTATGAATGCATGTGCTTGGGCATCTCTGCCATCCCAACGAATTTGCTCTGCAGTAGGTGCAACAGAAACAGCAGCACGAACAGGAATCTGCGGAATATTATCTTCGACACCATCTTCATCAGCTCCAACACCTGTATTTGCAGTACCTGTCGTTACAGGTGTAACAGGACGTCTTTCAACACCCTGCACAATGTTCCACAATCCTTTTGCAACCAGTACATGTCGCATCATATAAGACCATAATGGGTAGTTGGTACCATCCAACTTATCCTCAACAGCCAACATACGGAATACATCACTGCTTTCAGCCATGGCCGGTGACTAGAATACCTTGATGCAAAAAATTGACTGTATCTCAAAAAGTTGAACAGAACTGCCTAGACGAGTTCTGCTAGACCTGTAGCAGACTTCGAGACGCTTAAACTGGCGAACAGAAACTGGTATATACCTTTGGCACAAAAGGACGAAATAGCCTGCACAAGCACTGTGACAGTGCGTTCGGAAACCGAAACGAGCTCAGATCGCGATTTTCGGCACCACAAAGCGAAGCAGTTTTGATCTCGGAAACACCCTGAGTATGCTCACCAAATTTCGTGCGAATCTGAGACTGCAAGCGGAGGAGTGTCGACGGCGCCCTAGAAGAAGCGACGACCTGCTCTGATACCAATTGTTGGAGATAGACGTCTGCGGAAGCACGCGAACAGCACAAGGAAGAAGAAGAAGCTTGGAGCACAAACACACAATTCAGAATGTATTACTAGAGAATGTACAAAGATAAGTAGCCCATTAGGGCAACAGGCATATATACAAGCCGGGGGAAAAAAACCTCCTAAAGAGGGAAAAAAGTGCCCCGGTGGTCCTAGAGTGATCACACACATCACTACCTAAATATATCAACAAGAGAGAGAAAGCAAAGAGAGAGAAAGTGAAAAGAGAGAAAGTGAAGAGAGAGAAAGTGAAGAGAGAGAAATTGAAGATAGAGAAAGTGAAGAGAGATAAAGAGATAGTAGAGAGAAAGAGATAGTAGATAGAAAGAGATAGTAAGGAGAAAGAGAAGAGAGAGTGAAGAAAGAGAAAAAGAAGTGAGAGAAGTGAGAAAGTGAGGAGAGAAAGATATATATATATATATATATATATGATAGTAGATAGAAAGAGATAGTAAGGAGAAAGAGAAGAGAGAGTGAAGAAAGAGAAAAAGAAGTGAGAGAAGTGAGAAAGTGAGGAGAGAAAGATATATATATATATATATATATATATATATATATATATATAGAGAGAGAGAGAGAGAGAGAGAGAAAGAAGAGTGAGGAGAAAGAAGAGAGAGAGTAGAGAGGAAAAGTGAAGAGACTAGAGAGAGAAATTTAAGAGGGAGTAGAGAGACAAAGTATAAAGAGAGAGAGAGAGAGAGAGAGAGAGAGAAGAGAGAGAATAAAGAGAGAGAATAAAGAGAGAGAATAAAGAGAGAGAAACGAGTAGGGAGAGAAAAGAGAAAGAAAGAACCGAGAAATTTGAGAGAGAGAGAGAGAGAAAGAGAGAAAGTGAAGAGAGAGAAAGAGAGAGAAGAGAGAAAGTGAAGAGAGAGTGAAGAAGGAGAAAAATAAGTGAGAGAAGTGAGAAAGTGAAGAGAGAGAGAGAAAAAAAAAGAGAAAGAAGAGAGAAGAGAAAGAAGAGAGAAAGTAGAGAGATAAAGTGAAGAGAGAGGAGAGATAAATTGAAGAGAGAGAAGAGAGAGATTTTGGAGTTTGAGGTCTAGGGAAGCACGTAGGTAACACAAGGAAGAAGAAGAAGAAGCTTGGAGCACAATGCACAATACTGGATGTATTACCAAGAGAATTTACAAAGATAAGTCACCCATTAGGGTTATAGGTGTATATACAAGTTGTGGGGAAAAAACCTCCTAAAGAGGGAAAAAAGTGCTTTGGCATTCTTAGTGTGTTCACACACATCACTACCAAAATATATCAACAAATCCCCCCTAGGAGTGATGTTGGTGAACAAGGAGTTGGCACTCATGTATAAGGAAGTGCCAAGCTATGTGGAATCAATCCACAAAAGGAAGCAAGCCCAAAGCTTTGTGGAAAGCTTCAAACTTCTCCCTAGGTAGAGCCTTTGTGAAAAGATCTGTAATGTTCTCTTTTGTGGGCACATATGCCAAATTGACCTCTCTAGTAGAGAACCTCTCCCTGACATAATGATAGTGCACCTCAATGTGCTTAGTCCGAGCATCGAACACAGGGTTTCTCGCAATTGCCATTGCGCTCTCAGTGTTAGTGAAGATGGTGGTGGCAAAAGACTGACCAACACCCACATCAACCATAATGTGTTTGAGCCACACACTCAATAGTCGCTATGAAAGCTTGCTCATTTGTGAGACAACAAAGTGAATATCAGGCCGAGTTATGCATAAGTAAATCAAGCATCCAATAGCTTGCTGATAGAGAACAACATCAGATGCATCTCCAGCATCATGAACTCTCAATCGTAAACCTGTCTCGATAGGAGTGGCAATAGGTTTGCACTCTTCAAGGCCAAAATGCTACAATAATGTGTCAATATATTTTATTTGACAAAGAACTATTCCTCCATTGACTTACATAAACTCAATGCCAAAATAATAATGCAAATGCGCCAAATCTGACACCTCAAAAGAGGCATGAAAATTAGACTTAAAATCAGCAATATGCTTCTCATTAGGACCAATGAGCAACATGTCATCAACATAGAAAATAATGATCAGAAGCACATCATTTGTATGCTTAACATATAAGGTGCTCTCTATTGAACTATTCTCAAAACCATGTGCAATCAAGTAGGCATGTATCTTTTCATACCAAGCACGTGGTGCTTGCTTCAAACCATATAATGTCTTTTTCAACCTACACACTTTGTTTTCATGCCCTTTCTCACAAAACCACGGGGCTGAAATACATACACTTCTTCATGTAAATAACCATTCAAAAATGTAGTTTTAATGTCCAATTGATGCACATTCAAACCATGATGAGATGCAAGTGCACAGATGTTATGAATAGTAGTCATTCAACATGTGGGAGCAAAGATCTCATCAAAATCAATGCCTCTTTCTTGAGCATAATCTTTTGCAAAAATCCTAGGCTTATACATGTCTATTGTTTCATCAGGCTTACACTTTAGCTTGTATACCCACTTGGTGCCAATGGCCTTCTTTCCAAGAGGCAAGTCACATAAAGACCTGCTACCATTCGTCATAATAGCATCATATTCTGGTTGCATAGCAACCATCCAATTTTTTGAATTTTGTGCTTCATCAAACAAAATAGGCTCATTCTCATCATAAAGACTAGAGGTAGCCATAGCATAGCAATCTAACGCAAAAGAAGCACTATGAGAGCCTAAACAAGAATGCCATGATAGAGGCATATCTAATTTGCTATCTTGCAAAGTATGCATCAACCATTTAAGCATAGTTTTTGCCTCCTCTATATCAGCCTCTCATCAACAAGTGCATCATGTAAATCTGCATCGAAAATGGAATGATCTACATCATCATATGGAACTTGTAAAAGCTAAGAAATTGCCTCATTTGGACCCACACTAGACTATTCACTTATAAAAAGAGGCAACAAAGTGTCATACATATCTTTTGAGCTAACTAATGTCTCCTTAGTACATGAAAGTAATGGATGAATTACATCTTCCACAGAAACAACATCACAACTAACCAAAATGCATTTAGTCTATGGATGATACAGATGATAGCCTTTGCTTTCCGAATTGTACCCAACAAAAATACATTTCACTACTTTATCATCCAATTTGTTGTATTGTTGTTTAGCCATTAATGCATATGCTAGACAACCAACAACATGATGAGCAATTGATAGCTTGCGGCCATGCCAAGCCTCATATGGAGTAATAGACTACAATGCTTTTGTGGGACACTTGTTAATTACATATGTTGTACACATAACAACCTCAAGCCAGAAGCTATGTGATAAAGCTTGACTTTTGACCATACACCTTGCCATCTCCATGATAGAGCTATTCTTTCTTTCAGCAACTCCATTCTCTTGAGGTGTGTATGACACTATGCATTGATGTTTTATCCCATGTTCAACCAGAAATGCATTAAAATTAGAAGACATGTATTCCCCCCATGCTAATAGATTTTTAGCCAAAACCAAAAGCTATTTGAAGCACATAAATACTTCGGACTTTGCTTTCAGTGGATACACCCATACATGCCTAGAAAAATCATCAATGAAAATCACAAAGTAAAGGTAGTTCCCAAAAGAAGGTTTTTGCATAGGACCATAAACATCACTTTGGACAATATGCAATTTTTTAGTAGCTCGTACTCAAGCATCTTTTGGGAATGAGGAACATTGCATTTTTCCCAAAATACACCCTTCAAAGTCATGTTTACTAGGTGCTTCAAGTTTGGGTAGAGACCACACCATTTCATATTTTTGTAGTTGTAGCAAACTAGCAAAATTCAGATTACCAAGGCATGCATGTCAAAGCTTTGCATCTAACATAGCCTGAGAATCTTGAACTAGACATGTTGAATCATTCACATATTTTGCATAACTTATAAGCTTATACAACCCATGACATAAAATGCCAAAAGCAATAATGATGTCACCATTTGACAAATCATGAATTTTACATCTATCATCAACAAATTTCACAACCAAGTTGATCCTTGCTAATGTTGAAACTGATAACAATTTTTTCTTGATCCCTAGCACAAATAGAGCATCTGAAAATGTAAAAGAACTACCATCAACACTCGTGAGAATGACCTTACCAACTCCCATGAGAGTATAAGAGGAGTTTTTGCCACATGTGACAGTACTGCCTTTAGGGGCAAGCTCAAGTGAAGTGAAGAAACTATTCTATGAGGTAATATGTTTGGTTGCCCCACTATCAATGTACCAAACATCTGAGTCTATTGCAGACATACACTATTCATGAGAAGATGGGTCATAACTACAAACAGTAGTAAATGCCCATTCTTCATTCTGCACAAGATTAGCAGACTTAACTCGGTGCTGGCCAAACTCGAAAACAAGCTTAACTATTGGAGAGGTATGCAAATCAATCTTGCTGGTCGTGCTATGGTTATCAACACGTTCCTCTTATCATCTATCATTTATTTCCTTTCTTGTTGGAGACCGAAAGAGCAAGATCTGTCCAAACTGGATAGTATTTGTAGAAACTTCCTCTGGACGGGCGACCACAATAGGAGGGGGGTGCCTAAAATCAAATGGTCCATCTGCATCAGCCATAGAGATAGCGGGGGTCTTGGTATCCTGGACACTGGTTGCATGGCTAACAAACTGGTGGCCAAATGGATGATTAAGGCTTGGTGCAACGGGGAGGCCTCGTGGGCCAAGTTGATCTTCAGAAACAAGAATGAGTTGGCTTTCATGGGTTTCCCAAATTGGAAGAATCTTGACATCTTGACCTTGTTGTTTTCCCCAATCCATGTCTTCCCAAAAGGCTCTAATCTCGTGTGCTCCTTATGGAAGAGTTGGAACAAAGTCAAAAGCTACACAAGAATAAGTGAAGACTGGAAGTGGGCAGCCGGTATAAGACAAAACGACTCTATCTGGTTTCCGATCCATGGCATCCGGAGTGTGGAATCTTGGAACATTCAAAATGCCAAGAAGTTATGGAACAAAGGCTTCAAAAAATGGAAACATCTCTAGAAACAAGACACCAACTGTTGGATCAACTTCGATGATATTGACCCTTGCGTCAACATTTCGTACGAAGAATGGAACACTTTGCAAAGCAGATGTCTCGACTGGGACCGACACAAGGTTCCCCTTCTCATGGGACACGACACGTCGAGCTCGCTTGGTCTCAAATGGCACAATGGGAATAGCCTATCAAAAATCCCGAATATCAAAGAAACGATTGACTATCAAGTTAACCTCAACAAGAAGTGGTGCCTATCATGGACGCGACTTCGGTGGGACATGAAGTTCATGGCTATCTGGCACCCCCTCATAGAAATCAAAAAGTTTGTCCTCTTATGGCAAATTCTTCATCATGGAATTTGGACCAACCTTAAGGCTAGCAAATTTTGTGGGATTCCTCCCTGGTGCAAACGTTGCTACCGGTCTATCGAAGATGTTTCACACATCCTCTTTACCTGCCCCACCTCCAACAGACTCTGGAAGATGGTTGGAAAGAAAATTAGACTTCAGAAACACCTCAATTGGCAGCAAGCCCTACTGGGAGAAGCGATCGGCTGCTCCGCGACTCTCTGGAATGCCATCAGAGGGGAGATCCTATGGAAAATCTGGCGGGAAAGATGTGCTTTCAACTTCGGTGACTCCCCCAAAGAGTGGTCAATTGAGAAATCATTGTTCCTCCTTGGCAAAAGGATTGTTAACTGTAAGAAATCCCCCCCCTTCATGCATCATCAAGTACTCCTTTTGATCAATAACAAGCTTAAACCCAAGTGGGCCCCACATGAGGGTGATGAGAGGGTGATTAACCTTCTTTGTAATGCCATCTAAGCTCTGTAAAAGCCTCCCCTGCTTTGTGGGATTTGGGGGGTCCCGTGGGCACTAGTCCCCTTCTCTTGTACTTTTTTTTTATTTAATTCAAGTCCGGGAGAGTAGGCTAATGCCGAACTTCCTTTACATTAATATATATATATATATATATATATATATATATATATATATATATATATATATATATATATATATATATATATATATATATATATATATATATTAGCAGACTTTGTTGTGGGTGTAGAGGCCTCTGTAACAACCATTCCAACCTCTTTCTTTGCCTCTTTTGTAGCAATTTTGGACAACTCTTTATGACATGATCGTTTCCTTTACAGTATTTGCAAAACAGTTTCTACTTTTTTGTTCTCTTCTCATCTTTGTCAACTTTCTTTGGTTGTGCAGAATTAGCAGATTTTGGCTTACTAGTGGATGAACTCCATTTACCTTTGCCCTTCTGACTAGCTAGGAAAGCTTGATCGGCAACACACATAATGGACCTGTTCTTCCTAGACTGATGTTCTTGTAATAGAACAGAGACTAACTCCTCAAATGTTAAGGCATTTGGATTGCCTTTCATCATCAATCGAAGAGTAGAAGCAAAACTCTGATATGAATCTAGAAGACCATTTAGAACAGGTTTCACAAGTGAACTATCTGGCAAGAACTCATCAGTAGAAATCAACTACTCCCTCAAATCTTTGATCTTTGGCAAAAAATTGTCCATGGAATCTCCTTCATTCATGTGCTCACTCTCCAACTTTTTTTGGATGTAAGCAACACCAGCCTCATTCCTTGCCTGGTATAAAGTGGTAAGTGTATCCCAAGCATCCTTTGCTATTTTGCAGGGGTGAATGTGAGGAATAATGGCCCGTTTGACAGACACGCCTATCAATGCATGTGCTTGAGCATCTTTGCCATCCCAAAAAATTTGCTCTCTAGTAGGTGCAGTAGGAATTGCAGCAAAAACATGAACCTGAAGATCATCATCTTCAATGCCATTTGCATCACGTTCAGTATATGTATTTGCAGGTATAATAATATGTTTTTCAACACCCTACACAATATTCCACACTCCTTTTGCAACCAATACATGATGCATCATATATGCCCATAATGGGTAATTAGTACCATCCTACATATCCTCAATAGCCAATATACTCAATACATCATTGCTTTTAGCCATGGCCACTGACTAAAAGACCCTAATGTAGAAAAATTATTGTATCTCAAAAGGTTGAGCAGAACTACTCTATGGAGCTCTACTAGATCTGTAGTAGACTTCGAGGCGCTTGTATTGGCGAACTGAAACCTATTTATATGTTTGGCACAAAAGAATGAAATTACATGCACAAGCATTGATAGTGCATTCAAAGGCTGAAACAAGCTCGGATCACGATTTTGACACCACAAAGTGAAGATATTTTGAAATCCTAATCGCCCTGAGCATGCTCACCAACTTTCCTACGATTCTTAGAGTGTGATCGAAGGGGTGTTGATGATGCCCTAGATGAAGCGACAACTTGCTCTTATACCAATTCTTGGAGTTTGAGGTCTATGGAAGCATGCAAACAGCACAAGGAAGAAGAAGAAGCTTGGAGCAAAACACACAATATTGAATGTATTACCAAGAGAATGTACAAAAGATAAGTCACCCGTTCGGGTTATAGGCATATATACAAGCCGAGGGAAAAAAAGCCTCCTAAAGAGGGAAAAAAGTACCCTGACAGTGCTAATGTGTTCACACACATCACTATCGAAATATATCAACAAGAGAAAGAAGAGAGAGAAAAAGAGAAAGAAAGAAGAGAGATAAGGTGAAGAGAAAAGAGAGAGAAAGAAGAAAGAAGAGAGATAAAGTAGAGAGAAAGAATAAAGGGAAAAGAGAGAGAAATTAGAGAGAGAGTGAAGAGAGAGAGAGAGAGAAGAAAGAGTGAGAAAGTGAAGAGAGACAGAGAGAGAGAAAGAAGAGAGAGAAAAGAAGAGAGAAAGTGAAGAAAGAGAGAAAAAAGTTAAGAACAAGATGAGAGAGAATGAGAAAGTGGAGAAAGAGAGAGCAAGAGACAAAGAGAGAGAGAGAGAGAAACAAGAGAGAAAGAAGAGAGTAGAGAGAGAAAAGAAGAGAGAGATTAGCAAGAGCAAGTGAAGAGAGAAAGAGAAGAGAGAAGAGAAAGAGAGAGAGAGAGAGAGAGAGTAAAGGAAGAGAGAAAGTGAAATATACCTTGAAACTCTTTCATTCAAAAAAATCAAGATTCAAGCACAATATCTAAAATTTTGAAGGTTGTTTTTTCCTCTACCTTATGAAAGGCTTATTGGTTGAGTATTGGAAAGGTTTTGAACTTAACTTCTTTTTCGTTATGAAAAACCTTTTGTACCAAGGAATTTTAGGTCAACCCAAAGGAGGTGATGGCAATTTCATTGCAAGAATATTTTGCTCAAATCATGGCTTCTCAAAGTAAAAACAATCATTATTTTTTATGCTTGAGTCAATTGTTAAAGAAAAAGGTGAGTTTTTAGGTAAAAACATAACTGAGTTTCTCCAATTTCATAAAAACAAAGCTCAATTCTATGATATTCCAAAAGAAGATTGGACCAAAAAAATTTCTGTTGGAGTTAGACATCTATGAAAGCACGTGAACAGCACAAGGAAGAAGAAGAAGCTTGGAGCACAACACACACTACTGAATGTATTACTAGAGAATGTACAAAGATAAGTAGCCCATTAGGGCAATAGGCGTATATACAAGCCGAGGGAAAAAACCTCCTAAAGAGGGAAAAAAGTGCCCCGGCAGTCCTAGAGTGTTCACACACATCACTACCTAAATATATCAACAAATCCCCCCTGGGAGTGATGCGGTGAACAAGGAGCTGGCACTCATGTATAAGGAAGTGCCAAGCTATGTGGAAATCACTCCACAAAAGGAAGTAAGCCCAAAGCTTTGCGGAAAGCTTCAAATTTCTCCCTAGGCAGAGCCTTCATGAAAAGGTCTGCAATGTTCTCCTGCGTGGGCACATATGCCAAGCTGATCTCCCCAATAGAGAACCTCTCCCTGACATAATGATAATGCACCTCAATGTGCTTAGTGCGAGCATGGAACACAGGGTTCCTCGCAACTGCCAATGCGCTCTGACTGTCAGTGAAGATGGTGGTGGCAAAAGACTAGCCAACACCCAAATCAGCCATAAGGCGTCTGAGCCACACACACTCAACAATCACTGTGTAAGTTGCCCTATACTCAGCCTCACAATTGGAAGTGGCCACAGTAGGCTGATTCTTGCTCAACCAAGATATACATGAGCTACCAAGCATGAAGCAAAAGCCATTAGTGGACACACGAGTGTCATAGCAACCAGCCCAATCAAAGTCAGAAAAAGCATGCAAATCTGGCGGTAGTGATCCCCCCTTGGGATAAAACAACCCAAGTAGCCGAGTACCACTCAAGTAGCGAAAGATGCGCTTAACCGCTTGCAAATGCTTGACTATTGGCAATGCATAAACCTGCTCATGTGTGAGACAACAAACTGAATATGTGGCCAAGTAATGCATAAGTAAATGAGGCACCCAACAACCTTTTGATAGAAAACAGCATCAAATGCATCTCTAGCATCATGAAGACTCAATCGTAAACATGTCTCCATAGGATTGGCAATAGGCTTACAGTCTTCAAGGCCGAAACGTTGCAATAATGTGTCAATATAATTCGTTTGACACAAAGTCATGCCACCATCAACATGCATAAACTAAATGCCCAAATAGTGATGCAAATGCCCCAAATCAGACATCTCAAATGAGGCATGTAAATCAGCCTTAAAATCAGCAATATGCCTCTCATGAGGACCAGTGAGCAACATGTCATCAAGATAAACCATAATGATCAGTGCATCATTAGCACGCTTAACATATAAGGTGCTTTCAGTTGGACTGTTCTCAAAACCATGTGCAATCAGATAGGCATGTGTATTTTCATATCAAGCACATGGTGCTTGCTTTAAACCATATAATGCCTTCTTTAGCCCGCACACCTGGTTTTCATGCCCTTTCTGCACAAAGCCAGGGGGCTGAAAACATACACTTCTTCATGCAAGTCACCATTCAAAAATGTTGTTTTAATGTCCAACTGATGTGCATTCCAACTATGATGAGCTGCAAGTGTATAGATGCTACAAACAGTAGTCATTCGGCAAGTAGGAGCAAAGGTTTCATCAAAATCAATGCCTCTTTCCTGCACATAACCCTTTGCAACAAGCTTAGCCTTATACCTTTCAACTGTACCATTAGTCTTAGGCTTCACCTTGTATACCCACTTAGTTCCAATGGCCTTCTTTCCAGGAGGCAAGTCACATAAAGACCAAGTACCATTCTTCATTATAGCATCATATTCAGAATGCATACCAGCCATCCAATTTCCTGAATTTTGTGCTTCATCAAACAAAACAGGCTCAGTCTCATCACAGAGACTAGATGCAGCCACAACATAGCAATCTAATGCAAAACAGGCACTATGAGAGCCTGATCGAGTATGATATGATAGAGATGCATCTAATTTGTTGTCATGCAAGGTCTGCACCAACCATTTTGGCGCAGTTCTTGCTTGCTCAATATCAGCTCTCTCATCAATAAGTGCATCATGTAAATCTCCATCAGAAATGGAATGATCTTCATCATCACATCAAACCTACAAAGGCTGAGAAGTTGCCTCATTAGGACCAGCACTGGACTATCCACCTATAAAAAGAGGCAACAAAGTATCATACATGTCTTTGGAGGTAACATATGTCTCCTTAGTACATGAAAGCAATTGTTGAATAGCATCTTCCACAAAAACAACATCACGGCTAACCAAAATGCGTTTAATCTATGGATGATATAGATGATAGCCTTTACTTCCAGAATTGTACCCAACAAAAATACATTTTTACTGCTTTATCATCCAATTTTCTATGATGTTGTTCGGGCACTAATGCATATGCCAAACAACCAAAAACATGCAGATGAGCAATAGATGGCTTGCGGTCATGCCAAGCCTCTTATGGAGTGATAGACTGCAGCGCTTTAGTGGGACACCTCTTAAGTACATATGTTGCACACATGACAACCTCAAGCTAGAAACAATGTGGTAAAGCCTGACTCTTGACTATACACCTCGCCATCTCCATGAGTGACATGTTCTTCCATTCAGCAACTCCATTATGTTGAGGTGTATACAGCACTGTACACTGGTGTTTTATCCTACGTTAAGCTAGAAGTGCATTAAAATCAAAAGACATATATTTCCCCCCTCGATCAGAACGAAGGGTGCCCATTTTACATACTGACAGATTTTTAACCAAAACCAAAAATTGTTTGAAGCACATGAACACTTCGGACTTTGCCTTCAATGGATATACCCATGCATGCCTGGAAAAAGCATCGATAAAAGTCATGAAGTAAAGATAATTTCCAAAAGAAGGTGTCTGCATAGGACCATAGACATCACTATGTACAAGTTGCAATTTCTGAGTAGCCCGAACTGAACCATCTTTTGGAAAGGAAGAATGCTGCATTTTGCCCAAAATACAGCCTTCACAAACATGTTTTCGAGGTGCCTCAAGTTTGGGCAAAGAGGACACCATTTCAGATTTCTGCATGCGTAGCAAACTAGAAAAATTCAAATGACCAAAGCGTACATGCCAAAGCTTTGCATCTGATATAGCCTGAGAATCATGTACTGCACATGCCGAATCATTTACAGATCTTTCATAGTCTATGAGCTTATACAGCCCACGACATAAAATGCCAGAAGCAATAATGACATCGCCATTTGATAGATCATGAAGTATACATCTGTCATCAAAAAATTTCACAACCAAGCCAATCTTGGCTAGTGCGGAAACTGATAACAGATTTTTCTTGATTCCTAGCACAACAAAGCATCTGACAAAGTGAAAGAACTACCATCAGCAGTAGTCAAAATGATCTTACCAACTCTCATAACAGGATAAGAGGAGTTGTTGGCGCATGTAACAGTATTCTGTGTAGGGGCAGGCTCGAGTGAAGAGAAGAAACTGCATTGTGAGGTAATATGTTTGGTCGCCCCATTGTCAAAGTACCAAACATCTGAGTCTACTGCAGGCATGCACTGCTCATGAGAAGATGGGTCAAAACTGCAAATAGTAGTAAACGCCCATTCTTCTTCCTGCACAAGATTAGCAGACTCTGTTTTTGGTGTAGAGGCCTCTGCAACAACCATTCAAGCCTCTTTCTTCTTTGCCTCTTTAGTAGCCAATTTTGGTTAGTTCTTTATGATATGATCATTTCCTTTACAGTACTTGCAAAACAATTTTTGCTTTTCAGATTTCTTATCATCTTTGTCTTCCCTCTTTGATTGTGCAGAATTAGCAGATTTCAACTTACTAATTGAAGAGCTCCATTTTCCTTTGTCCTTCTGACTAGCCAGGAAAGCTTGATTTGCAACATGCATAATGGACTTGTTTTGCCTAGACTGATCCTCCTGCAGCAGAACAGAGACTAACTCCTCAGATGACAAGGCATTTGCATTGCCTTTCATCATCAACCAAAGAGTAGAAGCAAAACTCTGATATGAATCAGGAAGACCATTTAGAACGGTCTGCACAAGTGAGCTATTTGGTATAACCTCATCAGCAGAAATCAACTGTTCCTTTAAGTATTTGATGTTTGTTAGAAAACTGTCCATAGAATCACCTTCATTCATGTGCTCACTCTCCAACTATTTTTGGAGGTAAGCAACATGAGCCTCATTCCTAGCTTGGTACAATGTGGTAAGTGTATCCCAAGCATCCTTAGCTATTCTACAAGAGCGAATGTGAGGAATAATGGCACGTTTGACAGAGAAAGCTATCA
This sequence comes from Ceratopteris richardii, assembly GCA_020310875.1. Lineage (NCBI taxonomy): Eukaryota > Viridiplantae > Streptophyta > Polypodiopsida > Polypodiales > Pteridaceae > Ceratopteris > Ceratopteris richardii. The sequence continues at coordinate 125,289,158 of CM035425.1, read as the reverse complement.
ATGCATGTGCCTAGGCATCTCTCCCATCCCAATGAATTTGCTCTGCATTAGGTGCAGCAGAAACCGTAGCACAAACAGGAATATGCAGAATATCATCATCTTCAATACTTTCTCGATCAGCTTTAGTACCTGTAGTTGTAACAGTTGCAGGTGTGATAGGACGTTTTTCAACACCCTGCACAATGTTCCATAGTCCTTTTGCAACCAATACATGTCGCATCATATAAGCCCATAACGGGTAGTTGGTACCATCGAACTTATCCTCAACAACCAACATACGGAATACATCATTGCTTTCAGCCATGGTCGGTGACTAAAATACCTTGATGCAGGAAATTGACTGTATCTCAAAAAGTTGAACGGAACTGCCCAGATGAGTTCTGCTAAACCTGTAGCAAACTTTGAGATGTTTATACTGGCAAACCAAAACAGGTATATACCTTTGGCACAAAACAACAAAATAGCCTGCACAAGCACTACAATAGTGCGTTCGAAGGCCGAAACGAGCTCAGATCACAATTTCGGCACCACATAGCGAAGCTGTTTTGATCTTGGAAACACGCTGAGTATGCTCACCAAAATTCATGTGATTCTTAGACTGCAATCAGAGGAATGTCGACGGTGCCCTAGATGAAGCGACGACCTACTCTGATACCGATTGTTGGAGTTAGACGTCTGCGGAAGCACGCGAACAACACAAGGAAGAAGAAGAAGCTTGGAGCACAAACACACAATACTGAGTGTATTACTAGAGAATGTACAAAGATAAGTAGCCCATTAGGGCAATAGGCATATATACAAGCCGGGGAAAAAAACCTCCTAAAGAGGGAAAAAAGTGCCTCGGCGGTCCTAGTGTGTTCAAACACATCACTACCTAAATATACCAACAAAATCAAGAGCCATAAAATCAAGCTCATGTTCCATCATAAGTTGATCATTGTGATGAAAGATAGCCAAATCAGATCTCTCGTGTAGCTTAGCAAAATCAAATGTCTCGTGTAGCTTTCTCTAAGGTACTTGTATATCGCTTTCTTTTTGTTGGTATCACTAATGTCTATTTTGAGGAGAAAAAACTTAAATATTGACGATCCATGGTGTAGTGGTAAGCACTTTGAACCATGGATTGTAAGGTCTAGGTTCAAAGCTTGGAGTGCAGTTTGACATATGATCCTTGGAATTAGGGGAAAAGAGAGATCCATAGGGTGCATGTTGCCTTTTAGAGGAAGTTAAATCATTGATATCTACTCTTCCTGATTACCTTGAATCAATTTGGAAATACAGTGAAAGGAAGACATAGCATTTATGGGACCCCCGAATCCCCGAAATCGGGAGTAGAATGTTAGAAACTTCTAGGATACAGAACCTAAAGGCTCTCTAAAGTAAACATTGAGAAAAAGCGACCCTAAGTCTAAAAAAGATAATTAGTTTGAACTCTGTAGGTTGAAGGCCCAACAATCTCCCAAAGGAACTAGCTTAACATCTCACCATCCAAATGGTGAAGAGTGTTCAACCGCCATTAGTAGGGATTGAACCATGCCCCCATACTTGAAAAGTAAAGTGTCCAACCATCTCAGTAAAGGCACGCAAAAGGAGAAAATAAATGTCAATTTTTTCAAGAGTAGATATAAATGGAAGAGTAGATGGATGACCGAAGCTTCAATTAAAAAAGAAAAAAACTAAAATAATACCTATGTTTTATTATTGACATGTTTGTTTATTGTAAAATATACGTTGCCCATCAATATTTTTTTTTTACATGGAGGTTCGGCCGAGGCCTACTCCTCCAAGCTTTAACTTTGAAATTGCAATTGTACTAGGAAGGGCATAGTATCCATGGGACCCCCCTTATCCCACAAGAACAGAGGTTTAAATAGTTGAGTTAAACTGCGGTCACAACTACCACGAGGCAGGACAAACGGTGGCACATCAGCCACAAGGTACAACTTTCTATGATAACATATCCCTTACATGTTGCCGGTGGGGGTTGAACCATCGCCCCCGCTTCAAGAGGCGAAAGGCCCAACCACCCAAATAAGCGGACTGAGACATTGCCGATCAATATTGATGTGTCGTAGGTTATTGTGATTTATTGTGTGGGCAAGGAAGCCTTATTATGTGGGGCAAGGAAGCCTGCCCGATGCATATTGCTTTCTTTTCTTTTGGTATCATTAATGTCTATTTTAAAAAAAATAATAAATGTTGAGGATATGTGGTGTAGTGATAAGCACTTTGAACCATGGATTGTAAGTTCTAGGTGATCCCTAGGTGCATGTGTACTTTTATAAGAAGTTAAATCATTGAGATCTACTCTTCCCCATTACCTTGAATCAATTTGGAAATACAATGAAAGGGAGGCATAACATTTATGGGACTCCCGAATCCCACATATTGGAGGTTAGATGTTTAAAAACTTCTAGGATACAAATCTAAAGGCTCACTCAGGTAAACATTGATAAAAGGCTGCCCTAATGGTAGAAGAGATAATTAGTTTGAACTCAGTAGCTTGAAGGCTCAACAATATCCCGAAAGGACTAGTTTAACATCTCACCATTGAAATGGTGAAGAGTGTTCAACCACAGCTGGTAAGGATTGAACACCTGCCCCCATACTCAAAAGTAAAATGTCCAATCAACCGAGTTAACGCATGCAAAAGAAGCAAGCAAATGTTCATTTTTTCAAGCATAGGTGGTTGAGTGATCTGGGGTCTCTTGAGGTAGAGGTCAAGAGTTCAATCTCTGGATTGGACATGTAATAGCTTTGACCAATCTAAACCAGCTGAAACCAGTTGTAATCTTGTCTATCCCTTGCTTTGTGGGATACGAAAAGTCCCAGTATGTCCATTCACTCGTAGAATTGTTTTTTCAAAGTTAACACTCGAAGAAATAAGTACTTACCGAACCCCCATTTTCTAAAGAAAAAATAGAAAAGTAGATGGATGCCCGAAGCTTCAATTAAAAAACCAAAAAAAAACTAAAATAAAGTATATGTTTTATTATTGATATGTTTGTTTATTGTAAAATATACGTTTGCCCCATCAATATTGATGTGTCGTAGGCTGTTGTGATTTAGTGTGTGTGTGTGTGGGGGCAAGGAAGCCTGCCCGATGATACCGCTGGCCGCTTCTCTGATAGCTGTGCGACGGACCTACGGTTGGGTTTGAAAGTTGACCAACGTCCTTGCGTGTCATACCATTTTGTCTCTTGGTCTTTCCCGAGAGACCGAGAGAGCACACAATCAAGAGGGCCTAATTTCACTGTACTTGCCCGTTTTATGAAAGACACACTCCTCCACGCCATAAAACGTAACCCGCTCGATTTAAACGCCACACTGATGATGCACTTCTCGGGACTTGAGCTAACAACAAGTTGACCTTCAACCTCCGAACCACACAAAACATTGACTGATCCTTCTCACTCGACTCAACGAGACAAGTCTTATTCTAGTTTGTTCCAATGGAGTAGAAGCTTCATGAGCAAGGAGGTTATGTGTTCATGGACGTGTGTATAATGTGCTTCTAGTATGGTACACACGTATATCCTCTTATCCGCATGTACCTATTGTTGTGGATACTCACGTGGATAGTGAGGAATAAGTGAAAGCTACTCCCTAGAGACTCTATGATTGCCGTGGTTGTACACACAGAGATACCTAGATATACGCATATAATATACACGCAATCATACATGCATCCATACATGTGCGTTTGCTTAATATTTGATAATTCATTGTCTCATAAAATAACAATCATCATGTAGGGGAGTTGGTTGGACACTCATCTTTTGAGGCGGAGGTTGTGTGTTCAATTCATACAGAGTGTTGGATATGCTTGGGTTAGTGTGACCACTTTATCTTTGTAATGCATTGGAGTCATTGAAACTAGTTGCCTTCAGAAAGCCATTTCCTTGTGATGCTTTGATAGTCTAATCCTTACTATGTGGGATTATGGGGTCCCATGGGTACTATGCCCTCCACTTGTACAATTGTTCTTTCAATACATTTAAGCCTGAGGAGATAATTAGACTTCAGTTGAACTTCCTTTAGGAAAAAAGGAACACTCCCGATTGCAATTATTATCTACATCTGCAACGTACAAAGCGATATTCATCTCTACATTTATAATATCCTTTTTTGCCATCAATAATCGCGGCCGTGAGCTTCAGTCTTATCGCCCATCAACGAGAGCTTCGAACACACACAGTGAGATGCATAATAGTTTCCTCCCAGCCGCCGAGCAATCTACACCCAAAAGACATACTTCTCTCTGCCTCTTGGAGATATATGAGATAATATCCTCTTCATTCTTCTACCATATGACATAATTCCAAATAGGTGCCATGTGGCATCTTTGCCACCTCACCCCAAGAGGTGGTCTCATACAACCTCTAAAATGTGACATTTCCTTCCCCTTAGAAGCATTTTCGTCCTCGAAAATGTAAATGAAATGTCCCTAATGGTAGTAGAAAGTGCTCGGACTCCCCTGAACCCCATGTACTCTATGTACATGGTCATCTTTGTGTGTTGTTTCCCCATATCCTTCCCCTTAAGAAGTCTCATATGAGATCATCTCAAAGGTGGGAAACCGTCTGAGTGGTGCCTACTATCTCCCATATACACTCCACTTTCCAAACTATCACTCCCATGACATACAACATCATCCAAATGACCTAAGTCCATATGATGTATCCTCTATGGAGTAATAATATGTAAAGCAAGTGTGAAAGTGTCAAACTTATAAGCTTGACCGTATCATAATGGAGATAATAAACCATAGAATCCTCTGAAGTATAGAACAAATTCCCATAAAAAGTGACTTCAAACCCATCTAGGATTACATGATAGATTGCCCTCACACCACTCTAGGTCTTGGTAACCTTGCGTGTAATCACAAGTAGTAGTTTTGTCTAAACTACCTTGTGAACTATGCAAATCCATCATCTAGCTCATACATAAGAATTTCTTGGTAGTAAAATGAAATCTCTACATTCGACCAACCAAGAAATCTGTGGTTTGTCATCCTTTACAATTGGACTAAGTTCTATTGGAAGAGCATCTATTGGTACTAGTGGAAACTCTAAAAGATTCTCTTCCCTGTAGCTTGCCATATGAATGCAGAAAGCATTCCCTTTGAGATTCAGATAATCCCTAAGTACTCATCCTCCTAGCTGATGTTTACTCATCATACTCATGATGTAACACCAACTAAGAGTTTGGTACTCTAATAGGTTAGATATATCTCTATCTCCTATAAACCCTTAAGAGAAGAGTCATAACTCTACTCCCAGTCTCACTAATGTCAACAACTAGATCATCTCATCTAGTCAAAGACCATCATTGGAGTAACATAATTGCTCCTCTCTAGAGTCTCCATGTGAGACTTATTCTAACCATCATGATTAACTGATCTCCCTCTTGTCTTTGATAGAAGAGTGCCACTTCTATCAGACAACCTAAAAGTGAGAAAGTGAAACTCTCTCTCTCTCTATTCAATATCTTCTAAGGAAAAGAGCTCTATCAGTGGAACCTATTCCACTTTCCCTTTCCCTTTGAAAGAGATTCTGTTGAATCCATTTACTCTGCTCATAACTCAGAAGATGTGCATAAGTTCTCCATGTTTTCCTTCAAAACTAGTGGAGAAAGAGACTCCCATGTGAAGGAAAATTACACTGAAAAGTAGACTAAATGAATTCGTTCTGAAGTAAAGAGTAAGAGATGTTTCCCAAACACCTCTTCTGTCTAAAGGAAAACATACTCTATTCTTCTCCTATGAAGAAATCATGTTTTCCTTTCCTTCTTTCTCTCTCAAAGAGCAGGAGCTAAAGTGAGACCACTAAAGTAAAGTGAGATCTCTCATGGATCTCTGAGCTGATTCCCACTTTCTCTATTCCTTAAAAGAGAAACTCTTGAATTTATTTAGTCCTCTCTTCCATAAGTAATGCATAATCCCTCATTACATATATTCCTATGAAGATGGAGAACAAATCTCCCCTGACTAATGAAGGTGTATGTAGTGAAAAGTGGAGAAAATAAATTCCTAATAAGGGTCAATGCCCTCTACTAAAATGGTCAGCAATGATATGACATGATACCATAAACACATGTGTATCCATAATAAAGGACTATCTGTGCCAACCATGCTCTGTGCATGGATCTATACGATCCAATTAAACTGATGGAATTATCCTTCCTGAAAAACTCAAAATGAGTATGTGATACCAATGGTGATAAAATCACCTATCACATTCTCTACTGGAAGAATAAATCTTCCCTAATCTATGAAGGATAATTCCTAATCCTAAGGAGATATCTACTAAGAGCTCTCCTCTGATCTAGTGAGATATGATGCCATGAATGATGAGTCCTTTTCTTCCTAGCCACAGAAGAAGAGTGCTCAAAGGGAAGTCGTTTCCACCGTCCCATACCAGTGGAAACTTCTTTCAATTCACGGTGTCATACCTACACTAAACCGAATATATATTCCATATATATGTAATGGAATATATAGGTGGACTCTAATGAATCCATATCTTCAACTCATATTTGTGGACTCAAATGAGTCCCATGTCCTCGAACTAGCTAGTTTGGTTGGATACAAGGACTAAGTCTAAGTACCTCTCTATAGATCCCGATATACATATATATGTATTGGGTACCCCAACTATTTCTTACTAAGGGATCTATGCTCTAAGTCATAGAGCTAGTGCCATGCCTGTGGCCTTCCTAATCATCACTTGAATCACATAAGCACCCATCGATGCTATCTCATGAAACCCATCTCTGTGATCCCATCTAATTGTTTTCCTTAGTAGTGTAGCAGAAATGCTTCACTACTTGCTCAAGTGAGGTGTATAAGTGAAACAAGTCACTCTTTGGGTATTCATCATGATACCCCATAGTCTCCTAATCATCATGAGAGACTCTTTTGAAGATAAATCAATCTTCACTACTTTGGAGATTATCATAAACGTATCTCCCGTGCCTCTATGCAGCTTCCTATAAGCTATAGGATCACTTGTGCACATTACTAATGGTGAAGGTGTAGCTCCTTCCCTTAGCAATCCTATAGTCTAAATCCATAAGGATTATGAGTAGGGATCCTATTTACTACTGAAATTGCCTTATCTAAAATACTCTGATGGTACTAAGTCCATCAAATACATGCTTATAAGCATGCCTAAAACTTATCGATGTTTGCAAAAAAGGCATGTTACCATGCCATAACATTCTTTCCTAAAGGCAAGTGCGTATATAATGCCATGAGGGGGGGAAATTTTTGACAGCATTTCCCCAAGAAATGGAATCAGAAAAAATTTAAACCATAAGCTCAGTGGCACATAGGCCACCCAACAACATAGGGCTTGACAAGCCCATGGCATGCACGCCATAAACTTATATATGAATTCCATAACCTGCAAAAACATAAGAGCACTTGCTAGCAACAATTCTCTGTGTTGCATAGCCATATACTTTGTGCAATCCTCTTTCCTGCAAACAATCAAAAAGTGTACTTCTTGCCTATTGATCCATACTTTTAGAATTTAAAAAATGATCAATATTTGATGTATGCAATCCAATCTATGCATGTATATACAGAACATGCCATAACATAAAGTAAAATGCCTAAAGCATAAAGCATACGTCCCTGAATAGTTTTGGTTTTGGAATTGCATGCATCCAATCCTTCTCGATGAACTTCGAGACCTCTACACCTTCCTCCTCAGGTCCTAACATAAGTTTTAAGGTGTCCGAAAACATCGGATCACTTCCCCAAACATAAAACATGGTCAGGTGATTACCAAACAAATGCAAATTTAGTCAAAAAATGCATTAGTAGTCATTCTTTAGAACTACAAAAACCACTTTAGGACCTGAAAATGTTCATAAACAGAAATATATAGCATGTGCAAAGAGCTCAAAGTGAAATTACTCAAATCGCCTTCCCGGTTTGAAAGATATGGCTCTCGAAAGGTAATTGCCAAAAACTGTTCAGACTTGCAGACCTGTTCAGACCTGAAAATAAGTTCTTTTACAAAAATTTTCTCATAAAATAAAATTAGACCTTGCGCTCTTCGAAACGAGCCATAGCACGTCCAATTTGGAGTTTTCTAGCCCAAGATATGGCCATTCCAAGCGGGACATGTCAAACTAGTGGACTGTTGGAGGGGTTGGAAAAAGTGTAAAAATGTGATTTTTGGGGTGCCCCAAAGCATTCTTCCATCAAGCAAATGCTAAAATTCTCTCCATAACCTCAGAGAGTGGTATATGAAGATGCTTGGGCCTATTTTTATCTTTCCAAATCCTCCCTTGGTGCATGCTAATTCGCTCCCCAAAAGAGGCCTAAATCTAGATTTTAACTTTTATGCAAAAACTTAAATGGGACCTCTTAGCAAGCTTCTAATCCACTCTAAATGTGGATTTCTCTTCCATACTTCATGTATGTATACATGGGAAGCCTCTTAAATGATCTTTATCCTTACTCCCAAAAGTGGAGTTTGGCAAAATTTAACATCTGAATTTTTTCCAAAAAGTGCGGGAAGGGGGTTTTTGAGGATACAAAATTCCTCCTTAACTTATCATTTTGATGAATCTAATGATTCGCCTATGAAGTCCATACATCACACTTTCAATATATATACTTTTTCCCATCCATCCATAGCCATTGCACCTCTTTTTCCCTCTTTCAATATGGGAATTTCTTAGATTCAGGTGCTGAAATTTTTTCTCAAACTGTGATGAAAGGGAGTCTTGTGGAGCTTCAAACTCCCATCATACTGAGATTATCTTTAAGTTTCTTGATTGTATATGAATTTCCATACACTATACTATACATGCGCATGGTTTTTTCCATAAATCCATGAAAAATCCCGCTTCATTTCCCCTTCCCAAAATGGCTACTTATCAAAAATAGCTCCTGAAATTTATGTACAAATCATGGAAAGTCTGCTATTTTAGAGGTACCTTCCATTACCCTTTCTTGTATTTTGAGGGAATTCTTGACTCTAGATGAGGGCATATACCTCATACCCTCCATACATATGATTTCCCTCCAAGATTTTGGCCCCCCAATGCTTCGTTGTCCTTCTCAAAAAGTCGGACCAATATCTTTTAATTCCTGAAAATAACAAAAATTTTCATACCTGTACTTAGCATTAAGCTCCATGTTCTTTTTCTTTGAAAGCTGGTATCAAGGGATTAATGGAAAAAAATGCTCTTCATTACGGAGTCTTCATAAACAATAGATGCATCCAATTTGCATCGTTTCCATCCAATTTGCATCATTTCCATCCAATTTGAAGATGCCTTTCAAAAGCTTAACTCCATAGGATTTTAATATAATGACAATTAACCATCCATTTCTCTTCTACGCCTCCATATCTCCACATGGTAGAAGTCTCACAGTTGAGGACGGAGACTTTAATGTTCTGAGATATCCACATACATATACATTGGGCACCTCATGCATGATAGAAAACGACTTGGGCTAGTGGAAAAGGCATATGCCTAGCAATAGGCAAGTCGTATGTTCAATTCCTCTTCGCCTCCTGCGTGCGTGAGCGGCCAGGATCTGCGCTCTAATACCAATATAATATCCTTTTTTGTCATCAATAATCGCGGCCGTGAGCTTTAGCCTTATTGACCGTCAACAAGAGGTTCGAACACACACAATGAGATGCATAATAGTTTCCTCCCAGCCGCCGAGCAATCTACACCCAAAAGAGATACTTCTCTCTGCCTCTTGGAGATATATGAGATAATATCCTCTTCATTCTTCTACCATATGACATAATTCCAAATAGGTGCCATGTGGCATCTTTGCCACCTCACCCCAAGAGGTGTTCTCATACAAGCTCTAAGATGTGACAACATTTCTTCAACTATTGGTGCCTTAAATATAATCACAAGGTTGTGGCTTCAAGCTTACTTGCTTAAGTACTTGATTAGTTGCTTGTATACGTATTCACCTGATTGCTTACTTAATTGTATGTTTACTTGGTTAATTAGTTAACTCTCTAACATACATAAATAGTTTATTGTTTGCACACTTATTTGTTTTATTAGTTGCTAACTTGTTCAATACGTTATAAAGAAGTTCGATCTTTGAGATTTAATTTTCATGATAGTTTGAATTGATTTAAAATTACAAGCAAAGGTGGGCATAGAATTCATACGAACCCCCAAATCCCATAAAGCAGGGGTTAATATATCTAGCATCTACTAACATACAAAGCCCAAAGGTTTGTTAAAGTAAAAATTGGGAAGGAATGTCATTAAGATAAGATGAGAAGATTGGTTTGAATTCGACTGACCAAAGATCTGGTTTGAATTGGAATGCCCAAAGGCCCAACAATCCTCTCAAAAGGTTGGATTAAACATCTCACTACAGAAGTGAGGGGTGTCCCAATGCAACACATAGGGGTTGAACTCCCATCCCCAACCGAAGAGGTGAAGGCCCCAACTGGACAAGTTAGCACTCAGAGAACTTGGTTAATAAGTTACTTGTATACTTACTATGCTATTTATTCATGTCCTTATAAATTTCTTGGCCATTTTCTTACCTAACTTATTAGTTACTTGTTAATTATTTATCAACGGTTACATCTTTACATGCTTACTTGGTCACTAAGTCACTTTCTTAGTTTGATGGTTATTTATTTCCTTACTTAGTTGCTTGCTTACCTAATAATCTTCTTGCCTTCTTAGTTGCTTACTTAGATAATTGGATGTATAAATTTGCTTTCATGCTTAGTTACTTGTTTATTTAGCTAGTTGCTTAGTTAGTGCTTATTTACTTGTTTATTTAGTTAGTTGCTTAGTTAGATAACTTCTTACTTAGCTTCTAGTTTTCTTACTTGTTTTACTTCATTGATGATCTATTTGCTTACTTCCTTCTAGTTTTCGTTTTTTTTTTAGTACAACAAGGATTGAAATCAGACTCACACACCCACGATATGGTACATAGGACTTCGAATACTCTCTTAAGAGCTGAGGCATCCAGCCCCAGGGGGGACTTGAGCCCTGGCCATTTGCCTAGGAGTACAAGGCACTATCACTAAACCATGCTCGCTATATAATTTTTCTAATTTTCTTACTTGTTTTACTTCATTGATGATCTAATTTCTTTCTTTCTCACTTATTTACTGATTTTTGTCTTACTTTGTTGTCCATTAAATTACCTCTTTACTTATTTATCTAATTTTTACTACATATTATATAGACAACAGGACCGGCCTTTTGAAACACTTCTAGTTTATGTGGGTGCTTGAAGCAGCATAGTTTATGTGGGTCGTTGAAACACTGTTTGAGCTTAATATAATCGAAATTCGATGTTGACAATGACAAGTACAGACATTACTAAATACATGTTTCCCATACATGTAATCTGAATTATCTTTATGTTTGTACATATGTAATGAACACATGTACACCTTTTCATATGGATATGCATTTATGTGTGCAAACAGTTTCCTTAAATTACCAACTTATGGCATATGCAACTTTTCCAGGATATGCGAGAGAAACTATACAGAAATGCCCATGAAAAACCAGTGTGTACATAAAATATGGGACTTAAAATGTACAACAATTGGAAAACCTTAAATGGATGGACCTGAATGCATTGTTTATGAACAAGCCTATTAATTACTTGTAGTGCTCAAGATTTGTCACACCATATACTAAAAGTAAGTTGCTGTTGTGATCTTAGCAGGATTTTAATATGGATTGTATAAGAGTTCTAAACAGAACTTGCCTGATACAAGAGATCAAATCTACATTTATTTTCTTATTGAATGAAATGATAGCATAAGCTGGAGACTCAGAGTGTTCCAATCAAAGATTATCCATATTTTCATAAATGAAATGGGATTTCAAAACCTGTGGTGTCTTCATTATTTATATACTATGCTGGATTTTGTAGGTGATTGCAGACTCATAAGGCGACATGTAAACTCAATGGATAGATAGATATGCATAGATATGCACACTCAATGGATAGATAGATATGTACACTCAATGTAGACTCAATGGATGTATATGTACAGATATGTACACTCAATGGATAGTTAGATTTGCTCAATCAATGGATTATTTAATTCCTTACTTATTTTCTTACTTACCTAATATTTTTCTTCCTTTCTCAGTCGCTTAGTTAGATAACTGGATGTCTAAATTTGCTTTCGTACTTGCTTTCTTTGATATGTATAATGGTCACACTGGTATATGTCTGGGACACTTCATTGAGCTTTATTAGATTTATCTACTGAGAGTGATGGCACATTTGTTTCTTGCCAGCTCACTCATCCACGGCTATTAGGATTTTCCTTATGTATTGTTCTTTATATATTTCACTTGTTGTACTCTTGTTTTTAGGTCATTCTTGTACATTCCTTTTATGTAATAGAAGAAGAAGAAGAAGAAGAAGAAGAAGAAGAAGAAGATCATTCTTCCTTGCCTCAATCTATGTGTGTGCTTCTCCTTGATTATGAGATTGTGTGTGTGAGCTCTCTTCCTTATCTTCTTCCTCGTGACATGGTATCAAAGCCAGTGTGGCTCTAGAGAGCTCGTGGAGAAAGCCAACGGTGAATAGTATGCAAGAAGGTGTGGAGAAAGCACAATTCACAAACGACCTCAGATTGCTACAAAAATTGGCATGAAAATTGCCATCTCGACCTTTGTTTTGAGCACGCAAGGTGGGGCCCACAGAAAAACCAGGTCAATTTGCAAAACTATAACTTGCATCGTGTTCGACAACTCTCATATATTCCAGATCTAGAATTTCAAGTGATTCTGTGTACTATTGATACACAAAAACTATGTTTTTTTCAGATCGAATTGCCACCGCATAGTGCGACAGTGTTGAAGTAGAAGTGCTCCTTGTAGTGTCTTGCAGTGTTGTTAATAGCTACAGAAATGGCAAACATAGATGGAATGAGTTAGATTATGAATGATAAGGTGGAAAAGAACAACTTTCATGCTTGGAGATTCAAGATGACAAATTTCTTAATGGGAAAAGGCTATTGGAAGTACATCGAACGAGAGAACGAAAATGCTCTACAATTACCTGAGAGGAATCAGACTGCAGAACAGTTAAGAGCGTATGAAGAATGGAATCAAGGAGCAAGAAGGGTAATGTATTGGCTATCTGTTAGCATACAGGATAGCATGATTGGGCACATACAAGATGCTAAGACTCTAAAAGAGGCTTGGAATAGTTTGGTCACATTGTATGAGACTAATACAAAGGCACGGAAATCGCAACTCAAGAACGAGCTGCATACACTCAAGAAAAAGGGCATGTCGGTAAGTGACTACACTCTGAAAATCAAAAGCATATGTGAGTCACTTGCATCTATTGGCGTGAATGAAGATGATGATGATAAGGTGGAAGTGTGCCTTCGTGGTTTAGGAGTAGCATATAAGTAGTTCAAAACTTCTATATAGACCACGAAAAATATTTTGAATTTTGCTGATCTAGTATCTATGCTGATTATTGAAGAAAAGAATCCTGGTGAGGATTCAAACTCCCAAGGAAAACCCAGTTCTGAGTAGGTATTCTACTCTGGAAGAGGAAGAGGCAGAGGCAGAGGCTGCAGGAAGCGAACACAATAACCAAGACCAAGGTCAACAACAGAATCATGCAGGAGGAAGAGGACAATTTCAAGGCAGGGGGAGCCAAAAAGGTCACAGAAATTTCCAAAGAAATGATTCAGGTAATGACAGTAAAGGATGTTGGAATTGTGGTAAACCTGGACATTTTGAACGTGATTGCAGGTTGAAGAATCAAAATAACAGAAGGCAGCAAAACAACTATGCATCCACCAATGCAGATGATTGTGAGAAGCTGTTCATGGTTCAACATCACATGATGAATATGATGTCTATTGGTGTAATGATAATGCTTGGTATGTTGATTGAGGTGCTTCAAATCACATGACCATTCATGTGGAATGGTTTAGTACTTTGCAAAAATTGCCAGTTCCTAGATATGTTGAAACAGGTGATGACACATCACACCCTATTGAGCATACAGGAAACATAACACTATCTATGGAGGATGGAAAGGTAAACCATCTTGCTGATGTGCTGCATGTTCCAAATATAATAGAGAAACACGTTTCTATTGGACAAACGGTTGGCCAGGGATTATAGGTCAGGTTCAATGCCGATATGTTATATGTAGAAGAGAAAAAACATTATGGAAGATTGATTGCCAAAGGAAAAAAAGTGGGTAGGATGTTCACGTTAAATGTGAAAATTCCTGAAATGAATGTAGCCATGTTTGCAAAAGGTAGAGGAGTTATTGTTGATATAAAGATCTGACACAAATGAATTGGACATGCAAATCTGCAAAGGCTGAAATTGATGCAGTCACAGGAGATTGTCAATGGACTACCAAATTTCAAGGTTGCAGAAATGCAAAAGTCATGTGCAGCATGTCAATTTGGCAAACAGTCAAGAGCATCATTTCTGCATGACAAGCGTGTTAGTGAGAATGTGCTAGAAATAGTACATACAAATGTTTGGGATCTTGCAAAGACCACATCTATGGGTGGTTGCAGATTTTATGTTACTTTCATTGATGACCATACACGAAAAGTATGGGTATATTTCATGAAAGAGAAGAGTGAGGTGTCCACTCACTTCCACAATTTTAAAGTTATGGTGGAAAAGCACACAGGGAAGTATATTCAAACATTAAGATATGATGGAGGAGGTGAATACATGTCAAATAAGTTCAACAACTTTCTTAAAAGTCATGGAATTTGACATCAGTTTTCATGCAGGTACACACCACAACAGAATGGTGTTGCTGAACAAAAAAATAGACATATTGCAGAAATAGCAAGAGCCTTGATGGCTCAAAAGAATATGCCTCATTGTTATTGGGCAGAAGCTGTAGCCTGTGCATACTACTATATATATCATGAACAAAACTCCTACTACTGCTGTACATCAAGTTACACCTGAAGGGAAGTTTACAGGCAAAAAGCCAAACTTATCACATATGAAAGTATTTGGTTGTATTGCATATGTACATGTTCCAGATGAGTTGAGGATGAAGCTTGATCCAAAAGCAGAAAAATATATCTTCATTGGATACTTCCTTGAACAAAAGGGATATAAATGTTATAACCCACTCACATGACAAGGGAAGGTGAGCAAAGATGTGGTATTTTATGAAATGTCAGGATTCTATGTAGATGCCAAAGATGGGCTTAATCTTGAATCAAATGACAAAGAAAATGTTGAAAAACAGAATCTCAAGTTTTGAGTGGACTGGATGCATCACCAAGAAACAGTACCAACTTAAATCCATGGAGTAGAAGATTGCATGGAAATTTCAGTCCAACAAATTCCTCAAATACATCCAAGAAAGGTAAAGAAAAGCTTTCTGTTGGTAGTAAAACATGTGTAGGTTTTGAAGATGTTGATGGAGGTTCAAGCGGTTCAGAAAAGAGTCTTGATGAGGAACTTGGCTTGCCCTCTATGAAGACTCCATAGTACGAAAGGCACATGCAAATGATACAAGGAGAAGTGACCTAGGACCAAGAAGATCTAGGAGGATGCAGAATTCAGTGCAACGATTGACATATGATAGTTACATGGCTCATCATTGCGCCTAGATGACAAAGGTAATATATGATGCTGAAACCTCTTGTTTTAAAGATGCAACTGAAAATGCAGATTGTGAAAAAGATATGGATGAGGAGATGGTTGCACTTTATGGAAATGATACATGGAAGCTGGTTCCATTGCCCTAATGAAAGAAACCCATAGGCTGCAAGTGGGTTTACAAGGTAAAGCACAATGCTGATGGTAGCATAAGCAAGTACAAAGCACAATTGGTAGCAAAAGGATATGCACAAACATATGGAATTTATTATGAGGAAACATTCAGCCCTGTAGCTAAAATGTCTACTATCAGAACACTTGTTGCATTGGCTACAACAAAAGGATGGACTTTGCATAAGATGGATGTGAAGAATGCTTTCCTACATAGTGAGTTATAGGAAGAAGTATACATGGACCAGCCACAAGGATATGAATATTCAAAGCATCCAGAATACATTTGCACGTTGCAAAATGGTTCGTATGGGCTTAAGCAAGCTCCTCATGCATGGCATGCAAGAATTGCTGATTACTTAACCACCATTGGGTTTTCTATTTGTGATGCAAATCATTCACTATATCAAGGGTGATGATGGCATCATGATTATGGCTATTTATGTTGATGACTTGATTGTAGGTGGTGATACTGAAGAAAGCATCAAAGAGGTAAATCAACTTCTTATGCAGGAATTTGACATGAAAGATCTTGGTGTGCTGCGCTATTTCTTGGGCATTGAGTTTATACATACAGAAACAGGTATATGGATGTCGCAAAGGCAGTATGCCTTGAATATGCTACAAAAGTATGGTATGGTTGATTGTAAGCCAATTTCTATGCCATTAGATTAGAAATTGAAGTTAGATAGTACATTAGGTGAAGCATTGGAAAATAGCTCGGCTCCTAAGCTTTATGAATTGAACTAATAGGATCAAGGTTTTTAAAAATACAATTACTAGTAGTTAGCACAAATATTTTGAAAACTTCTAAGTTAATGAAGACTATCTTTTCTATTGATCTCTCATGCACCAAGCTGAACCCATTTGTGATTTGTAGCTAATGTGATCTTGATTCTTGGATTCATAAAATTTATTTGGGCTTTTAATTAATTTCACATGTCTTTCTTTAAACTTGAATGATTATTTGTCTTAACTGTTTTAAAGTCAATCAAAAGCTAATAAAAATTTCCATCAACCATATTTGCGTTTTGAATTGCTAAGTGAATTTTACTCTCAAATAATATGTATTATAGACTCTTGCAAAAACAATACGAGTAGTACTTGAGAAAGTACTAAGAAGTTTTGGAGTATTCATAGAAGGGTGATTACACAAAAAAGACTCAAGAATAAGTTGCTAGATTATAAAAGTAACAAAGATAGTCTGCTACAAGTAATGAAGCTCTAAACTTCATGAATCGAATAAAGAAAGTAAAGATCTTTGACAACTTTGTGGAAAGTATCTTTTTGTTGAATTCTCATACACTAGAAACCTTTTTTGTGACTTGTGGCTATCATGATCATGATTCTTGATTCGATCAAAATTACCTGAGCTTTCGAATATTTTTGAAACATACATGTCTCAACGCTTTCATTGAACTTTCATTTATCTTGGCATGCTCAAAATCTATCCATGTAAAAATTCAATAGCATGAAGAGTTAAGTTTCTTCTTATAAAATTTATATATATAAATGTGCTTTGTGACATATGTACATCACTAAGCATAAAAAGAGCCTTACTCCTTATATGTTCGATGAAACTCTGTTCTAAAAGCATAAAGTCTCATCCAACATAAAAGAGATGCTCTTTTTGTAGTTCGATGCACACAAAGTATATGTGTAACCAAAATATAGTACAATGGTAACACATAATATCACATATATAACTATATATATACATACACACACATATATATATATATATATATATATATATATATATATATATATATATATATATATATATATATATATATATATATATATATATATGTATGTGTGTGTATGTATGTATGTATTTATCTATCTCTATCTATATATATATATATATATATATATATGTGTGTGTGTGTGTGTGTGTGCATGCATGCATACATACATACACACACATACACACACATATGAATTGAGATGCTATCAGAAAGTATGGTGCCCAGATAAACTATATAATTTTACATTTATAGCAAGTCATTGATTCTCAATGGATGGAGTTGAAGGCGTTGATCTATGAGATATTCCATTATTTACTGGTAGTGGTAAGAAATTTTAACCTTACGTATCCATTTCACAATTGATCCATGCACGCTTTCTTTATATAGTAGGGTGAGATTTTCTATCTGTCTATGATATTATAAACTTTGAATGATAGAAAATATTATTTCCACTTGATTCCACGAATAAAAAGGATCATAGCCATTTCTTGATCTCAAATCACCATATGCCTTTCCAATGAGTTATCGACTTTCATAAATCATATAGCATTCTAGAAAATTCTTGGTCTTATAATTTCTCCGTTATCTCACAAGTATCATTTTTTTTCATATTTTGAATCAGCACCTTAATAAATGTATATATGTGTTTAACAGAACTCCCAATCTTATTTTCAGAATCAGACTAAAATTAATAGTGACATAAAAATATTTTGAATTCATATTTTTGAAGATTTAAGATAAGGAATAGCCTTATCGAATGTTGAAAATGAACTTGTTTTTTATCTCAACAAATAGGAGACATTTTTATGTATTGAAAGAGATGGAGGATAGAGGTCGGAAGAGAGCCTATTTCACCGAGTTCATGTCTTTGAGCCCACAAGGGGCTTGGAGCGCTTTCAAGTTAGCAGATCAACTGGGGACTCTCAACTAGCTACCATGCCATGCTAGCATAGAGGTTTTTCGGCCTGAAGAGTCTTGGAGGGCTTTCATGCTAGCATACCAATGGGAACTAGCAGCTTATTATTGAGGTATGGGATTAGATAATCAACGGGAAATTAGCTCCACCTACACCAATGGACGTTGGGCTAAAATTAGCGGAGTTTTGAGATGCGAACAAGCTAAACTTGAGCCATAGATTATCCGGCATTGTGGGGCATAAGGGAATCGGGATCCCATGTATATTTATTCCATTCATCTCGTGAATTCAATGTAGTACATCAAGTTCAATAAATAGTATGCTTGGAGACCACCTCCCCTTTTTTCCCGTTTTTGTCCTTTTTTCTTTTGGTTCCATTTTCACCTTTTGGTTGCATTTTCACCCTTTTTGTGTTGACTCTTTTTGTGTTGACTCTCAGATGAAATCTACATCAAGTATGAAAGATGAACTTTTTTTAAAAATATAAATGGAGGTTCAACCGAAGCCTACTCTTTCGAGCTTTACCTTTGAAATTGTAACGGGTTTAGTACTCACGGAACTCACCATATCTCACAAAGTAAAGATTAGAAAGAGGACACAAGAGAGGACTGGTTTCAACTAGAAATGACATGGTTTTACATTGATCTTAAGTCCACACTGTGCTGCCGTAAGTAAGGATTGAACCTTCACCCTCGCCTCAAAAAACTGAAGACTCAACCAGCCCAGCTAAAGCATGGGCAGAGGTGAAGGTGAATGTGTTTTGCACAAGTAAATGTGTTTTGCTTTTCTTGAAAAAAATATTTGTTTTGCATCCAGGAAAGCGAAAAAAGCATGAATGAGAAAGGTAGGGACGAAGAAGATCAAAGAAAAACAAAATGCACAGTTGGGAAGGGCGAGGAAAAGCAGAATGACCTCAAGGCGTTTCTGGGACTCCCCTACGCGAACCGCCCCCGGGGAGGTTGGCATTGGGTAGCCGCAACACTCCAGCGGACACTGGACGCTGCAGGAAGGCTTGCGCCGATGCTTTCCTGGCGCCGCATGCGCGTCTGACCTGCCAAGGGAGAGAAACAGAGAAGAGAGGAGGACATGGAAGCTGGAGATTGGAGTACGCTGACCATCGGCTGCTGAGACAGAATGAAGCTCTGGACCTCTTTAGAGAGTCAAGAGAGTGACAGCACCATCGCTGGCCCTCTAGTATAAAAATGTACCGCCGCGGCTGCTCGATGTGTACTCCCAGCTCGACAAGTACTGACGGTCGATCTCCTTTCATTGCTGTGTACCTGTACATCTATATCTGATATGTCTAGCTTGTTAACCAGCCATGGTGATGCTCTGTGTGAGTGAGAGACTCGCGTTATCCTTACATTGCACGTAACATTCCTAGACGCAACCTGCCGTCCGCGTACCTCCAGTTTTATAAGCTCGGCCCCTCTTGCGTATATCTTCCACATTCCTCCGCCCCGCCTTACCTTCTGTGAGCAAGCAAATAATTTGGATAGCGGCGCTGCGGGGCGATCCAATCTCTCTCTCTCTGTACAATATACCAATACGACCTATTTCATAGGAGAACAGCGAGCTCCAATGGCTTCCTGCCCGCGCATGATCATCATCTTTAATATCTTAATATGGATGGCCGAATATGATTGGAGATCAACGGTAGCAGCTCCGCAGGCGCACCTCATAACCGCGCTGCCAGGCCAGCCTTCTGTGAGGTTCAAGCAGTACGGGGGCTTCATCAACGTCGACCCCGCCAATGACCGCCATCTCTTCTACTACTTCGTGGAGGCGGACGTTGCTTCTCCCCTTCTTCTTCCCCTCACTCTTTGGCTCAATGGAGGTATGCCTGTCTACTGCCTCATATTCGCGTGTAATCTTTGTCTTCGAGTTTCGCATGTTAAGAGAAGTCATCCTCACTCTGATGGCAGTATCAGATGGCTAAAACTTTATTGAATCCCTTCGGTTTCGGCCATCGCAATGAGCTCGCAGGTTCATAAATAACAGTGATTCATGTCCATTGCTGTCCTAAGAACACCTTATATCTTTTAGCAGCTATGCATATACTGAACATGTAGATACGAAAAACTCTTCTGAGTATATTCATTGTGTCTTATCGATATCTTGATGCGTGGGTTTCATGTCTATTATTCCATTGTACACATCATAGATCTATGTAGTACATGTATCTGCATAACATTGCGCATGTTAAGATATTGAACTCCATGGATCTTTTAAACAGCTTGCAGACTCTTGATTTCCATGCATACTGTTATCTTGGCAAGACTATCTGACACGCATTCATGGTTAAGCTCTGTACAATAATTCAAGTGATTATTTACTGTCTCTCGTCTCTTGAGGCGGGGGGAGGGTTCAATCCCTGGCAGCAACATGTAAGGGACATGTAATTGGAATGATGTTGCATTGTGGTTGAGTGCCGCCGTTTGTCTATCCCTGCGGTAGTGTTGACCGCCGTTTAATTCAGTCTTGTAAACCCCTGTTCTTATGGGATAAAGGGTCCCATGTACAGTTGCAATTTCAAAGTTAAAATCCAGGGGAGTAAACCTCGGCCGAACCTCCATTAAAAAAAAAAAAAGTGATTACTTACTGGATAGCGTAGTACAAATGGTTCACCTCTCTCTGAAAATCCCATTGTTTATTCGAAGGCGAGGAGTTTGTGATGATCTCGTAGTCGCTTAAGTCAATGAATGACCAGCTAGACAAATGCGCGTCCGATACATTTACTCCTTGTGACAGTAACATGTTGGCGTCATGCGATTCATTTCCTGTTGGTCCTTCTTACCTTGGGTGGAAAGCAATGGCGCCTCTGGTGGTGGTTTCAAGTACTGTTTCCAACAGAAGTGATGCAATCATCTGTAAGAGCGAGGCAATACGTTTACTCTCCCTATCGGCCAAGTCAGTTTGATAGGCTTTGACCTCCGTGTAAGAGAATGGAGTTCATGAAGCTGGACCTTCAACCTAGTGCTAGCGATGAACTACCTCATTGGCGGTGTTGTCCATCTGAGGACATTTTTCGGTCTTAGAAAGTGTACCTGTATAAAGCGACGCAGACTTCAGAGGACGAAGTTAATTTGTTTTACTAGGCTGAAGAGGGCTATTTCGTGGATGGCTGTGGTGTACAAATAAGACGAAAACGATGTGACCGGTGCGTCCTTTATGCGTTGAAGATTAGTAAACTTGAGCAGTGAAGTTTGAAGGGCTTTTGCTGGCATGAGGATCAACAGTAACACAGCGTTTTTTTGTTCGTGTGTGCACGGGTTTGTCTATATATATATAAAGGGTTCTGGAGAGAGAGAGAGAGAGAGAGAGAGAGAGAGAGAGAGAGAGAGAGAGAGAGAGAGAGAGAGAGAGAGAGAGAGAGAGAGAGAGAGCATTCAGGTCTATTGGAAAAAAGATCGGTCAAATAAGCTATGCATGGTCATAACCTATCTCGTATTCAAGGAATCAGGAGTTTTGCAGCTTTTTTATAACTATAATCAATTACAATGACGACGACATTGGTGATGATGAGTTTATACTCTGCTGCATATTGAATCTACAAATTCTACTAACTCAGTCTGCGAAGATGTAAGGTCGATTGTATAGAATTGATGGGAGGAAAGAAGGCTAATATGGCAAACGAAGTTGATATTTTGGGAAGAAACAATGTCTCAACTACATTGTAAAGAAGGAAATTGTAGGTTTTATAGAATCAGCTTTCTTCTACCTTGTTAGTAACTGGTGAATGAGTAATGGCAAATCTTCTACAAGCACTGTGTGTGGGGTTACAGCCAAAAAGTCTCATTTCTTCACGAGGAAACATTTGGAAGCTGTGTATTATTCTGGTCTTTGATATGGCGCGGACTTCTCGAAGTGCGGAGTGGACAGCTGTTGGGTTGTCTAGGCCAGCAACAGAAACTATAGTTAAAGATATATGGAAAGGTAACATATTTCCTGCACATCTTCTGCTCCGATGTAGGATTATCGATTGCCTAAGACGTGCGGAACAGTAATATGTGAAACAGTTGGAATAGATTTCACCTTCGAGGCGTTTGAAAACTTCAAAAAGAATTTTACATTCAGAGAGTAGCTTTTGTTGCGCCTGACCTTCGTTCCAGGCCCAACGTAATCGACCCTGTTCGATTCCTGTACTGGATCATTTGTCCTGCATCGTCCTCAGCCCACCAGCGTAGTATTGCTTCAGCGCCTAAGCTTTCCTTGTATTCTTCCGCCTTCAAAAGATCCACTTCAATCACTTACCCCTTTGCGTCCTACTTGAGTGCTTGCGATTCACAAACATCAGGACTGTTTTTGTCTCTACTTATCGAGTGTCCATTCCTGCATGAGATGGAACTTCTCGCGAATTCTACTTTGTTTTTGGGAGCAACTGCTACGTCGTGAGCTGTTCCCATTCGTAAGAGAACGTTTGCATTTACATGCACTCGAATCAGGTTTTCAGCTCCGTGTATACATATATCAGTGTATTTTATAAATATCATTCTGATATATACATAACGAATAAGTAAATGATAAATGTATATGTATGGATGCATCTCTCTTCTATTTATTGAGAGAGAGAGAGAGAGAGAGAGAGAGAGAGAGAGAGAGAGAGAGAGAGAGAGAGAGAGAGAGAGAGAGAGAGAGAGAGAGAGAGAGAGAGAGATCAGGTCCCGGATGCTCTTCTTTGGGTGGAGGAGCATTTACTGAACTTGGACCGTTCCATCCAAACAATAGAGGAGACGGGTTGATTTCGAATCTGTACTCCTGGAACAAAGGTGCGTGAAATGTTCCTAGTCGAACGTAGAATTTATCCGTTTCCATTTACTCCTTGCACATCTGTGACATTTGCAAGGAGCCGAGTATAGAGAGCTGTCATGGAATTGAACAGAACTACACAGCTTAGAGTGCGATGAATCTGAAACAAGATTGGGATCAGAAGTGTGGAAGGATGTGGGATTGCTTGTGATCTAGGAGAAGGATGAAAATTGTTTTTCTAGCTGAAAAGAACACGTTTCTATATAGTCAGATAAATGCGCGATGACGTTTTGTGCATCCACTTACTCTTGCACTTAGATGCTCCATTCATACATAAGAATGGTTGCTAAAACATTAAATACTATGTGTGAGTGAATAATCATTTATTACTCGTTTATATGTGTATACAGGTCAAGAACAATGATCAAATAGTTGTTAATTGTTCTAAATATCTATAATTAATCTTACTGTAAAACATGCTATACTTCTGACTTTTGTTAGACTATAGACGACTCTCATCGTACATTAGGTCGCCCATCTTCATCAATTATTTGCTACATGTTTTACACTACCAAGTACATATTTGGAATGACGATGGGACACTTAAATACCTGAAATAAAACAAATATTCGAGTGCTTGTACAATTTATTATTTGTTTGAACGCTGAGGAAGTTTCAGATCTGGTGATGCAGTTTCAAACATGTTATTTCTTGAAAGTCCTTCTGGTGTGGGATTTTCATATGCAAGTCTTAACGATACTGAAGGCAGCTCAGATGACTCAAAAACTGGTACGCACATTTGAAGGCTTGGCTAGGAGGCTAGTCTGGAGAAACTGACAGAATTGCTGATTTTTGCAGCAAACCAAAATCTGGCCTTCTTACTGAATTGGCTGCAAGAGTATCCAGAGTATCAGGCATCTAAGCTTTTTCTTACTGGTGAAAGCTATGCAGGTATGATTCGGTTCATTGATTGGGTAGTGTAAGTGCTTCAGTATGTTCTTGGCGAGCACTAATATTTACACCCTTTCTTTTGCTTAAGGTCATTACATACCTCAACTATCCGACCTTATCTTCAAATACAACCAGAATCCCACACATGGCTTTTCTCTTAATCTACAAGGCATTGCAGTAAGTGATGGTGTTTATATATTTAACAAAAGTGGCGTGTTTTCTTTGCGTTAGATAGGGAAGTGGGATCTTTCCTATTTTAATGAATTTTAATACAGATAATGATCAATGTTGTAGCACTAGATTATCTGATTTGCAATTCTTCCTATCTCTTAACAAGGTTCTTTTTTCTTTCTTACAAATCTTAATATGAAAAAAAGGCACTTGCATTGAGTTTCATACTGCATTGTCAATTATATATTGTGGTTAATATGGATAAAACACGTCATCAGGTAGGTCATTGAGAACAGCGAACGATCATCAAAAGAAGCAGGGAAGTGTAACTGAAAGCTCTAGAGGAGATGAACTATGAGATGAAATCCACTCAGACAATGAAGAAAGTTCATCCAAAAGCCTACTACAGAATCTGCTGTTAATCATTCTGTGTATTCTGCTTCGGAGTAAAAATGGTGCATTTAGATCAAGTGTCTTCCAAATTGTAGGTTAGCGCAATGAGTGAAATTTTTCCTTGACTGAAAGAATCGCATCCGAAAGCCTATGGTGTGCGCGGTGATCTCCTCTTAGTTGTTCTTCGAATTTTATCTTCTATATAAAACGGCAGCGCCAAGTTGCTCCCAACTCGCATGTATTTATTGCCTCTTTAAACATACAGAATGTTGTACGGGCCATGACGATAACTACGCAATGAGATCGTGTAGTCCATTCGAATGATCAGGAATTTCAAACTTGATTAAGGGGTTTTCTGGTCTTGCAGATTGGTAATCCACTTTTGAACTATGGGCTCGATACCAATGCTACGTATTCCTTTTTATGGTCACATGGAGTAATATCGGACAAAACTTTCGAAGGCATAAAGAGCTCTTGTGATTTCAGCAATGGGTATCCAAGCAGCAAAACAGACATTAGAATAGGTCATAACCTACATGCTCATGATGTGTCTAATCTCACAGAGATGATGGATATGGGATGTTCAGGGTTTCTTCGTAAATCTCAAATGGAAACAGGGAGAATCAATATCTTTGATGTCACTTTGGATGTGTGCAAACCGTCTATGATGAAACAGCAACTCATGTTGCAGAAAATGGTAAAGTTTAATTGGTCATCGAGAACATTTTGAATGTTTTCTGTGAGATTATATTCAGACTGAAGTTGCTTCGCTTTACTTTTGCACTGCCAGGTACCAAGGACAACTAAATCTGAAAGTGTAGATGTTTGCACAGATGATGAGGTGGTGATGTATCTGAACAGACAATCTGTTCAACATGGACTGCATGCCAATACAAGCGAACTTCCGAGGCGATGGAATGCATGCTCAACGTACTACTCTTAAATCTCTCTTTATGATCTCTCTTTATGTCATTCACCATGATTGAATCATATCAGCGTGCCATGCTATCCTCATCAAAAGTCTGAATTACTTAAATTTTTTGAAAATCCTTTGCAGGATCGATTATGTATTTCAAGATCAGCTTCAGGATATGCTGCCTCTTCTTGCTGAGCTATTGCTGAAGGGGTTAAAGATATGGATTTATAGGTAAAACAGGAATTAAGATTCCGAGTTTGTCTAGCTATGTACTAGGCTTGTTCTGAAAACGATCTTGAGCATATCTGTGTCTTATGTCGTCCAGTGGTGATCAAGACTCTGTTGTTCCACTCACTGGGACGCGAACACAAATTAACATGTTGGCAGATAAACTTGGATTATCCTCAACCGTCGCCTATAGTCCATGGTATGCACATGGACAGGTAATCATCAGTTTTCTGTATGAGAGCTTTCTGCATTTGATGCTTGATCATGTTTCATCTCCACCATCTCCAACAGGAGATTGACTCATTGCATGTCCTTCTATATTCTCAGGGAATATGTTATCTATGTACATTTGTCTTACTTGCGATATTTGCTATGTAGAGTAGATGCATTCACATTTATAGTGCCATAGGTATGGTAAACAATATGCGCTCCTTTATCACAGCAGACAATGAAAAATTGGGGTCAGGTGCAGTCTTTATAGCTTTGAGACTGTTTTGTATGCCTGTTTTCTTAAGGGAGTACACACACGAATACTTTAACTTTTTGTAAATGGAGGTTCAGCCGAAGCCTACTCCCCTGAGCTTCAACTTTGAAAGTGCAACTGTACAAGTGAATGGGCATAATGCCTGGGGGACCTCCCTCTATCCCACAAAGTAGGGGTTAGACAAGGTTACAACATTACAACTGGTTTAACTGGCCAAAGCCATACATGTCGAGTCCAGGGCTTTAACCCTGGACCTCCGCCTCAAGAGGCCAAAGCTCAACACACGAATACTATAACCTTTTGCCATGATTACGATAAACAGCATTATTTCTGGTTTTTTGGATGTACCACAACACTTCTCCTCTCCAGATGTACGCTCCTGCCAGGTTCAACATGGTACTTCTGATGCCATAGCATTTTTGGCTTGGCTTTTGTAGCCTTTCATGAATTCATTTCTCTTTCTTGTTTGCTCAACAATATTCGCTCCTTGGCACATTCCTGCCTACCATTTCCACAATGCAGATTAAGAATCATCTCAAAGTAGCACATTTAGGCCTGCTTCATCCTTTTCTATTAGGAGCTTCTGTCTCAGAGCTCATGATGTTGAACACTAGGCATGTACATTCGCTCAACAATATGCGCTCCTCGGCACATTTCTGCCTACAATTTCCGCAATGCAGATTAAGATTCATGTCAAAGTAGCACCTTTAGGACTGTTCCATCCCTTTTCTATTAGGAGCTTCTGTTTCGGAGCTCAATGATGTTGCAGACTAGGCATGTACATTTGACTTGAAAACTTGTACGTACGATCCACTACGTCTTTGCGTTTGCAGGTGGGTGGCTGGACGTGTGCTTTTCAGAATCTCACATATGCAACAGTAAGAGGGGCTGCCCACATGGTTCCGTATTCCCAACCACTCCGTGCATTGGTTCTTTTTGAAGCCTTCATGCAAGGAACACAGCTGCCTTCGAGTTGAGTCTTCCACGTTACGTTCAAAGCGTAACACGCCCCCCTTAACGGACGTCTGCAGTAATCATCTCTTGAGAAGAGGATGAAAGTCGGACGAGCAAGATTGCGTGAAAGCACATGAGTCAAATGGTTCATTGCTTCCGATTATCTTCACAATGGTCTGCCGTACTACATAACCATTCTCAACAATGGCTATCTTTTTTCAAAGGTACAGATATTGTGGTTACTGTGTGTAAGATATCCATAGTCTTGCCTCTGTAAGGTTTTTTATGTAGACACCAATCAGGTCATGGAATGAAGACATCATATGGGATGGATTTTCAAACGCAGCATTTAAAGTGATGTTCCCATCTTTGGCTGACATTCCTTAACGACCTTAGCCAATAATTTTGGAGCTATGAGACGTGTTTTCTTTTTGCTGCTCTTGGGCTTTACCGTAGCTGAGCCAATCAAAGGTGGTCTTTCGTTGTGAAGCTCTCTCTCTCTCTCTCTCTCTTGGATGGATGAAATTCGATGACTTCTACAAATAGTCTGCAAAACTTGTTGCTATTATATGTGATCATCAACTCTACGTTTAAAGATTAAAATACAGGCGATTTTGAAACCGCAAAGTTTATCATCTTGGTGACCATAGATTACATGAGATTTCTTTGTACATTGGTTGTCATAGCACTAATACTCGAGAGCTTTTTTGTGGGAGTGATTCTCGATAGCTTTTCACTGGCATGAGACTTGAGAAACGTATTCCTTTGTGAACATGGGATGTGCCCATGTTGTTTATAGCATGTTATGAATAGGGTCTTTTTTGGCACCCTTTGATGGTTATTAGGTCAGAGAATCTCTTAGCTTAAGTTGTAGACACAAATGCACATTGGAGTAAACTTGAATGATAAAATTTAAGACGCATTGAAGGCAAATTTTTTTCATCTGCTTGCCAATACGAGATTTAGAATTGAATAATGATTTGGGTTTGTGCTCTCTTCCTTCAAGCTTTTATGAAGTCTTGGGACCATCACGGAAAAGAAAACCTTACTTGAGAGGCTTGAAGCTCAATAGGAAAAACAAAATCTTACTCTTCATTTAATCAAAATATAAAATCAAATGCATTCATAACTTAAAGCAAGCATTCAAATATAAAGTTAAAGCACTCCTCTGGATGGATACACCAGCTTCATTCAAAAAAAGGGAATCAGGAGAAAACTACAACTCATAGCATTCATTACCATAGATTGGATGATTTTCATCAAACAGCCCAATGCAAAATTGACTTCTGTTTCCATTCACTCCATTACTTCTAACACAAAAAGTATTGAAATAGGCATCGGAACAACCATCAGAGGGATGACATCCATTCATACTCTACATAGAAACGATAAGAGATCTACAATCATCAAGGAAAAGGCCATCCAAGCCAAAAGCATCAATACTTTTAGAAAAAATAGAACTTCAAATTGGTCCACCTGAATATCCAATAAAAAGAAAAGAAACTAGTGTTGATAGTATTTATCCTTTTAATATCACGAGAAACTAGTGTTGATAGTATTTATCCTTTGAACACCAACACTTCATAGTAGAGTACTCAATTTCTCAAATTTCTAGAAAGCTGATGAGTGTTTTTGAGTTGATATACAATATAGAATATCTTGAAGAGCTTTTGTGCAAAAACAAGTCGTTTTGAGATAAAGCTTGCTATTCAATGATCCAAAAGTTCTAAAATTACCATTTCAAATAACACGGTATATACAATATCTATCATATATTGGTTATCCTAAATTTTACAAGTAAAATCTCTTGCAAGTGCAAAAAACAATTAGGTAGAATGACTAGGATCCAAAAAGTGACATCAAGTTGCATAAGAGCTATGATAATGAGACGTCAGACATACTAATGTCATTTCCAATGAGTCTAAGATGTTTAAACAACCAATTAAGGAGGCATGCATGAGAGGAGTGGTGTTTAAGGATACTATTCCTCTAATTAGCATGCATAAGAATTTTACACATAGAGATATTCAGAAGAATGTCCAGTTAGACCAGATTGCAAATGCTCCTATTCAAAAACCATTGAGGTGTTCTACACATGTCTCACATACACTTGATATATATGTTCCAATTTTGGATTTTGATATGCTAACAGATACTAGTGAGCCTTCTTGCTAATAAGAGGTTGTGTAGATAGAGGATCATGTCAAGTGGGAGCATTCCATGAGGAGTGAATTGGATTCTATTCACAAGAATGGTATCCGGGATTTAGTACCTTTGTTGAAGGGTAGGAAAGCTTTACCATGTAAATGGGTATATAAGTTGAAATTCATATCACATAGTGCTTCTGCAAAATATAAAGCATGACTTGTTGCAAAGGATTTAAAGCAACAACACGGTGTTGATTTCGAGGAGTTTTTCTCTCAAATAGTCAAGATGACTACACTATGCATGTTTCTTGGATTCGTTGCAATGGAGGACTTAGAGGTAGTCCAAATGGATGTGAAAATTGCTTTCTTGCATGGAGATCTTATAGATGAGATCTTTATGGAAAACTAGAGGGTTATGTAGTTCTTAGACAATGGTAACAAAGGTTTGATGCTTTTATGAAGTCTCAAGGCTATTCTTGAAGCAATGAGGATCATTGTCTCTTATAAAGGGATGCTCATATGGTAGCTTGATATGCTTAATACTCTATGTTGTTGATATGTTGATTGCTGGGAAGTCCTCCAATAACTTTTCATCTCTCAAAACAAAATTGAGTGAGACATTTGATATAAAGGATTTGGGGGATGCCAACCATATTTTTGGAATGCACATTATTCATGATAGGAGTAAAAGATGCATATAGTTGTCTGTGCATATACTTGTCTCAAAGTGAGTATATATCCAAAGTACTTTATAGGTTCAATATGTTGCATGGCAAGGCATTGAGTACACCTTTACCCAGATATGTGAAATTGAACACGGATGATTGCCCCAAATCAGATGAGGAAAAGGAATTCATGAACAAAATTCTTTATCAGACTGTTGGTGATAGTCTCATGTATGCTATGGTAGCTATGAGACCAGAAATTGCATTTGCAATGGGATTTGTGAGCAGATATAACTAATCTTGGCAAGAAGCATTGGGAAGCAGTCAAGATGATTTTGAGATATCTGAGTGGCACTCAAGACAAGTGTCTATGCTTGGGTAGAGGAAAGGCATCCATTATTGGTTACAAAAATTTTGATTATGTTGGTTGTGTAATCAATCCGAAGTCTATATCAGGGTACATCTTTCGTTTTGCTAAAGCTAGTTTCTATTGGAGATCTCTTCAAGAATGTATAACTGTTTCCAATACAAAAGCAGAGTTGTGAGGCATGTAAGGAAGCATTGTGGCTCTCTTGTCTTGCTTGTGATATGGGCCTACCTCACCACATACCTCCTTTGCTTAGTGAGAATAGAAGTGCCATTTCTTTGGCTAAGAATCCGGTCTATCATGCAAAGACAAAGCACATTGAGGTGAGGTATCACTTCATTAGAATGCAGCATCCAAAGCTCAGTTTTCTATTATGAGGTTATCTTCATGGAGCTCTCAAGAAGGAGAGTCCACTTTGGTGAATCACCATCACAACACTTCACATTCAAGAAAGGTGCACACACATGCATGCTCACAAACACACACATGCATGCAAACTTGTTTCATGGGCAATGTGCAGAGGTGAGGATGAATTACAGAGGTGAGAGCGTCTTGGAAAAATCCTGCTCAACACCAACCTTAGTAACTCAATGGATGCTTAGGACACCCCCTAAGCTTTCACAATATGCATTGAGAATACCTAAGTCCTTTGGAGCATGATTAACAAATTTCTATGATAATGAGTTTGAAGATCACAAATTTTGAGAAACCCTCTATTTATGGATGAGGAGCTCTCATATATTTGTGTATTGCTCACAACCTGGTAAAAACTATCAAGAGAGATTTTGCACACTTTCAACTAAAATGTTAAGCTAACTAAAGCAAGTTATTTCATCAATTTAGAATCACTATGTATTGAGAAACAAATCTAAGAAGTTTGGGGAGTCACCTCGACTTTTTAGGAAGATGAAGGTTTATAGACATAGTCACATATAATCATTCATATCTGAAGATCTACACATTCAATGTTGATGAAACTTTTTATGCAAGCTCAAAATTGTGATATGTAAGGTTCCAAGTGACAAACTGGACATTGAGAATTGCACACCGAAAAATGATTTAGAGAAGATGACTAAGTAGCTCAAGGTATTGTAACAACAAATAAAGAATGAAAAATTAGTAGCTATGAGTCATAATGTGTATTGATATTGCACACAAGATGCAACGGACTTGTGGAAGACCTCTCACACTTCAAGATAGTACAATGTATGCTCTAGAAATCAACTCTGATTACTGTGTAGTGTTCTACTACCCCACAACTAGAAAGGTAGTGATTAAATATACTTTTTTATCTTGATGGTGGTTGGATCTTCTATCTAAAAGTAGGAGGATCAATTTGAATTTGAATGCAAATAATTGAAGTCTTCGCTTATGGCTCGCTTCAATCATACTATTCTCTCTGGTTGCTTTTAGTTTTGACTAAGGTTATCTTGAAGATTTGACCTTTGAAATCTTCAACCATATGTTTGAGCCAAACAATTAAGAGAAAATCCTATGAGCATTGAACAAGCTCTTAGGCTTGTGCCTTGCACCAAAAGCTCCCCCTCAAGTCGAGGATGCTTGAGGCTTTAGTTCTTCAATAATCCATGTAATCCAATCATTGCTTTGAACCTATTTAACTTATCTCCATCCAATGCCTTGGTCATCATGTCTGCACATTGTTTGCAAGTAGATACATATGATAACCAAATTTCCTTACTTGTGATCTTCTCTCTGACATATGATATTGCACTTCTATGTGCGTTTTCCTCACATGGTAGATTGGGTTAGTTGCAAGATGTAATTAAATAATGTTGTCCCAAAAAATTTGAGGAGTAGAGGACTTAAGACCTAAATGAGAATACAGAGTCTTGATCCACATTGCTTCCCGAGTTGCATTCGCTAGTTCTCTATATTCAACTTCTATTGATGAGAGTGCAACAATGGGTTGCTTCTTTGAACCTCATGAAATAAGTTTTGTATGCACAAAGGTGAGATATCTTGATGTACTTCTCCTATCATCTTTAGAACTTTCCCAATTTGCAGCATACAAGAGTTTCATATCTATATCATATTTGTATGGGTAATACAAATCTTCATTGATGGTTCCTTTCAGGTATTTGAGTATCCTCTTGGTTGCTTCCATGTGAGATTTCCTAGGAGTGTGCATAAACTGACTTAAGAATCTTAACTCTAGCAAATGTCAACTCTTGTTAATGAGCATAGTTTAAACTACCCACTAAACTTGGATAGCTATTTGTATCTCCAATTTGCTCTCCTTCATGAGGACTTAACTTTAGGGACATGTCCTTGGATGTACCTGCAACCTTTGAGTTCTCCATCTTGAACTTAGCAAAGCATCTTTGATGTACTTCCTTTGAGTAAGATACATACCCTTTTTTGTATACACTACTTCCAACCTTAGGAAGTATGTGAGTTTCCCTAGGTCACTTATTTTGAACTCTTCTTTCATTTGAAGCTTGATCCCCCTTATACCTTCAACATCATTACTTGCAATTAAAATATCATTAACATATAGATAGAGGTATATGACTTCAGATAGATTCCTCTTGATGAAGAGTGAAGGATATGCTTTTCTAACCAAGAATCTTTTATCTTGCAAATAGGTGACAAGCCTATGATTCCAAGCCTTGGGGCTTGATCATACCATATAATATTTAGTTTTTTGTCTCAAAGATGAGTAGTTTTATGCATTGCTCAAGTGTCAAGCATTGGAAGGCAATTAAGTGCATCTTTTGCTACTTGAGTGGTACCCGACTACTTTGATTGTTTTATCCCAAGGGGGAGCATTACCGCCAGATTTACATGCTTTTTCTAACTCTGATTGGGTTGATTGCGATGACACTTGTGTGTCCACTAGTGGTTTTTGCTTCATGCTTGGTAGCTCATGCATATCTTGGTTGATCAAGAAGCAGCCTATTGTGGTCACTTCTAGTTGTGAGGTTGAGTATAGGGAAGCTTTCACAATGATTATTGAATGTGTGTGGCTTGCCTTTTGGATGATTTGGGTGTTGATGAGTCTTCTGCCACCACCATCTTCATTGATAATCAGAGCACATTGGGAGTTACAAGTTACCATGTGTTCCATGCTCGCACAAAGCACATTGAGGTGCACTATCATTATGTTAGGGAGAGGTTCTCTACTAGAGAGATGAATTTGGAATATGTGCCTACACAAAATAATATTGCAAATCTTTTCACAAAGGTGCTACCTAGGGAGAAGTTTGAAGCTTTCCGCAAAGCTTTGGGTTTACTTCCTTTTGAAGTTTGATGTCTTTCCACATAGCTTTGCATTTCCTTATACATGAGTAGTTAGAAGGGCAAAGGTAAATGGAGCTCTTCTAGTAGTAAGCAAAAATCTGCTAATTTTGCACAATCAAAGAAGGAAGATAGAGAAGAGAAGAAAATAGAAAAGTAGAAATTGTTTTGCAAATACTTAAAGGAAATTATCATGTCATAAAGAGTTGTTCGAAATTGGCTACTAAAGAGGCAAGGAAAAAGGAGGCTTGAATCGTTGTTGCAGAGGCCTCTACACCAAAAATAGATTCTCCTAATCTTGTGCAGAATGAAGAATGGGCATTTTCTATTGTTTGCAGTTTTGACCCATCTTCTCATGAGCAGTGTATGTTTAAAATAGACTCATATGTTTGGTACTTTGATAGTGGGGAAACCAAACATATTAACTTGTAGCATAGTTTCTTCACTTCACTTGAGTGTGCCCCTATAGGGAATACTGTCATGTGTGCCAATGACTCCTCTTATCTTATCATGGGAGTTGGTAAGATCATTCTGACTACTGCTCATGGTAATTCTTTTACATTGTTGGATGCTTTATTTGTGTCAGGGATCAAGAAGAATCTGTTATCAGTTTCATCTTTAGCCAAGATTGACTTGGTTGTGAAATTTACTAATGATAGATGTACAATTCATGATCTGTTAAATGGAAACATCATTATTGATTCTGGCATTTTATGTCATGGGTTGTATAAGCTCATAGAATATGAAAGATCTATGAATGACTCAGCATGTGTAGTACATGATTCTCAAGCTCTATCAAATGCAAAGCTTTGGCATGCACACTTTGGTCATCTAAATTTTGCTAGGTTGCTATGCCTGCAGAAATTTGAAATGGTGTCCTCTTTGCCCAAACTTGAGGCACCTGGTAAACATGTATGTGAAGGCTGTATTTTGGGCAAAATGCATCATTCCTCCTTTCCAAAAGATGGTTCAGTTCTAGCTACTCATAAATTGTAGCTTGTTTACAGTGATATCTAGGGGTCCTTTGCAAAAATCCTCTTTTGGAAACTATCTTTACCTTGTGACTTTCATTGATGATTTTTCTAGGCATGCATGGGTATATCCATTGAAAGCAAAGTATGAAGTGTCTATGTGCTTCAAACAATTTCTGCTTTTGGTTGAAAATCTGTCAGCATGTAAAATGGGCACCTCTGTTTTGATCAAGGGGGGGAATATACGTCTTCTGACTTTAATGCATTTTTGGTTGAACGTGGGATAAAACATCAGTGTACAGTGTGATATACACCTCAACAAAGTGGAGTTTTTGAACAGAAGAACAAGTCACTCATGGAGATGGCGAGGTGTATGGTGAAGAGTCAGGCTTTACCACATAGTTTCTAGCTTAAGGCTATCATGTGTGCAACATATGTACTTAACAGGTGTCCCACTAAAGCATCACAGTCTATCACTCCATATGAGGCTTGGCATGGTCACAAGCCATGTGTTGCTCACTAGGGTGTTTTTGGTTGTCTGGCATATGCATTAGTGCCTTAACAAAAATGTAGAAAATTGGATGATAAAGCAATAAAATGTATTTTTGTTGGGTACAGTTTTGAAAGAAAAGGCTATCATCTATATCATCCACAGATTAAATGCATTTTGGTTAGTCATGATGTTGTTTTTGTGGAAGAGGCCATTCAACCATTACTTTCATGTACTAAGGAGACATCTGTTAGCTCCAAAGATACGTGTGATACTTTGTTGCCTCTTTTTACAGGTGGGCAGTCTAATACTGGTCCTAATGAGGCAACTTCTTAGCCTTTACAGATTTCATGTGATGATGCAGATCATTCCATTTCTAATGCAGATTTTTATGATGCACTTATTGATGAGAGAGCTGATATTGAGGAGGCAAAAACTATGCCAAAACGGCTGGTGCAGACTTTGTGTGACAACAAATTAGATGCACCTCTATCATACCATACTTGTTTAGGCTCTCATAATGCCTTTTTTGCATCAAATTGCTATGATATGGATGCCTCTAGTCTCTCTGATGAGAATGAGCCTGTTTTGTTTGATGAAGCACAAAATTTAGAAAATTGGATGGTTGCTATGCAATCTAAATATGATGCTATAATGAAAAATGGTACCTAGTCTTTAAGTGACCTGCCTCATGGCAAGAAGGCCATTGGCACTAAGTGGGTATACAAGCTGAAGTGTAAGCCTGATGGAACAATTGACAGATATAAGGCTAAGCTTTTCTGCAAAGGGTTATGCTCAGCAAAGAGGCATTGATTTTGATGAAACCTTTGCTCCCACTTGCCGAATGACTACTATTCATAGCATATGTGCACTTGCAGCTCATCATGGTTGGAATGTACATCAGTTGGACATTAAAACTAC
Organism: Ceratopteris richardii; assembly: GCA_020310875.1. Taxonomy (NCBI): domain Eukaryota; kingdom Viridiplantae; phylum Streptophyta; class Polypodiopsida; order Polypodiales; family Pteridaceae; genus Ceratopteris; species Ceratopteris richardii. The sequence goes on along the minus strand of CM035425.1, from coordinate 125,253,046 downwards.
ATTTTTGAATGGTGATCTGCATGAAGAAGTGTATGTTTTTTAGCCTCGTGGCTTTATGAAGCAAGGGCATGAAAACCAAGTGTGCATGTTTAAAAAAGGCATTATATGGTTTGAAGCAAGCACCATGTGCTTGGAATGAAAAGATACATGCCTATCTGATTGCACATGGTTTTGAGAATAGTCCAACTAAGAGCAGCTTAATGTTAAGCTTGCAAATGATGTGCTTTTGATCATTGTTGCGTACATTGATGACATGCTGCTCAGTGGTCCTCATGAGAATTGCTGATTTTAAGGCTGATCTGCATGCGTCATTTGAGATGTTTGATTTGGGGCATTTGCATCATTATTTGGGCATTCAGTTTATGCAAGTTGATAGAGGAATAACTTTGCGTCAAACAAAATATATTGACACATTATTGCATTGTTTTGGCCTTGAAGACGACAAACCTATTGTCACTCCTATGGAGACAGGTTTACGATTGAGTCTTCATGGTGTTGGAGATGCATTTGATGTTGTTCTCTATCAACAAGTTGTTGGATGCTTGATTTACTTATGCATTACTAGACCAGATATTTAGTTTGCTATCTCACAGATGAGCAGGTTTATGCATTGCCTAGGTGTCAAGCATTGGCAAACATTTATGCACATCTTTTGCTACTTGAGTGGAACTTGGCTACTTGGATTGTTTTATCCCAATTGGGGATCACTACTACCAGATTTACATGCTTTTTATGACTCTGTTGTTGATATGACGCTCATGTATCCACTAGTGGTTTTTGCTTCATGCTTGGTAGCTCATGTATATCTTGGTTGAGCAATAAGTAACCTACTTTGGACACCTTCAGTTGTGAGGCTAGGTATAGGGTACCTTTCAGAGTGACTATTGAGTGTGTGTGGCTCAGATGCCTTATGGCTGATTTGGGTGTTGGTGAGGCTTCTGCTACCACCATCTTCACTGCCAGTCAGAGCGCATTGGCAATTGTGAGGAACCCTAGGTTCCATGCTTGCGCTAAGCACATTGAGGTGCATTATCATTGTTAGGGAGAGGTTCTCTGTTGGAGGGATCAGCTTTGCATATGTGCCCATGCAGAAGAACATTGCAGACCTTTTGACAAAGGGTCTACCTAGGGAGAAGTTTTAAGCTTTCTGCAAGGCATTGGGCTTACTTCCTTTTGTGGATTGATTCCACATAGTTTGGCACTTCCTTATACATGAGTGCCATCTCCTTGTTCATCGCATCACTCCCAGGGGGGATTTGTTGATATACTTAGGTAGTGATGTGTGTGAACACACTAGGATTGTCGGGGCACTTTTTCCCTCTTTAGGAGGTTTTTTCCCTAGCTCGTATATATGCCTATTGCCCTAATGGGTTACTTATCTTTGTACATTCTAGTGGTAATACTTTTAGTATTGTGCTCCAAGGTTCTTCTTCTTCCTTGTGTTGTTTGCATGCTTCCATAGACCTCAAACTCCAACAACCTTTAGATTTAAGAAAACTTTATTCAATGTGCACATATTCTGTAGTTTGTGTGAGCTTAAAATCCAATTCATTGAATTATGATTTTATGTTATCTTCTTTTCCCCACATATTTTCTTGCACTTTATCCCAAAGATTTTGATGTTTCTCTTTGAAGCCCACATTCGAAATCCATACATTGTTAATTTTGGGCCTTCCTTGTTCCGATTGTAAGAGTGGTGTGGGTCCTCATGGTTTCATCATATATCATAGGTTCTATTGGGTAAACTTATCAATGAAATTCTAATGAGAACTCTTGGATGAATCATAAGAGATATACTATATAACAATAGTCAAATGACTTCAAGCATTTTCCTACATATTTCTATTTGATCCATAGTTAGGTTCTACTGAGAGATACTTCACTGAGTTGTACTAGATTTATCCATCCAAAGTGATGGCACATTTATTTCTTGCCAACTCACTCATTTGCGGACATTAGATTTTTTTTTCCTTATGTATTGATCTTTATATATTGCACTTGTTGTATTCTTGTTTTTTAGGGCATTCTTGTACATTCCTTTTATGTAGTAGAAGAAGAAGAAGAAGATTATTCTTCCTTGCCTGAATCTGTGTGTTTGCTTTTCTTTGATTGTGAGAGTGTATGTGAGCGCTCTTCCTTATCTCCTTCCTCGTGACATGGTTTTAGAGCCAGTGTGGTTGTAGAGAGCTCATGGAGAAGGCGAACAGTGAAGAGTACATGAGAAGCCATGGAGAACGTGATTCACAAACGACCTTAGATTGCTACAAAAATTGGCATAAAGGTAGAGGACCTCAAAATATTTTCTTGAGTTATCCCTTTGGGGTCACTACTTTTTGTCAGATCAAAGTTTCAGATCCATCTCGACCTCTATTTCGAGCTCGCAAGGTGGGGCCCATAAAAAAAACAGGTCAATTTGCAAAAATGTAACTTGCATCATGTTCGGCAACACTAATATGTTTTAGATCTAGAATTTCAAGAAATTCGTGTACTCTTGATACACGAAAAGTGTGTTTTTCTGAGATTGAACTCTCACTTCATAGTGTGACAGTGTTCAAGCAGAAATGCTGCTTGTAGTGCTTTGCAGTGTTGTGAATTGTTGTGGAAATGGCAAACACAGATGGAATGAGTCAGTTTATGAGCCATAAGCTAGACAAGAACAACTTCCATGCTTGGAGATTTAGGATGATGAATTTCCTGATGGGAAAAGGCTACTGAAGATAGATACATAGATAGATAGATAGGTAGATAGATAGATAGATAGATAGATAGATAGATAGATAGATAGATAGATAGATAGATAGATAGATAGATAGATAGATAGATCAATAGATAGTTAGTTAGTTAGTTAGATAGATAGATAGATAGATACATAGATAGATAGATAGATAGATAGATACATAGATAGATAGATAGAATGAAAACACTCCACAATTACTAGAGAGGAATCAGACTGTAGACCAGTTAAGAGCGTATGAAGAATGGAATCAAGGAGCACAAAAGGTAATGTATTGTCTATTGGTTAGCATACAAGATAACATGATTCGGCACATACAGGATGGCAAGACTCCGAAAGAGGCTTGGAACAGTTTGGTCACATTGTATGAGACCAATACAAAGGCACAGAAATTGCAACTCAAGAATGAGCTGCATACAGTGGAGAAAAAGAGCATGTCGGCAAGTGACTACACCCTGAAAATAAAAAAACATATATGAATCACTTGCATCTATTGGCGTGAATGTACACGATGATGATAAGGTGGAAGTATGCCTTCGTGGTTTAGGAATTGCATATAAGCAGTTCCAAACTTCAATGTAGACCAGGGAAAATATTCCAATTTTTTCCAATCTAGTATCTATGCTGATTATTAAAGAAAAGAATCTTGGTGAGGATTCAAAATCCCAAGGAAAACCCAGTTCTAAGTAGGTATTCTATTCTGGAAGAGGAAGGGCAGAGGCAAAGGCTTCAGAAGTAGAAGAGGACACAATAACCAAGACCAAGGTCAACAACAGAATCATGTAGGAGGAAGAGGATAGTTTCAAGGCAGGGGGAGCCAAAGAGGTCCCAAAAATTTCCAAAGAAATGATTAAGGTAATGACAGTAAAGCATGCTAGAATTGTGGTAAACCTGGACACTTTGAACGTGATTGTAGGTTGAAAAATCAAAATAACAGAAGGCAACAAAACAACTATGCATCCACAAGTGCAGATGATTCTGAGAAGCTTTTCATGGTTCAACATCATATGATGAATACAATGTCTACTGGTGTTTCAAAATCGAATGATAATGTCTGATATGTTGATTCATGTGCTTCAAATCACATGACTAGTCATGCGGAATGGTTTAGTAGTTTGCAAAAATTACTAGTTCCTGGATATGTTGAAATAGGTGACAACACATCACACCCTATCGAGCATACAAGAGACATAGCACTGTCTATGGAGGATGGAAAGGTAAAACATCTTGTTGATGTGTTGCATGTTCCAAAGATGACAAAGAATCTAGTTCGTGTTGGATAAATAGTTGACCAAGGATTATAATTTAGATTCAATGCTGATGGGTTATATGTAGAAGAGTACAAACAAGGTGGATGATTGATTGCCAAAGGAAACAAAGTGGGTAGGATGTTCACCTTAAATGTGAAAATTCTTGAAATGAATGCAGCCAGGTTTGCCAAAGGTGCAGGAGTTATTGCTAATATAGAGATTTGACACAAATGGATTGGACATGCAAACTTGTAGAGGCTGAAATCGATGCAATCAAAGGAGATTTTCCATGGACTACCGAATTTCAAGGTTGTGGAGATGCAAAACGTATGTGCAACATGTCAATTTGGTAAACAGTTAAGATCATCATTTTTGCATGACAAGCATGTTAGTGAGAATGTGCTAGAAATAGTACATACATATGTTTGGGGTCCTGGAAAGACCACATCTATGGGAAGTTGCAGGTTTTATGTTACTTTCATTGATGATTATACACAAAAAGTGTGGGTATATTTCATGAAAGAGAAGAGTGAGGTGTTCACTCATTTCCTGAATTTTAACACTATGGTGGAAAAGCAAACAGGGGAATATATTCATACATTAAGATTTGATGGAGGAGGTGAATACATGTCAAATGAGTTCATCAATTTTCTAAAAAATCATGGAATTCGATGTCAGTTTTCATGTAGGTACATGCCACAATAGAATGGCATTGCTGAATGCAAAAAAAGACATATTTTAGAATTTTACAAGAGCCTTGATGGCTGAGAAGAATATGACTCACTGTTATTGGGTAGAAATTGTGCATACAGGTGTATACATCATGAATAGAACCCCAACTATTGTTGTACATCAAGTTAGACCTGAAGAGAACGTCTCAGGTAAAAAAGCCAAACTTATCACATATGAAAGTTTTTGGCTATATTGCATATGTACATGTTCCAAATGAGTTGAGGATGAAGCTTGATCGGAAAGCAAAAAAATGTGTCTTCATTGGATACTCCCTTGAGCAAAAGGTATATAAATATTATAACCCACTCACACGATAGGTGAAGGTGAGCAATTGGTATTTAATGAAATGTCAAGCTTCTATGCAGATGCCAAAGATGGACTTAATCTTGAATCAAATGACAAAGAAAATGTTGAAGAATCAAGTGCATAATTTCAACTTCTGAGTGGACGAGATGAATCACCGAGCAATAGTTCCAATTCAAATCCATGGAGTGGAAGATTATGTGGAAATTTCAATCCATCAAATTCATCAAATACATCCAAGAAAGGTAAAGAAAGGCTTTCTGCTAGTAGTAAAACATGTGTAGGTCTTGAAGACATTGATGGAGATTCAAGCAGTTCGGAAAAGAGTCTTGATGAGGAACCTAGATTGCCCACTATGAAGACTCTAGGAGTAGAAAGGCACAAGCAGATGATACAAGGAAAAGTGATCCAGGACCAAGAAGATCTAGGAGGATGCGGAATTTAGTGCAACGATTGACGTATGACAGTTATATGGCTCATCATTGTGCCTACATGACCAAGGTAATACAAGATGCTAAACCTTCTTGTTTTGAAGATGCAATTGGAAATGCAGATTGGGGAAAAGCTATGGATGAGGAGATGGATGCACTTTATGGAAATGATACATGGAAGCTGGTTCCATTGCCACAAGGAAAGAAACCCATAGGCTGCAAGTGGGTTTACAAGGTAAAAGGATATGCACAGACATATGGCATTGATTATGAGGAAACATTTAGCCCTGTAGCTAAAATATCTACTGTCAGAACACTTCCAGATAGATGTGAAAATGCCTTTCTACATGGTGAACTATAGGAAGAAGTATACATGGACTAGCCACCAGGATATGAAGATTCAAACATTTGGAATATGTTTACAGCTTGCAAAAGGCTTTGTCGGGGCTGAAGCAAGATCCTCATGCATGGCATGCAAGGATTGTTGATTACTTAACCAACATTGGATTTTCTATGTGTGATGCATATCATTCATTATATGCAAGGTAGGGTGATGATGGCATAAGAATTGTGGCTATTTATGTTGATGACTTGATTGTAGGTGGTGATAATGAAGAAAGCATTAAAGAGGTAAAGCAACTTCTTATGCAGGATTTTGACATGAAAGATCTTGGTGTGTTGTGCTATTTCTTGTGCATTGAGTTTATACATATAGAAATAGGTATATGGATTTCACAAAGGCAATATGCCTTGAATATGCTACAAAAGTATGGTATCGCTGGTTGAAAGCCGATTTCTATGCCATTAGATCAGAATTTGAAGTTAGATACAGCAGGTGAAGCATTGTAAAATACTACTATGTACAGGAAAATTGTGGGAAGCTTGATATATCTCACAATTACAAGGCCTAATCTTAGCTACATTGTTGGACTTGAAAGTCAATTCATGCAGTTTCCCAGGAAGCCACATTCGGATGCTTTAAGGTGCACTCTATGTTATGTGAGTACTACTTTGGATTATGCATTGTTTTATGAAGCTAGTGTAGATTTTCATGTTCATGGATACACCAATGTAGATTGGGCTGGTAGCATTTCAGATAGAAGATGTACTCGTGGTTTTCTATTCTCACTTATGGGTGCAGCTATTACATGGAGCAACAAGAAGCAACCCAATGTTTCTTTGTCGAGTACAGAGGCTGAGTATAGAGGTGCTGTAATGGCAGCATGTGGGACATCATGGCTAGAAATGCTACTTGCAGATTTAGGTGTGGAAGTCCAAAAGCCTATCACCATCTATTGTGATAACCTTAGTAGCATATAGTTAGCATGGAACTCTGTTTTTCATGCTAGAACAAAGCATATCAAGGTACATTATCACTTCATCAGAAAGAAGGTATTAGTAGGTGATATTGATCTTGTTTATGTGAGAACAGATGAGCAGGTTGCTGATATTTTCACTAAAGCACTTGGAGCAGAGAAGCTGAAGAAGTTCTCAAAGATGCTTGGATTAGAGGATATGACATTGAGCATGAGGGGGAATGTTGAGATATGAAGCTCAACATGTGATGATCCAGGATGACACGTATCAGTTTTTCATTTCTTTGACATGTATAGTAGTCACGCCAGTATATGTCCAGGATACTTCACTGAGTTGTACTAGATTTATCTATCGAGAGTGATGGCACATTTGTTTCTTGCCAGCTCACTCATTTGTGGACATTATATTTTTCCCTCATGTATTGATCTTTATATATTGCACTTGTTGTATTCTTGTTTTTTTGGTCATTCTTGTACATTCCTTTTATGTAATAGAAGAAGAAGAAGAAGAAGAAGAAGAAGAAGAAGAAGAAGAAGAAGAAGAAGAAGAAGAAGAAGAAGAAGAAGAAGAAGAAGAAGAAGATTATTCTTCCTTGCCTGAATCTGTGTGTGTGCTTCTCTTTAATTGTGGGAGTGTGTGTGATCTCTCTTCCTTATCTCCTTCCTCGTGACACCCATTATGCTACTGTTGATTTGTCTTGAAGTTTTGGTTGATACACTTGAAGGAGCTTATCAATTTTTTTTGTTCTTCTTACAAACACCTTCACTTGGTATAAGACTTAGTAGCAATGGCTCATTGCTCTCTACCTATGAAGCTAGTTCTTCCTCTAGTTCATTTCATTCTCTTGACTTCCTCTAACCATTGGAGTTGGCTTTCAAGCTTTTCTATCTTATGTTTGCATCTCCATCTAGTCTTCCCTTTTCTAGATGTTTAGTCCCTCTCTTTGCAATACTATGAGGTGATGGATCTTCTTAAGACTTTTGATTTTCTAAGAATCCCTGTAAATCTACTTTCTCTTCTTGGTCTTGTATTTGAAGCTTCAAGAATACTTTTGGCAACTCCTCTTGCATAGGCTTATCATTTGCAAAGATTGAGGTCACAACATTAACAAGAGTGTGTTAAGAGTGATTTCTAGTGTACAAAGATGAGAGGGTCCTAGAAAAAACCTAATCCATAATAGCCTAAGTAAATCCAGAGAGATTTACTAGAATTTATAAGCTTAAAATGTATGCATTTATATCACCATATTAGCTTTGAACATCATCCTCAAAACTTTATGTCAAAAACAAAAAACTTTTGTGTACACTTCAACTTGAGAAAACCTTCTATTATGGAAGAAGACACTTAAACTTTTATGCCTAAGATCATAGCTATTAGAGCACCAAGCTTTCACTATGCTTTAAGAAAAAATTACCAATTCCAACTATCATATGGATAAGGTTTACATGTACCTCGAAAATAGCACTTATGTGCACACCTTTTGTTGTATTATTGATTGATCACTTATGATCATTTTTTCTTGTAAGGTTCAATGTATTTATCTTTTTAAAATGGAAGAGTAAAAGGCCTAAAAGCCACCATTTTGGAGTGGTTGAGATTTATTCTCAATCAATCAATTAAAAGGTATTTGTTACTCTAGCTTTCTCATTTTTCTAGATTGTACAAAAAGATTCCAATCAACTTAAACTACCAAGCCTGCCTATATCCAAATTCAAATTTAAGAAGAAAAGGCATGGATACATCCTCAAGATTCTATATAAAGACTCCCAATCACTTGTAAAATACATGGAGGCAATATACATACATTTTTCACCATCATTGTCTTGCTCCTTCATTTCTCTACTCCTTCTTCCTCAGACTTAGTCATCTTGTAGAGGTTGCTACTCTCTCTACAAAGCTCTAAATCAAGTTATTAAGAATTCATTGGAAAGATATCACTCTCTAGTTTATGTACAAATTTTCAACTCATTTGGTTTAGTACATTCAAAGGAAAATGATAGTCTCAGGGTCATCTTCTACACATCCCTAAAAAATCAGGATGACATCCAATCAGTGCTAAGGTTATTTCTCCTTCATTGGTTGTTATCAATTAATGCTTTTATGCATTATAGAAAACCAACCCTATGTATGAAACTCCATTAAGAGGATTTTTTCAAATTGTAATTGTGCTAGCTGCTCTGAGTGTTTGAAGTCATAACTTCCATCCATATTTAGAAGGTTTTTATGAGCTACTGAAGGTACAAGTTATCTATTTTGCATCAAATTGTTCTTGTTGATGTTTCAAATTACCTATTGGGTTTATTGCACTAACCACAAGACTACAAGGTCTACTTTACATATTCAGCGAGCTAGGATAGGCCCTCTGCTCATTTGCTAGACCATCTTCACCACTTGACAACCTACTTCCAAGCTTCTCCAAACATCTCCAACTTCTTTCAGTGGTATCAGAGCAACTTCAAAATGGGATATGGCATTCCATCAATGATTGAGAAGCTTGATAGACACAACTATGTTGCTTGGAAAATCATAATGGAAGCTTATTTGTAAGGAAGGAATCTATATGGGATTATATTAAGTGATGAATGAGTGCCTATTCCAAGCTCCAAAGGAGGAACCTACTCAAGAGGAAATAGATAACATCACACTTTGGTGTGCAAGCGATGCTCAAGCAAGGTCATACGTACTAAAATCTATCTTTTATTTTCCATTACCACATATTAGAGGATGCAAGACATCTCAAGAGACTTGGTATTCCCTAGAGGCTTTCTTTTCTGCTAGTATGAAAGCAAGGAAGAACCATCTTTGGAATGAGTTTAGTCAGATGAAGAAAACTCCAAAGCAAACCATCACAAAGTTTGTTACAAAGGTCAAGGAGTTGCTGATAAATTGGCATCCATTGGACAACTGATTGAAGAAGAGGACATCATGAGGAAAATTCTCAATGGGATTAGAGGTGAGAAGCAATGGAAATCTTTCACCACAGCCTATGATCTCATCATAGATGTGCAAAATCTAGACCAACATATTTCTTGGAAAACTCTCCAATCAAGAGGCCAACAATAGCATAAAGGAAGGTAACACCTATCATGGTAATTCAATTAGTGCTCTATATGTAGATAATAAGGACAAGAAGCTGAAAGGCAAGAAGGAAGAGGATGAAGAGGAGACTTCCCAAACAACCTTTGCAGGAAATAACGAGTGGACCAAAGCATGACGAAACCAAAGGCATAATGTTTTACCTTGTGCCATCTTTAATAAGACCAACCACGCCACTCACAATTGTTGGTTCAATTGGAAGATGAAGTTGAAGAGGTGGATATGGCAGTGATAGAGGTAGAGGTGGACACAACCTCAACAATAACAATAGAGGCCATAACAAAAGGGACTACAACAATTATTTTGAAGATCAACAACATGAAGACTCATTGCTTTTGATGAATCTAAGCCATAACAAAGGTAAAGAAGATGATTGCTTATTCTACATAGATTTAGGATATTCAAATCGTGTTGCAGGCAACATAGCTCTCTTATTTGACCTCGAAAGTCCAAAGCATAGTCATGCAGTGAAAATAGGTGATGACATAGAGCATAATGTGGAAAATATTGTTAATGTCAAGGCTTCTGATGGTAGGACAAACATTTTGAGTAAGTTACTCTATGTTCCCACAATTATTAAAAACCTAATAAGTCTAGGCCAAATAGTTGAGAAAGGCTTTTAAGTTAGGTTGACCAAACATGGAGCTTTTGTGGAATATCCATGTCAAGGCTTCATGAAGATAGCCAAAGTTGAGAATCATGGTAGTTTCTTTATTTTTGAAGTAGGAGAAACTAAAAACATAGTTGTATTCAACTTGGGTCTCAAACCCTAAGTGAGCTTGAAGTGTGGCATAAGAGGCTAGCTCATGTAAATGAAAGAACATTGAAGGATATATGTAGGGATCAAAGTGTTCTAGGATTTCTAAACATATCAAAGCAACACATGATCAATAGATGTGATGCATGCCATATTGGGAAGGCACAAAGGCTACTCCACAACAACTTATCAGACTTAGTACATATAGATGTGTAGGGGCTAAGTTAAGAACCTTCATTGGTAGCATCAAGGTATTATTTTCTCATTTATTGATGACCATAGTAGATGGAGTATTGTGTAATTTATCAAGAATAACATGAAGTGTTTGATTGCTTCAAAAATTATCTATCACATGTGGAAACCCATATAGGTAGATCACTTAAGAAGCTTAGATTTGATGGAGGGGGAGAATACTTATCCAAAGAGTTTGATGAGTTATTGCAAGATAAAGGTATCAAGAGGGAAGTGACTACCAGGTAATCTCCTCAACTAAATGGAATTGCAAAAAGGAGAAACAAGATATTGGTTGAATGAGCCAAAACAATGCTTGAAGAGAAAAGGTAGCCACATTATCTATGGCAGAGGCTATTTCAATTGTTGTGTACCTTGTCAATAGACGACCATCCAAATCACTCCAAGGTATGACTCCTTATGAAGCAAGGTATGGAAAAAAAACCTAGTCTGGGACATTGCAAGGTGTTTGGTTGTTTAGATTATGTTCATGTACCATCAAAAATCATAGGTAAGCTAGATGAAATAACAAAAAAGTTAGTGTTTATTGGGTATGACTCAAATCAGATGGGTTACAAATTCTACAATCCTTCAACCAAGCAAGTCACTACAAGTAGGGATGTTGTGTTTGAAGAACATAGATCTTGGTATGATGAAGATAAACAAAAGGTAACTCTACCATATGATCTTGACTCTGATTTCTTTTGACTAGGAAAAAAGCATGATACACAGGTTGAGGATCCAAGACCTGATACAAATGATGACAAAGATGAAAGGGAAAAGGATTACAAGCTATGGAAGTCAAGAGACAAAGCAAAAATGCAAGAGTACACAGAATGCTTCAAGCAAGCATAGAGAAGGTCAACAAGGGAGAAGAGACAACTAGAAAGGTATGGTTATGATTCCACGTTTGTTACAAAACATTCAATCTATCTGGCAAAGGACTCAATTTCAGAGGAACCCTTAACCTATTAGGAGGCAAAGGGAAACCCTACTTGGGAAAAGGCCATGAAAGAAGAACTAGATGCATTGAAGGAGATGGACACTTGTGATTTGGTTCCAATGTCATCGAATCAAGAAGTAATTGGTTGCAGATGGGTATATAAACTTAAAGGGAACTCAAATGGATCAATTTGTAGGTACAAGGCAAGATTAGTTGCTAAAGGATACTCAAAAAATCATGGTAGAGACTATGAGGAAACATTCTCACCAATTGCAAAGATGACTACAATCAGAGCATTGATAAGTGTAGCTGCTACAAGAAATTGGAGACTCCTCCAACTTGATGTGAGAAAAGCATTCTCACCAATTGCAAAGATCACTATAATCGGAACATTGATAAGTGTAGATGCTACAAGAAATTGGAGAATCCTCCAACTTGATGTGAAAAAATCATTTCTTAATGGTTGGATAAGTGAAGAGATATGCATGTCACAACCTCTAGATTTTGAAAACCCTAATTATACATGTTATGTTTGATGACTTAAGAAAACATTGTACGGAATGAAGCAAACTGCTAGAGCTTGGAATTACACATTGGTTACATACCTTCAAGATCAAGGGTTTAGACCAAGAAACTTTGATCTTTCTTTGTTCATCAAAAGGAATAACAATGAGGCTATCTATCTATGTGTATATGTAGATGACATTATTGTGATAGGTGATGATTTGAATAGCATTCAAAGGATCAAAAGACACATGCAAGAGGAGTTCAAAATCAGTGACTTAGGTGAGCTCACATATTTCCTAGGTATGCAAGTGATTTATACAGATGAAGGTATATGTCTAACTCAGACAAGATACATTGAAGACTTACTTCTCAAGTTTAGAATTGATAACACAAAACTTGTAGTTAGACCTTTGGAATTGAATCATAAACTAAGTGTTTATGAAGGTGAGTAGATTGATGATCTTAAAGAGTATCAAAACCTAGTTGGTAGCTTGATATATGCTACTCACACAAGACCACATATATCCTATAGTATGGGAGTACTTAGTCAGTTCATGCATTCACCTAGAAGCAACCAACAATTGTTTTATCTTTAACAAATTGTTGGTTCCTTCTTGGAGTTCCAAGAAGCAACCAACAATTGCTTTATCTTTAACTGAAGCAGAAATATAGAGGTCTAAGATAATGTAAGTTCCATGCATCTAGTTGCAAATCCAATTTTCCATGCAACGACAAAAGCACATAGAGGTTCATTAAAATTTTTTAACTGAGAAGCTTATGGAAAAGGAAATTGACATTTCATTTGTTCCTACTCATAAGCAAATAGCAGACATGATGACAAAGGCACTTGATGGGATAAAGCTTTGTAGATTCAAGTCTATGGCAGGTACTCAAACTATCAGAGAGTGAAGACTCAAGCATACTTTAGCTTGAGGGATAGCTATTGGAGCACCAATCTTTCACTATGCTTGAAGAAAAAATTACCCATTCCAACTATCATATGGATAGTGTTTACATGTACCTTGAAAATAGCACTTATGTGCACAACTTTTATTGTATTATTGATTGATCACTTATGGTGATTTTTTTCTTGTAAGGTTCAAGGTATTTACCTTTTTAAAAGGGAAGATTTAAAGGCCTAAAATCCACGAGTTTTGAGTGGTTGAGATTGATTCTCAATCAATGAATCAAAAGATAGTTGTAACCCCAACTTTCTCTTTTCCTAGATTCTAGGAAAAGATTCCAATCAACTTAAACTACCAAGCCCTCCTATATTCGAATTCAAATTCAAGAACAAAAGGTGTGGAGATATCCTCAATAGTCTATATAAACACTCCCAATCACGTGTAAAATACTTGGAAGCAATATACATATAGTTTTGGTCATCATTGGCTTGCTCCTTCATTTCTCTACTCCTTCTTTCTCACACTCAATCATCTTGCAAAGGTTGTTGCTCTCTATATAGAGCTCCAAATCAAGTGATTAACCATCCATTGGAAAGGTATCGTTGTCTAACATATGTAAAGGTTTCAAGTCATTTGGTTCAGTAGATTTAGAGAAAACTCAGATTTACAGTCTCGGGGTCATCTTCTACATATCCCTGAAAATTTGAGATGACATCCAATCAGTGTTAAGGTTATTTCTCCTTCATTGGTTGTTATAAATTATGACTCTTTTGCATTATAGCAAGAAAACACTATGTATGATACTCACTTAAGAGGAAGTTTCCTAATTGTAACTTTGGTGGTTGCTCTGAGTGTTTGAAGTCATAACTTCCATCCATATTTATAAGATTTTTGTGAGCTACTGACGATATAAGTCATCTATTTTGCATCAACTTGTTCTTCTACATAAGAAGTGAGGGGGTGTGGCCCTGACGTTTCAGGAAGATGATGCATAGACACAATCACCTTGATTTTTTCATAACTCAAGTCATAAAACTCTAATAACTATAACTCTTTGTAGGCATGCTTACAATCAGTATATTAGATAATGAGACTATATGCACAGAGAAATGACTCAAAGAAGATGATAGACTTCATTGAATGTATTGTAAGAATAGATAGAGGCCAATGTAGCTATTGAAATGTGTTGTAAATGTATTTGTAATTGATATATAATAATGAGAGAGTAAAGGACTCTAACAACTTCAAGCACAATAAATGAACCACGCAAATGAGTGTGATAATAAACTCTCTTACCTACAACTAAAAGACCAATGTATAAATACACTTTTTGTCTGTGATTGTTGGTTGGATCTACCTAAACGTGATCCATGATTTTAGGATTTTATTCTGAATTTGGATTTAAATATGGTCACAAAAATTTGCTCCCAATATGTTCATGGGATTCTCTCCAATTAATTTTTTAGTTTTGTTAAAAGTAATACCACACATTAACCTTAGACCTCAATCACTTTATACAACTATATGTGTGAGATTTGAGCCTCAATTTTCTTATGAATTCCTAATGTGTAAGGACAAGAACTTAGGCTTGATCCACGCATCAAGAGCTCCCTCTCAAGCTTAAGATGCTTGAGAATTCAATCCATTGATATTTTGTGAAGTCCAATCATAGCTTTGAATCTGGTTAGCTTCACTCCATCCAATGCTTTGGTCACCATGTCTGCACATTGTTGCTGAGTGGATACATATGAGAGATAAATTTCCTTGCTTGTGATTTTCTCCCTAAATAATGATAATGGACCTCAATGTGTTTGGTCCCAACATGGTAAACTAGACTAGCTACAAGATGTAAGGAGCTTATGTTGTCCCCAAAGATATCAAGAGTGGAAGACTTCACACCCAAATATGAGTATAATGTTTTAGTCCACATGGATTCTTGAGTTGAATTTTTCAAATCTATATTTGAGCTTTAGTAGATGAAAGAGCAACAATGGGTTCTTCTTGAATGGCCATGATATAAGCTTTTTACGTGCAAATGTAAGATAACCTGAAGTACTCCTTTTTTCATCTTTTGATCCTAGCCAATCTACATCATAGAATAGCTTTATATCTACATCAGAGGTATCAATATACATCATAGAATAGCTTTATTTCTACATCAAAGGTATATGGATAGAATAAACCTTCATTTATGTTTCCCTTTAGATATTTGAGAATTATTTCTTCTTCCATGTGTGGCTTCCTGGGAGTATGCATGAATTGGCTTTGAACACTTGCACTAGAGCAAATATCTACCCTAGTGAGTGCTACATAATTAAAAATACCCACCAAGATTTTATAGTTTGTTATATCTTCAATTAGCTCACCTTCTGAGCACTTAGCTTTGAATTTACCTCCATGGGTGTACCTCCAACCTTACCATTCTCCATTTTGAACTTGGATAGCATGTCCTTGATACATTTCTTTTCAATGAGATACATACCTTTCTCTATGTACACTACTTCCAATCCAAGGAACTAAGTGAGTTGCCTTTGGTCAATGATATTGAAATCCTTCTTCATATGTAGCTTAATCTTCCTGATACCTTCAACATCATTACCTCTGAGTATATCATCTACAGATACACAAAGGTACATGACTTCTCCATGATAAATAGTGAAGGATCTACTTTGCTAACAATGAAACCCTTATGTTGCAAATAGGCCACAAGCATATGATTCCAAGCTCTTGGAGCTTGCTTTAGTCCATATAAGGCCTTCCTTAACCTGCATAAATGTTCAAGGAAATGTGAATCTTCAAACCCAATGGGTTGATCCATATATACCTCTTCAAGTATCCATCCATTTGGAAAATGCATTCTTCACATCCATCTAATAGATCTTCTAGTTCTTAGCAATTATAGTACTCATAAGTAATCTAATTTTTGGCATCTTTTCCACAAGAGAGAAGGTCTCCTCATAGTCAATACCCTGAGTGTGATCATACCCTTTAACCACAAGTCTAACTTTGTAGTTGTTAATAGTTCCATCAGAATTTTTCTTCACTTTGTATATCCATCTACATCCAATAATCTTCATGGTTATAGCCTTGGGTACCAATTCCCAAGTGTGGTTCTCCTGTAAGGGTTCAATCTCTTCTTCCATAACATTCATCCACTCTAGCTTCTTTTTAGCCTTCTCATACGATGAGGTTTCTTCAAAGTTTGAGTCCTCTGCTAAATAGATAGAACGTTTAGTGACTACTGTTGTATCATAGCCATACCTCACTGGATTCCTCTTCTTCCTTGTAGATCTCTTGATGGTTTTTTGAGAGGACTTTGCAACACCCCTCAACTCTTGTATCTTGGCTTCACCCTTGGAGTTCCATGCGTTAATCTCCTTCCTAGGACTCTTCTAATCATCTTCAAGATCATTTTATGCTTCAAGTGTATGAGTACTCTGGCTTGAGAGTGTTGGAAGGTTATCCTTGAGGTCATATGTAGCTTGAACTTCTTGAAATCATCTTCAAACCATAATTTTTTCTCATCAAACACAACATCTCAACTAACTATAAAACCTTCCTTGCCATGGTTATATAGCCTATAACCTCTTTGATTAAGTTCATAGCCTATAAAGATACATTTCTCTACCTTGGGCTCTAATTCGCCTCTGATTTGAGATGATATGTGTGCATATGCAATGCATCCAAATATCCTACAATGGTACAAGTTTTGTTTTATTCCATTCCAAGCTTCATAGGGGTTCATACCATCCAAGGTTTTTCATGGAAATCTGCTAATCAAATATTTGGCATTGGATACTGCCTCTACCCATAAGTAATTGGGTAGCTTCTTCTCATTCAATGTGGGACTTGTTGCTTCCACAATGATCATGTTCCTTCTATCTACTACTCCATTCTATTCAAGTGTGTATCTTGTAGTAATCTCTATCTTGATTCTTTTATCTTGCAGGTAGGAATCAAATCCATGGGAGACATATTCTTCTTGTAGGAGTTAGATGTCTCCAGAAGCACGCGAACAGCACAAGGAAGAAGAAGAAGCTTGGAGCACAACACACAATACTGAATGTATTACTAGAGAATGTACAAAGATAAGTAGCCCGTTAGGGCAATAGGCGTATATACAAGCCGGGGAAAAAAACCTCCTAAAGAAGGAAAAAAGTGCCTCGGTGGTTCTAGAGTGCTCACACACATCACTACCTAAATATATCAAGAAATCCCCCCTGGGAGTGATGTGGTGAACAAGGAGCTGGCACTCATGTATAAGGAAGTGCCAAGCTATGTGGAAATCATTCCACAAAAGGAAGTAAGCCCAAAGCTTTGCGGAAAGCTTCAAACTTCTCCCTAGGCAGAGCCTTCGTGAAAAGGTCTACAATGTTCTCCTGCGTGGGCACATATGCCAAGTTGATCTCCCCAGTAGAGAAACTCTCCCTGACATAATGATAATGCACCTCAATGTGCTTAGTGGGAGCATGGAACACAAGGTTCTTCGCAACTGTCAATGTGGTCTGACTGTTAGTGAAGATGGTGGTGATAGAAGACTAACCAACACCCAAATCAGCCATAAGGCATCTGAGCCACACACACTCAACAATCGTTGTGAAAGATGCCCTATAATCAGCCTCACAATTGGAAGTGGCCATAGTAGGCTGCTTCTTGCTCAACCACGATATACATGAGCAACCAAGCATGAAGCAAAAGCCACTAGTGGACACACGAGTGTCATAGCAACCAACCCAATCAAAGTTAGAAAAAGCATGCAAATCTGGCGGTAGTGATCTCCCCTTGGGATAAAACAACCCAGGTAGCCGAGTACCACTTAAGTAGCAAAAGATGCCCTTAATTGCCTGCAAATGCTTGACTCCTAGGCAATGCATAAACCTGCTCATCTGTGAGACAACAAACTGAATATCTGGACGAGTAATGCATGAGTAAATCAGGCATCCAACAGCCTGCTGATAGAGGATAGCACCAAATGCATCTCCAGCATCATGAAGACTCAATCATAAACCTATCTCCATAGGAGTGGCAATAAGCTTATAGTCTTCAAGGCCAAAGCACTGCAATAAGGTGTGAATATTTTCGTTTTACACAAAGCCATTTCACCATCAACATGCATAAACAGAATGCCTAAATAATGATGCAAATGCCCCAAGTCAAACATCGCAAATGAGGCATGCAAATCAGCCTTAAAATCAGCAATATGCTTCTCAATAGGACCAGTAAGCAACATGCCATCAACATAGACAACAATGATAAGAAGCACATCATTAGCAGGCTTAACATATAAGATGCTCTCAGTTGGACTATTCTCAAAACCATGTGCAATCAGATAGGCATGTATCTTTTCATACCAAGCACATGGTGCTTGCTTTAAACCATATAATGCCTTCTTTAACCTACACACGTGGTTTTCATGCCCTTTCTGCACAAAGCCACAAGGCTGAAAAACATACACTTCTTCATGCAAGTCACCATTCAGAAATGTTGTTTTAATGTCCAATTGATGTATATTCCAACCATGATGGGCTGCAAGTGCACAGATGCTCTGAACAGTAGTCATATGGCATGTAGGTGCAAAGTTCTCATCAAAATCAATGCCTCTTTCCTGTGCATAACCCTTTGCAACAAGCCTAACCTTATACCTGTCAACTGTTCCATCAGGCTTATGCTTTAGCTTGTAAACCCACTTTGTGCAAATGGCCTTCTTGCTAGGAGGAAATTCACACAAAGACCAAGTACCGTTCTTCATTATAACATCATATTCAGATTGCATAGCAGCCATCCAATTTCTTGAATTTTGTGCTTCCTCAAATGAAACAGGCTCATTCTCATCACAGAGACTAGATGCAACCATAACATAGCAATCTGATGCAAAAGAGGCACTATGAGAGCCTGATCGAGTATGATATGACAGAGATGCATCTAATTTGTTGTCATGCAAAGTCTACACCAACCATTTTGGTATAGTTTTTGCCTCCTCAATGTTAGCTCTCTCATCAACAAGTGCATCATGTAAATATGCATAAAAAATGGGATGATATGCATCATCACATAAAACCTGCAAAGTCTGAGAAGTTGCCTCATTAGGACCATCAGTAGATTGTCCATCTCTAAAAAGAGGCAACAAAGTATCATACATGTCTTTGGAGCTAACAGATGTCTCCTTAGTACATGAAAGCAATGGTTGAATAGCATCTTCCACAAAAATAACATCACGGCTAACCAGAATGCGTTTAGTTTGTGGATGATACAAACAATAGACTTTACTTTCAGAACTATACCCAACAAAAATACATTTTATTGCTTTATCATCCAATTTTCTACGATGTTGTTCGGGCACTAATGCATATGCCATACAAGCAAAAACACGCAGATGAGCAATAGACTCTGATACCAATTTTTGGAGTTAGATGTCTGCGGAAGCATGCGAACAACACAAGGAAGAAGAAGAAGCTTGGAGCATACAAAGATAAGTAGCCCATTAGGGCAATACACGTATATACAAGTTGGGGAAAAAAACCTCCTAAAGAAGGAGAAAAGTGCCCCGACGGTCCTAGTTCACACATGTTTAAAGTGCCCCGACGGTCCTAGTTCACACATGTTTGATTTTCCACAAGAGCTAGATACTTCTTAAAACATGAAACACTTCATCCTTATGCTTCATAAAGTAAAGAATATTCCATTTGCTAAAATTGTCTATAAATGAAACATAATACCTTGACCTTGAGATGGATGGTTCTTTGCTTGGTCCTCAAACATCAGTGTGGACAATCTCTAAAAGGTCTCCATGTATGTACCCTTTCTTTTTGAATGGTTTCCTGTGATATTTCTTGAATCAACATGCACTACACTTGGATATCACGTGTTGCTTTGAGATATTGGGTATTCCATGCACACTTTGGTCTTAATTTATTTGTTTTAGGGATATTTCTCCTATTTGAGCTAACCTTTTATGTCAAACCTCTAGCTCTGATAGGGCTTCGGTACCATAATTCAACAAAGCAATGTTCTTCATGTCTTGGAGTTCAAATGTGAACAATCTACCTCATTGTTGGCAATCCATCCGACAGTGGCCAGAGGCATCGGTGCAGAGGTAGCATGTAAAGACATGAGTGAAATGAGTTGCGGGGGCCATCCACTTCATTGTTTTTCAAGAAACATATTTCATGATATTCTTTTCAAACTTCAAATAGTGATTATTATCACGCCTATAGCATATGTACCATAAAACACCTAACTTTGTATTTAGCAGATCCATTTTGTACAAGCGGAAGAGTTCTTGAGCTTGAGGAGCCTAGGTAGAATGACTGTACCAATTTTCGTAATTTTTAGACTTCATCTGAACCCCCAAATGACCCCTAGAACCTATTTTTTAGCTATGCCGAACAATAGGTATGAAACCGATCAAAACTAGTCTAGAATCTATAAAAAGAGCTAGAGAGCTCATTTTTGAGGTTGGCAAGTTCAAGATTAGAGCTAATTTTGAGCTTGTAATAGTGTTCTCGAGTAATAGAGCTTCTTCATGACCTTCCATTGCTTCTCTCGTGTCTCTACCATGTGTGTGTGTGTGTATGTGTGTGCATTTGTATGCTTCTCACCATCAACTTCACTCACCTCATGCATTCACGATCTTCATATCAGTCGTATCTCCTCTACGGATTGACAATTAAGGAGGTGCAACTTCTTAGCGTGGAGTTTATCCTAGCCTAGGACAAAACCAAATTTTGGTGTCATTGCCAGGGATCGAGTTCTAGGGACGAACACTTGATGGTAAGAGTATAGTGAGAACCGGCATTGGAAGGTAATTAATTTCAGTTTTGTTGTTGTTTTTCATTGTTTTTTTGTGTTTTTCACCTCCCCTAAATTTTCAGCCCCATATCATCGTCTTGCATGCCCAAAAAATCAAAAAATTCATTATATCCACCTATTCTCTCCATTTTCCTCATTTGCACATGCAAGAGAGAGATCTCATGAGCTCTTAAGTTCTTTTTGCAGGAAAAGCACTCCAGTGTAGCAGGAAAGCTCTAAAAAGGTAAAAAATTTCAATTTCTATCATTTTTGACATAGGTGTCAGACCACCACAATGGTCTGACAACTTTGCCTTTTTGGGAATACGTCATAGGCATGGTGTAGATCACCCTTGCACAAAGAAATCCACAGACGCATTTAAAAAAATTTCATTTTGGTGGACCATTGTGATTGGCTCACGCCATCGTGACGGGGTGTCACCATCATGATTGGCTCATGCCATTGTGATGATGCGACCGGACCATCACGACGGGCTCACACCATCATGATGGTTCAGGTGGACCATCACGAATATTTAGGTGGACCATCATGATGATCCAACACACCATCACGATGATCATGCCTACCCTACACCATCGTGATTGGCTCATGCCATCATGATGCCGCGAGACCCACGCACACATCATTGAACCATCGTGATGGTTCACTTGACCCTTAACAATCCCGACGATTGGCCACACCATCGTGATTGACCATGCCATCATGACGACTCGCCTGACTTGGACCATCGCGATACCTTGATTCTTGCAAACCATTGTGATGACTCACCCAGACCAAACCATCATGACGATATGATAAGATTTGATCATTGCAATTATGCACACATAGCAACCATCATGGCACCTTGATTTCTATGAACCATCACGATGACTCACTTTCGAACCATCATGATTGTGCCAAGTCATTGCAAGGGTTCAAATAGACCATCACAATGGCTCACTCCCATAGCGATCCTTGTGGACCATCGCAATGGTTCGGGCAAAATCTAGAAATTAGGGTTTGAAGTTTTGGCAATTTCTATTGAAGATAAATGTACAAGCTCATTTTCACATGAGCTATGCTTGGATAAATTTACCAAATATAAAGATCAAGGAAAAGAAGAGAAAAAAAAAGAAAAGAAAAAACTCTAGTCAAAATTCATGATGAGTAAAAGATACAATATTTGCCTTGTAGTGAGTGGCATGTAGTGGGCAAAGTGGTGAGTTACGAAGGAGGCACAAACTTCTTCACATGCTCATTGGTTATAGCAGTGGAGTGGGAGGATGTTCTAAATAAGGAGAGAAAGAGGCAAGAGCTCCCAATAGTTAGATCTAGTCATTTTATCATTTTGTCTTCCCATAGACTCCTTCTAACAGCACGTCATTTTGTACACAACTCTATTGTGAAGCTCATATCTCAATGTATATGTAACTATATCAGTCAAAGAGTGAAGTATAGTGTTTTAGCATTCCTGTGTAGACAAGTAGTCTATTTTGGTCGATTAACTTTCCCAACCAAAACGTATCCAAATTGCTTGATTTTTGGCTTATAGGAAGGCTCTTTGCATTTAATTTCTCTGTCTTGAATATTGCATTCAAAAGATTTATATTCTATGAGATATGTGTTAGAGAGTGAAGTCTAGTTTTTTAGTATACTTGTGTGCTTAGGTGGTCTATTTTGGTCAGTTGAGTTTCCTGACCAAAATGCATCCAAATTACTTAATTTTTGTTTGTTGGAACGCTATTTGTGTGTAATTTTTTTATCTCAAATATCGTTTTCAAAGAATATATATTCAGGGAGTTATCAATCCAAGAGTGAAGTTCAATTCTTCAGGATGCTTGTGTGGATAGGTAGTTCATCTTTGTTAGTTATGTTTCCTAATCAAAATTTGTCCAAATTAATTCATTTATAGCTTGTTAGAAAGCTCTCTTTGTCTATTTTGATTGAATAAAGGTACAAGTACATCTGAGTTTTGTATTGAGAGCATCAAGCTATCTAATGTGCAGCTATTTGTCCAAGTGTTGGACATACAAGGGTTCACTACATGTTTTCGTTGCGCATAGGAGAACTCATTCTCCACAGTTGGTATCAGAGAAAACTTGGTGCTGAAGCTTCATCAATAGAGCTGGAGTTAAAGAAAAGCAAAAGAGGAGCTACAAAACAAGGGGAGCTTCACAAACACAAGAGCAAAGGACAATATAACTAGTCGAGGTAACTCTCAAAGTTTTTTATAGTCTTCAATGCCTGACTTGGGTCAACAATTAGAGAAATTGGATAAAGATAACTATCCTATGTGGAAGTTTAGAATAACCAACTACCTAATGGGAAAAGGCTTGTGGAGTATTGTGAGCAGCGATGATGCTCAACCTCAAATCAATCAAACTATGGTCACCGAAGTCCAAAGGAGGCAAACAAAAGAATGGGAAGAGAGGAATAGGAGAGTCATGTTCCTCATTTCACAAGTCATTACTAATGCCATGGTAGGGCATATTCAACATCGAGAGAAAGCTAAGGATGCTTGGGAAGCTCTTGAAAGGATGTATTCAACAAATACCAAAGCTAGGAAACTTCAACTCAAGAATGAGTTGAACTGTTCGAGTCAATCCATAGCTGAATATACTTTGAAGATTAAGGAGCTAAGTGATGCTTTGGCTTCTATTGGCACAACGGTTCAAGATGAAGATCTTGTGTGTTATACTCTCAATGGATTGAGAGAAGATGAAAGATGGAAGCCTTTTATAACTTCCATTAACTTGAAAGATGCATATCCAGGTTTTGAACAACTAATCCCTCATCTTGTCACAGAAGAGCTTAGCTTTGGTGGCCCCAAAGGAAAGGACAGCCACAACCAAATGTTATATGCAGGTCGAGGTAAAGGAAGGAACTCAAGAGGAGGCTCAAGAGGAAAAGGAAGAGGTCACAAAAACTCCAACTACAATCAAAAGAATTCGAAAGACAACAAGGATGCATCAAATGCCAACACACAAGGAAGAGGTCGAGGTAGAAGTAGAGGAAGAGGCGAAAGCTCCTACAATTCTCATAAAGGTATAACATGCTATCATTGTGTGAGTGTTGGCTGAAGAATGGAAGACCAAATGGAGGCAATCAAAGGAGCCAAAGCAACTATGCAAGCACCTCAAGTGAAGGAAGCAAGGACACACTACTTGCAATGAGACATGAGTATAGAAGCTCTTGTGAAGATGATAGAAAATGGTACATTGATTCAGGTTGTAGTAACCATATGTCATGCCAAGGAAGTTTGTTCTCTAATCTACAGGTACCAAGTGGAAAAGGATGTGTTGACATAGGTGATGATACTCAACACATGATTGAACATATTGGAGATATAAGGCTTGGAGATACAAGCAGCACAAAGGTACTATCTAATGTTCTTCATGTTCCTACAATTTCAAATAACTTGATTTCAGTAGGACAAATGGTAGAGAAGGGTTATCATGTCATATTCAATGAGAATGGGTGCTTCATAAAGAATCCAAAGGAAGGATTCAAGGTCATTGCTCGAGGTTGAAGAGAAGGAAGCATGTTCGCTTTGGACATCCAACATCCACTTGGAAAGGTCATGTACATTCAATGTGGGAACAAGAAGATTTCAAAGCTGGACTTATGACACAAAAGAATAGGACACATCAACATTCCAAAGCTAAAGGACATGAGCAAACATGAAGTGGTAAGGGGTCTTCCAAAATTTAATAGCATTGAACTACATGCATTATGTGAAGCTTGTCAACTAAGAAGGAAAATAAGGCAGCCATTCAAGAGGAGCAATTATGTGGCGCCAAATGTATTGGACTTGATACATACGGATGTATGAGGACCAACCCAAGAGGCATCAATGGCTGGTAATAGATTTTTTGTCACCTTGATTGATGATCACTCAAGAAAGGTATGGCTGTTTTGTATGAAGCAAAAATCAGAGGTGTTTTCTATATTCAAAAGATTCAAAGTTGAAGTTGAAAAAGAAACAGGAAGGTCTATCAAAACATTAAGGTCCGATGGTGGAGGAGAATACTTCTCCAAAGAGTTTTTAGATTTTCTACAAGAGAATGGGATCAAAAGGCAGTTTACTTGTAGGTATACACCACAACGAAATGAAGTAGCTGAGAGGAAAAATAGGCAAATTGTTGAAATTGCAAGATGCATGTTCAACGAGATGAAGGTACCATTGTACTATTGGGCGGAAGCTACCACAACTGCCATTTACTTGATGAATAGGTGCACAATATTGGGAATACATCACTTGACTATAGAGGAGGTATATTCTGGTAAGAAATCTGATCTTACACACCTCAAAATGTTTGGACGTGTTTGCTTTGTTCACATTCCACAAGAAGTTAGAACAAAGATTGAACCAATGTCAGAAAAATGCATTTTCATTGGCAACTCGACAGAGCAAAAAGGATACAAGTGTTACAACCCTAGAACAAAGGAAGTAAGAGTCTCGTGAGATGTGGTGTTTGATGAACTAAGACCATGGTATCAAGATAAAGGAAAGGAAAAGATTCTTGATGAAGATTGTGATGATTATGTAGGAACAAATCAAAGAGAAGTTCAACAATCAAGCACAAAGGGTTCACGTCTAGAGGCATCTACATCAATGAAGAATGTTCAACATGGAGGGGGATTCATTCTTTGTCTCCAAATTCAGCTCAGAGTAGAGCCGAAGAAGCAAGTGCCACTCCAAACAGTGAGATAGATGCAAGTGAAGAAGAATATGAAGAGGTAATCACTCCGAAGGTAAAGCTGAATAGGTTAAAGAAGCAACTTTCTAAAGGCAATGAAAGAAGATCTTCAAGGAGAAGGTATCCAACTCAAAGGTTGAGTTATGATAGTTTCATGGCAAGACATTTTGCATACATGATGCAAGTTATCAAAGACAAAGAGCTTGAGACATATGAAGAAGTTTGCACACAAAAAGAATGGAAGCAAGCTATGAAAGAGGAGATCAAAGCTCTCCAAGATAATCACACATGGGAGCTAGTGCCAAATAAAGAAGGTATGAAGATTGTTCCAAATAAATGAGTGTTTAAAGTAAAGAGGAATGCTGATGGTTCACTAGCTAGATATAAAGCTAGATTAGTTGCCAAAGGATTTAAACAAACACAAGGCATAGATTATGATGAAGTTTTTAGCCCTGTTGCAAAGATGGGAACAATCAAAACATTAATAGAAATTGGTGCTTCAAGGAGATGGCCATTATATCAACTTGACATAAAAAATGCTTTTCTGAATGGAGAACTACAAGAAGAGGTATACATGAGGCAACCGGTTGGATTTGAAGATGAAAACCATCCAGACTTTGTTTGTAGGTTGAAAAAGGCACTTTATGGCTTGAAGCAAGCATCAAGAGCATGGAATCAGAGATTGGTAGAATATCTAACTACGTGTGGATACAACCCAAGTAGTGTAGATCCTTCATTGTACATGAAGAAGGAAGAAAGTAGACATGTATATATTTGCATATACGTCGATGAACTCATCAGAACAGGAAATGATGTTACAGGGATTAAAGATATCAAAAGGAAGCTTGGTAAGGAGTTTAAAATTTCAGATCTTGGAGAGCTAAAATATTTTTTAGGAATTGAAGCTGTTTATGGAAAGAGTGGCATCTACTTGATGCAAAGGAAGTACTTGTTGGATGTTCTTTTCAGATTTGGAATGAGTGAATGCAAACCACTCACTCAACCCATGGACACAAATACAAAGATTTGCTCAAATGATGGAGAATTATTGGAAGATGTAATGACATACAGAAGCACTGTAGGATCATCAATCTATGCAAACATTACAACACCTAATTTATCTTATGTTGTTGGTTTACTTTCTCAGTTTATGAAAGCCCCGACAAGTGAACATTTAAATTCAGCCAAGAGAGTGTTGAGATACATAAAGCATATAGTTAATCATGCTTTGTTTTACAAGTTTGATAAAGAGTTGCAGGTCAAAGGCTTTAGCGATGCTGATTGGGCAGGTTCAAAGGAAGATAGGCGATCAACCTCAGGTTATGTGTTCATGATAGGAAGCAAACCTATCACATGGAGCTCAAAGAAACAACCTACTATTGCACTTTCATCCATGGAGGCTGAATATAGAGGATTAACATTTGCCACATGTGAAGAAATGTGGATTAAAAAGCTTTTGGCTGATCTTGAAGTGCAAGTTGGAACCATCTCTATATACAGTGATAACATGTCAAGTATTTACTTGGAAAGCAATCCTATGTTTCATGCAAGGAGCAAGCACATAGAGATCCACTACCATTATGTAAGGGAGAAGGTATTGAGCAAAGATGTGGAGATAAAGTTCATCAAAATTGCAGGACATGGTTGAAGATAACTCCCAAATGAACTTGAGGGGGAGTGTTGAAGATAAATGTACAAGTTAATTTTCACATGAGCTATGATTGGATAACTTTAACAAATATAAAGATAAAGGAAAAGAAGAGAAAAGAACAAAAAAGGAAAAGAAAAAAGTCTAGTCAAAATTCATGATGAGTAAAAGATACAATATCTGCCTTGTAGTGAGTGGCATGTAGTGGGCAAAGTGGTGAGTTAAGAAGGAGGCACAAACTTCTTCACATGCTCATTGGTTATAAAAGTGGAGTGGGAGCATGTTCCAAACAAGGAGAGAAAGAGGCAAGAGCTCCCAATTGTGGGATCTAGTCATTTTGTCATTTTGTCTTCCGATAGACTCCTTCCAACCGCACATCATTTTGTACATAGCTCTGTTGTGAAGCTCATATCTCACTGTATATGTAACCATTTCTTGCGTTTAAACACTCATTGGAAATATTATATCGTACGTTCTCTCTATCTAAAGCATCTCGATCAAAGATTATATATTCTGTGAGATATCAGTCAAAGAGTGAAGTCTAGTGTTTTAGCATGCCTAAGTAGATGGGTAGTCTATTTTGGTCGGTTAAGTTTCCCAATGACAACGTATCCAAATTGCTTGATTTTTGGCTCATTGGCTCTTTGCATTTACTTTCTTTTTCTCAAATATCTCATTCAAAGGATTTATATTCTATGAGATATCTGTCAGAGAGTGAAGTCTAGTTTTTCATTATACTTGTGTGCTCAGGTGGTCTATTTTGGTTAGTTGAATTTCTTGACCAAAACTCATCTAAATTACTTTATTTTTATCTTATTGGAAAGCTATTTGTGTTTACGTTCCCTATCTCAAAAATCTTCCTCAAAGGATATATATTCAAGAAGTTATGAGTCCGATAGTGAAGTTCAGTTCTTCGGCATACTTCTGTGGATAGGTAGTTCATCTTTGTTAGTTGCATTGCCTAATCAAAGCTTGTCCAAATTAAGTCATTTATAGCTTGTTCGAAAGCTCTCTTTGTCTAATTTTATTGACTAAAGGTAAAAGTCCATTTGAGTTTTTTATTGAGAGCAGCAAGCTATCTAAGGTGCAGCTGTTTGTCCAAGTGTTGGACATACAAGGGTTCACTATACGTTTTCATTGCGCATAGGAGAACTCATTCTCCACAATTTCAAGGCCACTTTTGAGTGAAGTTTTAGCAATTTTTGCATCTTGGAGGCTCCTTAACTTACAATTGAAGAGATCTTGTTTGCCAATTTTAACCCTTGAGTCCTTGAATGTTCATAACTTTCTAATACAAAATCTGTTTTTCGAGCTCTAGAGCTCTTTGGAAAGATCTTTTTGAATATTATGTAGTCTCAATTGTTTTTATTAAGAATGAAGTGTTGATATTGAGATAGGATAAATTAAAGTTGAAACTTTTTTGGGAGTAGAAAACCAAGGGGGCACCCGAGAATTTCACAAGATAAAAAGGACCCTTAAAGGTGGATACATCAAAGCGTCTATTTGAGAAGCACGTATTCTTGGGCACCAGATCATTCAACAAACCTGACTTGAGGTTGGAAGAGCTCTCAACCCCTTCAATCAATTGCTAGCATAGGCTAAGTGCATGTAGCATTGTTCATTGAACTAGGATGATGATAGGAACTATTCAAGTACAAGAGCATTAATTTCTCAAGTCTAAGTGTAAGCTAAGAGATCTTGATACGAAAAACTCTAAAGAAAAGAACTTAATTTCAACATTGTGAGAACTTAAACGAACATCGAAGAGATGATCCTTGATGTATACATTGAGACAAGACAAGAGTTTAAAAGATTAAAAACTAAACAAGTAACTGAGAACAAACGAAATAGAGGCAACAAGAACGTCTATTGTGTGATTGAGGGGGATAAATTCATGAACCTTAGATCAGGAAAGCACATAGGTAAGGAAGATCAACGAAGCCCTAGATCATCAAAAGCAAGTGTGAAGACTACAACACACTCTTGGTCACAACAATTGAATAGCTATCCATACCATTTGAGCTCAGAGACTAGTGAGTCCGAAATGGCTTGTAACATGGAGAGAACAGAAGGAGGGTTAAGTGTAGCTTATTTAGAAAGACCCGAATGTTGAAAATTGACATGCGAAAGAGTGGTGATCCCATAACCGAAGGCATATGGATCTTATTTTTCACACCTCAAAATTATCGCTTAATTTATTTGTACATGTAGATCCTTGGTTGCACACAACTACAAGCTTATTTCCTCATGATTCATACATGTGTCACATGGGAAATACATTCAGTAACCACAATAGCATTACATCAACACCTCAAAATTATACATCTAATAACAATATTATAACTTAGCTTCAATGCCAAAAGGCTTTTCACACACAATGATCACTATGTTCTTACTTGGAGCATATCACTTGAATGACACAAGTATATCAAGTACATATATAGCTCTTTTGAGTTATATCATTTACTTAGCTTATCCAAGATCCACATGTCTCCATACTTATACTCTTATT
This sequence comes from Ceratopteris richardii, assembly GCA_020310875.1. NCBI lineage: Eukaryota > Viridiplantae > Streptophyta > Polypodiopsida > Polypodiales > Pteridaceae > Ceratopteris > Ceratopteris richardii. The sequence continues at coordinate 125,223,192 of CM035425.1, read as the reverse complement.
GCATGAGTTAATTGAAGTACAACAATTTAGATGATGTAACATCTCATAGTACGAGATGCATAATAAGCCAGTGCCCAAAAACATGTCCATAGTTTGTAATTAACCCGAAAATCTCAAGGGTATCGTATGGTGTTGTCTCTGGATTTGATACTAAGACCTTGTTCATGTGTTAGAATTTAACCAACCACAGAGCTCACAAATAACCACTATCTCAAGTGAGATCAAATCATCTATCCAATACAAATAAATTGTCTTACAACTTGCAAATGATAGTTACATCATATATTGACTTATCGCCTTTCATATGACAATATGATCATGCTTATATTCTTTTACCTGCATTCAAAGAATGTCAACTCAATGTAGATATGTTAAACCTAGAGCTCAGCCATAGTATTGCATCATGAATCATACTTGCATTTTCCCTTATTCTGCAACATATTATGATAGTGCACTCATGTATATTTATAGTAAAAACAAAATGCTCCAGAGCATCACCTATCAACAGTCCGACTTATTAACATAATACAACACAGAACAATACATGAGGTCATACTTCATAAGTTTTCTCAGCATCTTGTTTACTGTATAAGTCCAAAGCAATGAGATATAAAATTTTGTAGAACTCATACAATAATTAGTTCTGTGAATTTACATCAATAAACCATTACATGCATATGTAATCATGGAAGGTAGCATAGTGACCTTGTCATATGTGATCATACACACATAAAGAGTATCCTCAACTTCCATACATCTCTTATCAAACTCTTCATAGCATGATATCATAAACACTTTTAGATACTTGTACATATGCATAGCTTCTCACATCATGATATCATCTAGGATCATGCAATACATAAATATGGCTTCAATTTGATAAAAGAAATTCACAACATGTTTACCTTCATCAAGTATTGTATCTCTAGGTTCGTTGTGTACCAATCGCTTGCCAATGTGCATTACTGTGTCATATTAGCTATAACATACAACATCTATGGTGGTGTCACTCTAGCACGATGGCAAGTACCAACGTGAGGAGCTTCACCTCGTAAATGTCAATCCGCGGAGACGTGAGGACTGGTATGAAGACCAAGAGCAAGGAAGTGCACAAGTGCGTGAGTGAAAGCATACAAACATGCACACACATACAGACACACGTGCACAAGGTAAGAACAAAGAGTGGAACAATGGAAGGACTTGAATTACAAAAGAACTCTCTTACAAAGCTGAAATCTACAACAAGCTAACCGCTCAAATGATCTTTCCAGCCCTTTTTATAGTTTTTTGAGCGGTTTTGGCCCTGTCCAGACCTAGTGTCTGGCCTAGTTAAAAAATAGGTTCCAAGGCTTATTTGGGGACTCAAATAGAATCTAAAAATTACGAAAATTGGTAGGATGATACTTCTAATACTCCTCAAGCTCAAGGACTCCTCGGCTTGAAAAAAATGGAGTTGTAAAAATGGAAAATGGTATCTACAATGGTTTTTTAGTGACAAAAGTCACTATATTTATAGGGATTTCTTCTGAAAATTTGACATGTGCTTCTTGGAGCTCCCTACTTGCTTCTCTTTCTTGTGTATCCACTTCTTTGATGTGCTTCCATGCTTTGTTCTTGACCTTGAGCTTCAACACTCCCCCCCCCCCCTCTTGAGTCTGTCGTCCCTAACAGACCCTTGTTGTAGTGGTTGTCCCATGTAGTACATTGAGAGGTAGTGTCCTTGATGTATCAGTATGAGCGGTCCATTTTCCTGTTGTAGCTTGGGCAGTTGTCTGGTTCATCAATTTGCCACTGCTAGCTCTTGCAATTTGTAGTCCCTTTCTATGTACTTCTTCCTTGTATTCCATCTTGATGATGCATTTGTGAGCTTGCAAAAATTGTGAGTGTTGGCAGCAGCCAGAGGCATAGAAGACGTGGAAGCATGTAAAGACAGAGTAGGGAGTCAGTCGGATCTTTTTTCAAAAGACTTATGTTTTAAAATACTTTTCAAAAACCTCCAACAATGATTTTTATCACTATTGTAACATATGTAACATAGAAAAACCTTTTTTGTAATCCATAGCTCCATTTTGTGCAAGCCAAGGAGTCCTTGATCTTGAGGAGCTTAGGTAGAATGAGCATATCAATTTTGGTTATTTTTAGACACCGTTTACCCTCTCAAATAGCGCATAGGACCTATTTTTTAACTATGCCGGTCACTAGATGTAAAACCGGTCAAAACTAGTCTAGAAACTATAAAAAGAGCTAGAGAGCTCATTTTTGAGTTAGCTTGTTTGAGTAGAGAAGAGCTTAGAGCTATTTTGAGCTTGTAAGAGTGTTCTTGAGTAATAGAGTTGATTTCTCACCTTCCATTGTGTCTTGCTTGTCTCTTCGTAGTGTGTGTGTATGTGTGTGTGCATCTCTATGCTTCTCACCTTCACTCTCACTTCATCTCACATTCACAATCTTGATATCACTCCTATCTCTTCCGCGGATTGACATTAAGGAGGTGGAGCTTCTTAACGTGGTTCTCACCATTGTGCTAGAGCAACACCAAATTTGGCGCCGTTGCCGGGGATTCGAGCTTTGAGGACGAGCGTGTGATGGTAAGACGTAGAGAGGACGCGTTGGAATGGTAAGTAGTAGGTAAATTTCTGATTTTTCTCCATCTCCATCTCCATCTTCATCTCCACCTTCATCTCCTTCTCCACCTTATATTCTCATTTCCAAACCATTTCCTCATTTGCTTTGTGCGAGTTTGAGAGAGAGCGAGTGTGTGTTCTTGCTTGTGTGTGTTTTTTTGCATGTTTCTTGCAGGTTGCAGCTCCATCATCATCTCCAGCAAGCTCAGCAGGTACGGATTTTGTCTGCGCAAGCCCCGAGGCGTCGAGCTCGAGCTATCGCGACACTCCAAAAACTTCACCCGATCACGATTCTGAGTGCACCACGACACTGCGCATGCCTAGAGCTCCTAGGATCACTAGACAGAACAGCAAAATTCACCATAACCCGACCTATCGGGACACCTCGAAGTATCGCGATACCCACGACTTATCGCGACACCTCGAAGTATCGCGATACCCACGACTTATCGCGACACCTCGAAGTATTGTGATACCCACGACTTATCGCGACACCTCGAAGTATCGCAACACCCCCGACCTATCGCGACACCTCGGAGTATCGCGACACACCGACCCCACCTATCGCGACACCTCGGAGTATCGCGACACTCCCGAGTATCGCGACACTCCCAAGTATCGCAACACTCCCAAGTATCGCGACACCCCGACCTATCGCGACACCCGGACCTATCGCGACACTCCCAAGTATCGCGACACCCCGACTTATCGTGACACCTCGACCTATCACGACACTCCCAAGTATCGCGACACCTCGCCCTATCGTCACACTCCCAAGTATCGCGACACCCCGACCTATCGCGACACCTCGACCTATCGCGACACTTCCACCTATCGCGACACCTCCATCTATCACGACACACCGACCCGACCTATCGTGATACATGGCCTTAATGCATGAAAATTTTAGAGTGAATTGAGGTATATTTGGGCTTAATTTTAGACACATTGGGATAACATTAGAGCCTTAGGAGTGGGCATAAGACCTAGCAACCAGAGAGGGATCTCCTGAACCCTAAGAGGCTGTTTTGACCCCTAAGTGCCTGATTGGTCATAACTTCACCATATGACCATTAGGTGGAACTAGGTGGTCATAAGATTTTGGGGGATCAGTGAGTTACTCCAAGGGGGGTCCATAATTGCTGATGTGTGTCTTTCAATTCATTGTGGTAAATGAGCTATATTAACCTGTGAAATTTTGCAGGAACATTGCGTGCACTCAAGGTATTCCAAGGTAGGCTAGAAAGGGTGAGTACCAAGCTTGAGAGAAGGCTTCCTGGGCTGGTGTAGAAGTCTGAGCAACCAGAGTATTGAGGTTGGGAGTTCTCTCAACCCTCCTTTGTCAATTCCTAGCCTAGGCTAAGTACGACTTAGGTGTGGTAATTAATTAGGTCAGCGTCAGACACAAAATAAGTCTAAGAGAACTAATCAACCAAGTGCAAGCATTAAGTAGGACTTAAGTGCGAAAACCCTAAGGAAAAAAAGTAAACTTGAATCGATCAATTATCAAGTGCGAAATTCACTTAAGTAGTGTCAATCACACTGCTAGGTCTTGGGCCCAACAGTTGAGTGATTACCCATACACTCCACGATAAAAAACAAGTGATTTTGAAATGTCCTATCACATGGAGAGACCAGTAGGTAGTTCAGGGGTGGCTTATCTAGAAAAGCCAGAGGGACCTTACAAAACTCAATTGGAATACATCAGGACTAATCGTCTAGGTGCTCGCATCTACGAAGACGGACTGAGAAGATCTGTGGTCCAGATTAAGAACCCCGATCAACCCCATGGACTAGAAAACCCGGTAGTCAAGTTTGAGAATGGAGCATACCTAGATAAAGAGGGGACTATATATGTAGTCACCACTCTTCCTGATAGAACTGATGAGTTTGGAAATGTGATTGCGGAGACCGACATGGGTGATATAGAGCAAGGGAATTTAGAGAGAGATCCAAGAACTCCCCGTGGTAAATCTGTCTTGACCAGAATCATGACTCGAGAGTGGATTCCACAGGATAATAAAAGCATAGATTTGCTTTTAAACCGAGAAACTGATGAGGCCTTTTGGAGATATAAACCTGCTCACCCTCAAGAAGTGAGTGCTCTCACAATCTATGAGTTTAAAGTCCCTGACAACCCAGGCAAAGTAACATACCTAGACAATACATCAGAGAGAATCTTCATGGTCACCGAGCACGGCAGACATGCCTACACATGGAAGGGTGAATTTGTTTTTCCCCAACCATGGTCTAATGTGTCCTATGGTCACCAAGGAGTCGGGACCTCCCAGGCTCATGGAGCTCAAGGAGATAGAAGTAGAGATAGACCTGAAGTAAGCTTTGCCAACCCCTAGGGAAGAGAAAGAAGGAGAACGGGGACGGATAGAGAAGAAACCGAGAGATTTAGAGACCCAAGGAACCAAAGAAATGCTGATGATTTTCCTTTGCCAAGGCCGAGAGAACACACTAGGACTCTGAGGCCAACTCAACTAGTGAAGTCCATGAAGAATTACTTCGATGGCACTGAAGACCCTTATGACCATGTGGCAGAATTTAGGCAAGTCTTGAAAGCTGAACAGGTAGAGGATCTATTCACACAATATAATGCTTTTGGTCTAACCCTTAGGAACACTGCCCTTACGTGGTTTCAACCACTGAACGAGAGGCATTTCAGAAACATAGACCAGCTCCTAGAAGCATTTATCATTGAGTTTTCCAAGAGTGGTATAAGGCACAACACTTCCTCACTAATTCATAGCTTCAAGCAAACACCTCAAGAGACGGTCAGACTAGCAGGAAGACGGTTTAGGCAATACCTAGAGAGGTGCTCGATGCCTGAGTTACCCACACCAGCCAAGCAAGTGGCTTTGTTCTTAGATGGCTTGTTGAGCACCAAGCTTAGGTCATATGTGTATTTAAAGGACCCCAGAACTATAGAAGAATGCGTGCGCATGTGCATAGACATTGAGGATAATCTAGGCAAGGAGTTAGAGCTATCAAAAATCTATAAGGATTCAGATAGCTCTAGTAGTCTCACATCTGGTCAGTCCACATCCATTGAGGAACTTCCCGAGAAGGTAGCTCAAAAACTAGGTGTCTCTAGCAAACAAATTCCAAGATTTGCCCCAGTTAAGCGGTGCTACACTTGTGGAGGTGACCATATGGCAAACGTATGTCCCATTATGGCCCAACCCCAGGTGAATCCTAGTAGCCAGTACTGCACCATAGAGCGAAGGTACACCAACCACACTGCACAGGACTGCCCATATAGCAAACAAACTATTAGGCAAAATTACCCTCAGCCATATCCACAACAGGGTAGATACCAGAATCAGTACCCTCCACAACAATACAACAGACCACAGCAACCTTATCAGCCACCTTATCAAGGGCAGCAGAGACCTCAACCAGTCCTAGTGAAGCAACCCCCTACTCCAACCAATGTGATCCCAATGAAATATGCATCTGCTGAAGAAAATCCGAACAGGGCCATAGTTCTAGTCACCCCAATGCTATCAGACAGTGATCTAAGTGACCATAGTTTTGACTCCACACATATTGATAGCCCACATGCTTACTACATGCAGTCACCCGAGCATAACGAGTCATACTATTATGAGGATCCAAGTGAAAATAGTGGGGAGGTTGAGTATGCTAATGTCATGTACACAAACCCCAACTCTAGACCTCAACCTAGGCAGGTACAACCCCCATTCCCTAGAGGACCATGCTTCAGATGTCAGGGAGATCACCTTATACGTGATTGTCCACTGCCTGCCTCTACACAACCCCAACTAGTGACAATTCAGGGTTTCTGTCAAGACTGCGGAAAAGAGCATCTCCTACGAGATTGCCCAAAGAACCCTAATAACATGCCTAAAATCACTCCTATCAACGTCATTGGGTTAGTGGTAGACTCTACGGGAAGTATAACTTCCACAGCCCCAGTGCATGTGGTCACTAGAGCCCAAGCCTTGTAGCAAACTCAAGGAGTAGGGTAGGAAAAGAGTGCTGAGGTTAGTGAGACAGAGAGTATAACCAAGAAAAGGACAAGAGCATGGAGAGATAGCCGGGAGAGAATGAAAAGACAATGGTCACAGAAAATGAGTGAACTTGAAGCAAGCTTGAGAGAAACCAAAGCAAAGATAAGTGAACTCGCATCTCAAAACCACTTTCACACCACCCATCCACCACCTTTCCCTTTACCCGCCAATCCATCTTCTTCCATTCCCCAACCTTTCAATACACCACCCTTGACCCACCCACCACCCAGAGTAGGATCAGTCCTAGCCGATCACACTCCTGAAGATCTAGATATGATGCTTAAAGCATATCAGGCCAGAATTCAAGAAGGGCAAATGTGGCGGATCATGACAAGTGCTACCCTAGAGCTGACCTAGAGATAGAGAGAACCAAGCTGTGTGCCAAAATGGTCGCATTGGCTCAGACTATGTTTGAAGCCAGTCGCCTTTTCAACCACTCAGGCTCAGCTAAGACACAATTGCACTTGGATGGACTCCTAGAGAAGTTAGAGAGCATAATTGCAAGATCTGCCAAGGAAGAAAAAAATCGAGAAAGAGATGAGGCAAGCAAAAACATAAGCCATCCCCCACAGGAAGCTTATGTGCCTAATTCCACTGAACCAGACACCTCCTCTTCTATGAATAGGTTCACTCCATAATTCCTATGAGAGATTCAAGAAGACAAATGGGCTAATGAAAGTGAAGCCCCTCCTCCCATTGAACTCGTGGATGACGCACATGATCAGTTCCCACATGACATCCCTTCTATTTATGAAGAACAAGAAAGTGTCCACTCTCATGAGAGGTTAGAATTTGAGTCTAATTCCTTGCAAGAGTTACCACATTTCACTGGCCCATGGGAAACCAAGTCTACTTGCCTGAGAGCACCCACAGTCATGATAAGAAACGAAGATTCAATCATACCTAGGAATACAGAGCTACTCAAAGTTAAGCCAGAAGTGTGGAAACACGTAGCCAAGCAAGTGCCAGACATAGCGAAATTGTGTTCCCAGGTAGGATCTCATAGAACAGTGCCTAAAATACCATTGGATAAGATAGGAGACATGAGTGAAGGAGAAGAAGGGAATACCTATCTCCCAGTTACCCATCAGGGATACACAACCAAGGCAATTTTGGACTCCGGTGCAGAGTTGCAATTGCTACAACTTCCCTCTGGAAGCGTTGGGGCAAGCCAGCACTCCGACTGACGAGAATGAAATTGCAGATGGCCGATGGCCATATTGAGAGGCCCTTGGGATTTCTAGAAGGCATAACTCTCACTACATGTGGTGTCGAGTTTGAGCATACATTTGCTATATGTGATTTTAGCAAAAATCATGCATATGAAATGATCTTGGGAAGACCATTTATACGACAGTTGCAAGTGGTATAGGACTGGGGAACCAACTCCTTGTACTTGCAACACTTAGGTGTTACGACCAAAGTGAATCTCAAAGATTACTCTCATAGAGATGTCCCTCCTATCCAAGAATGATACGGAATCCCATCCATAGAGCCAAAGATGATACTGAATCTGTGCATTCCATAGGATCAGGATCCTCATGGATGCATGAAGACACCCACTTATGGATGTGCAAAGTGGCAGTAGAAGAAGAGAAAAGAGAAAAAGCCAGAGAGGTAGGTGCAAAAGAAACACAGATCAATTCAAGACCCAGCCTATGCACCTGTAGTCTTTCTTGACGAGGAATTTGAACCCCACGGCTGGGCAGAAATCCTAGCAACAATGGATGTAGCCATCAATGAAGAACAATGGACACCTCACTGTGATGAAGATGGCTATGACATTTCAGTCTTCTCCATAGAGCCAATCATGGGAGGGGCAGTGTTAGAAGAGTGTGAACCTAGCCCTGATGCATTTGAGGATGCAAGTGACTCCGATCTAGAGTCAATCATTATGGACCCACCCTTTGCATCAGATGAAGAATACTTCTATGAAGTAGAATTTCAACCCCAGAGGCATGGAGAGCTTACAAATGATGTAAGGCTAGCCACACATGTGATCCTGAAGGAGGAAGGAAAGAAAAGAAAGAAGAGAGAAGTCACACCAGAAGAGGAAGAATCTTTGTTTGAGGTTCCGGAAAATTTTAAGAAGTATGAGATAGATGACAGGAGAGTCATGATCAGAATGCCTAAATGAGAGGCGCAATCAGGGGAGGCCTATGATAACAAAGAAACCACCAAGAAAATTGTGGTAGCTGTGGAAGAAGGAGAGGAGAGATGCACGTACATAGGCCATGACCTGACGGAAGATGAAGAGCATGAATTGATAGCCTTGCTAAGAGAATACAGAGATGTATTCGCTTGGAGCTACAAGGATCTGAAGGGTGTTGACCCAGACATATGCTCACACACAATCCCCATGACCTCAGATGCCAGATCCTCTAAGCAGAAGCCCTACACATACAATGACAACTACGCCGCCAAGATTAAAGAGGAGATAGACCGCTTGGTGGAAGCCGGGTTTATCTATGAAATTGCGCACACTGAATGGGTATCCCCCATTGTAGTGGTGCCCAAGAAGAACGGCAAATTACGAGTGTGCATTAACTTGAAGAAGGTTAACGCAGCCACTATCAGAGATAATTATCCGCTTCCTATCACTGAGCATCTATTAGAAAGGGTAACAGGCAAGGAAGTGAACAGCTTCCTAGATGGGTTTTCGGGCTACAATCAAGTAGCCATTCCTCCAGAGGATCAACATAAGACGGCTTTTGCCACGGAGTGGGGCATATTTGCCTTTCGGGTAATGCCATTCGGGCTTACTAATGCACCTGCTACCTTTCAAAGATTGATGTGTCACGTGTTTAAAAAGTTCTTGAGGAAGAATTTGGAAGTCTATGTTGATGATCTGTGCGCTCATTCCAACATTAGACAGACCCATATACCTGAACTCAGACAAATCTTTGATAAATGTAGAGAATATCAAGTCTGCCTGAACCCAAAAAAGTGTGTTTTCATGGTCAGGCAAGGCAAAATTCTAGGACACATAGTGTCTAAGAACGGCATATCCACTGATGAAGAGAAAGTGAGAGCCATCGCAGAACTACTTAGGCCAAAGAACATCAAGGAAGTACAGGCTTTCATGGGGCATTGTGGTTACTATCGCCGGTTCATCCACATGTATGCTGTCATTGCAAAGCCCATGTACGGACTTCTGACTAACTTTGAGTGGACTGATGAATGTGAGAATTCCTTCTAGGAGCTTAAACGAAGATTATGTTCAACACCAATCTTGACCACACCAGATTGGAACAAGCCATTCCATATTCATGTGGATGCCTCCAATTATGCTTTTGGATGTGTACTTGCACAACCTACGGGTGAAGGTAATATGGATCTCCCTATTGCCTATGCCAATAGACAATTGAATGCTGTTGAACGGAACTATACAACCACCAAATGAGAAGGATTAGGCATGGTGTACGCGGTTAAAAAGTTTAGACACTATTTGCTTGCAAATAAGTTCAAATTTTTTATTGATCACCAAGCTCTACTGTACCTGGTAAACAAGCCGTGTAATACAGGCAGATTAGTAAGATGGTTTCTCTTACTAATGGAATATGACTTTGAGGTAGTAGTGAGGAAAGGCATCCTAGGACTCATTTGAGAGCAGACCATCTCTATAGGCTCACATTTGGAGAGGCCCCATAAGGAGTATCATATGACTTACTTGATGCTTACTTGTTTAATTTGGAAGTGGTGCCACAGTGGGCTAAGCCATTAGTGCCAGTATTGACATACGGGCCTAACCACCCAGTAATAGCCACACAGGATAGAGAGGTAGTAAAAGCCCAAAAGTACCACATCATGGCTGGAAGTATGTACAAGCACACAGATCAAGGGATCTTGGCTTGTTGTGTAGAAGAGGACGAGTACGCTAAGTGGTTGCAATTAGCACATGTAGGTGCATTAGAGCAACACTACTCAAAACAACGAACCCTACAGACCCTGAGGAGACTAGGAGTGCATTGGCTGACTATGGAAGCTGATGTCCAGAAGTTGTGCAAGGAATGCCCAATCTGCTGCACTAAACCACCTGTGGAACATGCCACCCTTTATCAAGTGTCCATAGTGCAGGATTGGAGTGAACCCCTAGTATCCTTCCTGAAGACGAAAACATTCCCTCTAGACCTGACTATGACGAGGCAAAGAATTCTAGAACAAGAAGCCCTAGATTACTCACTCATTGGTGATAATCTATACAAGCGTGGAAAAGATGGTTACCTAAGACTTTGTGTTCATGAGAGTGAATATCTAAAGATCTTGGAAACTGCTCACCAAGGTGTAGCAGGAGGACACTTTGGACCAGATCGGGTGATCAAGGCAATACTATTTGCGGGCTTCTGGTGGCCGACCCTTCACATGGATGCACATACCTATGTGAAACGGTGTGATGTGTGTCAGAGAACTCAGTATCCTATACGCAAAGATGAGATGCCACTGAAACCCATGATGGGTGGACGTGCATTCTCTAAGTGGGGAATAGACTTTGTAGGCCCTATTAATCCCCCAGCTAAGGGTTCACATGCTGAGTATATCATTGTGGCCACTGACTATCTAACTAAGTGGGTAGAGGTAAAAGCCACAACAAAGAACGATGCACAAACAACAGCTAAGTTCTTGTTTGAGAATGTGTTCACCAGGTATGGATTACCTATAGAGCTAGTCAGTGATAGAGGGACTCACTTCTTGAATGAAGTTATTGAAAATCTGCTCCAAGAATTCTTGGTAGTACATAAGAAGTCTGCCCCCTATCACCCCCAAGCTAATGGCTAGGCTGAGAGTACAAATAAGATCTTATGCAATGTACTGACAAAATTAGTGAACAATAAACGCTCTGATTGGGACAAACAGCTACACCATGCTGTTTGGGCATATCGAGTGGCCTATAAAACGGTACTCCAAGCCACACCCTTTCAGATGGTGTTCGGTCAGAATGTGGTGCTACCCTTGGACTTTTTGATACCTACATTGAAGGTAGCACAAGAGCATGACTGGACAGGCCATGAACTCTCGTCTCGAATCTTTGATCTTGAACGTCTAGGCGAGACACGATTGAGAGCTGCAGCAGGAATCTAGGCAGCGAAGAAGAGGCAAAAGGCATATTTTGATACACATGTGAAGGATAAAGGCTTGAAAGCAGGAGACCTAGTCCTAGTCTACACATTGAAGCAACATGCACGAAAATTAGAGAAAAGAGGCTATGGACCTATGATCATAAATAGGATTTCAACTAGTGGGGCAGTACAACTAGCCACTTTGGAAGGCGATATTCTCCCTAGCTACATAAGCGGATGTAAGATCAAGTTATACCAAGAACCTCTGACTGAAGAGATGTTAAATCGGCTCAACACTGCCAAGAAACGTAAAGAGGAGGAAAAACGAATTCGAGAGGAAGCACAAGCAGAGGCCTTAGAGCGCATCCGACGAATGAAATTGAGGAGGCAAGGGAGAGATCAGCCTATGATTGACACTCAAGAGTCTCCAGGCTATCACATGGCCATGTGTGAGGCTTCAGGTGAACGTACCCATAGGATAGTGGATCGACGACCTTTTGTGACCCTAGAAGTTGGACAAGGAGACAGTACAAGGACCGTAAGAGCTTTAATTGATTCAGGTGCAGCCACTAGTGCAGTTCGGCTTTCTTACTGCCAGCAGCTGCAATTGGAGGTAAAACCCCTAGAAGCATATCTGATAGGATTAGGAGGTGTTGAAACCCCTTGCATGGGAGAGGTGGAACTTCCCCTCTACATTCAAGAGGTCCTCATGCCAGCAAAAGTGCTAGTGTGTGAAGATGAGGATCTTACCGAACCTCTTGTCTTGGGCCAAGACTGGATCTATGATCACGCAGTCAACCTCAACCTAAGAAGTGGAATTCTTCAGGCTTGGGCAGGCGAAAGCTATCTTACTATTGAATTAGAAAATCAAGCACTCAAACCAGTAGGAAGGGCACCAACTCCTGGTCTCTCCAGGAATCCACATGAAGGTAACAATGCTATTCTTGTCTAGAGTTCTATGGTGCAGAGGAGTTTCCATCTTCCGGAAGGTACAAGAGCCAATAAGGAGTTCCCAGCTGATCCACAGAAGATTCTAAACAGGCAAACCGAACATCACTCGACACGAAGGAGGCCGCTAATCAAGAGGCAGGAGCGCCAACCAGTGCAACACGGAGTACCTCGTGGCGTGAAGCAGATCTGGATACACAAGGATGGAAAACCCACAACTCTAATAGCAAGTTCTCGAGCAGCCAAAAAACAAGCCACACCATCAAGGACAAAATTGAAGGAGTACCCTAGGCAACCTCCTAGGCGCACCACGTCTATTTGGGTCCCTAAGCGGTTAATGAAGGCTAGCCCCAATGCTAGACACATATGGGTGCCCAAGGCCTGTTTACGAGCCCAAATAGCTCCAACTCTAGTTACTGGCATAATTCAACACTCACAAGTCCTCTCAACTAACAACGGAGGAACTCTACCTAAATACCACCCTGACCCACACTCAGTCAAACCGAGGAATGTTTGGAAATGGGTGCCCGAAAGGTCCCAACTCCATCACACTCTAGTTCATAAATCTCTACCTGTCTTTAGCTCTAAGAGCTACGAATCCTCTATCAAAGTTTGGAGACTTAAACCATGTATCAAACCCCCTGACCCAATTTTGTAAATCCATCCACTTTGACATAGGTGCATTCTGAGTCCATTGCATAACCAAAGTATGCATCTAGGATGACACTGACCTCTAATCACCACTCACATCTATCACAACACTTCACCTCTAACCACTAACCTTCGGGATTGTCATGTTAGTATTGTGAAGGGAACACCATTACATCCTGTTTCCTATGCAACAATAATGTGCCTTTCTTCTTCTAGCAGATAAGCACCCGATTCCCATGGCAGCAGCAGCAGGCACGAGCTCTCAGGCAGGCACTAGCACTCAAAGCAATCGGGATACCATGCTTGTGGAAGCTCCACCGACAGCTAGGCCTGAAGAGTTTTTGAACGTGAGAAGAATTCCCATTCCGGATCCACCAAGTGGCCTAACAGAAAGAGTAAAGGGGCATTCTCATTGGTTCAATGAGATGCCAGGAGACTTGGGAGATGCAGATCATATCTGGGAATCCAAGTGGAATTCGGAGGAGTATGGTGGACATTCCAATTCTTCTCAAGAGAATTTGAAACATTACAGAATGCAGCTCCTCTTCAGGATATTTGGCAGAAAGCGGGATTGCAAGATTACTTTAGTGCAGCTTTGCCTAGACCGGATTTTCTCAGGTGCTACTACTTGATTGCCACACTGAAGCCGACAAGAGATAAAGATCATTCAGGCACATTCTTGGTGCCCTCTCTATCAAACTAGGAAGAAATGAAGAGGTTTGAATTGAATATTACTTTAATCAGGGAAGCCCTTCAGATGTATGGCACCCATGTACCCTCCGATCGAGATCCCTTGATACCAGAGTCGATGAAGAACAAGAAAATCAAGAAGTTGAAAGAAATGTGTGCCCTCACCCCCAACATCGCCATACCACTGCGGATGTGCCTTCAACACTTCGCATTTCCAGCTCAAGACTGCTTCACCCAACCTCATAAGAAAATATGGTATGGATTATACCTAGCAGAGACTGGAAGCTTGCCAATTAAAATGCCCGTATGGATCCTGGACAAGTTATATGAAGCAGGCAAGGGAGGCGTGAGGAAGCATACCTTGAATGGCTGCTGTGCGATTACCAGAATTATCTATAGATGCCTTGCCTATGATGTGCCGATCGCAAGGGCCCTTAAATACTCACAACTAGAATTCTTCAAGGGGCGGAAGTCAGGGGTTCAACTTGTGAAAAGAATGCATGGATCACTTTCACAGGTCCTGATCCCTCGTGAGGCCACAACAGAAGCTTCCCCTAGAGAAGAGGCCCAAGTAGACCCTTTCACCATCCATCTCTAAGGAACACAATCAAGGGATATGGTACAGCCCACTCCATCTGCCCCTCCACCGATGCTGAGTTTGCATCCATGGCCACATTAGCAGAGGATCGAAATTTTGACTTTGAAAACTTCCTGCAGACTGCCCACTTATCTGATAGTGAGTGTTTTTCTGACAATGCCAGTCCCGGATCATCATCCCAAAGAGAACAGCCACAGAGTGAGGCAAGAAGGGTACATTGGGAAGATGAGACACAACATCCTCATGCTCAAAGCACACAGAATCAGGAAGAAGCATGGGGAAATGAACCAGAGGAGAGTGAAGAGGAAGCTCCTGCCTACACGGCACAACTCAAACGGCTCTACAAGACAATCAAGCAGGTACAGAAAAGACACAAGTTATCAGAAGAGGCAAATAGAGCACTAGTGAACCAGATGCTGCAAGCGGAGAATGGCGATCCGCATTTCGTAGAATCATTGAATCTCTTGGCGGAAACATGCGGAATAGGGGAGGCCATGAGGACCATGGTCTATTGTAATACCCCTCCATATGACTAACGAAGGATCGATACAAGACCACGACGGGGAAAAATGATTCAAATGGAAGTCTCTACCGCACTGCCTACCACAACTTCAGAAGATGTTCACATGGCCAGCCCAACTCCCAGTGAGGAACCAGATGTAAATACACAGATACCATCTCCACCATCACCTCCCATCCAGCCCTCAGAACCCTTCCCCACTAGTCTTCCTGAACAACCAGTATCCACCCATGATGAAACCATTACACACACCACTACTCATCTATCCTTCCATTTACCTACATCCACCACTTCCACCCGATTTTCTGAACCCCATATAGGTCATCTTGCCACCGATCAAACTATAATAGGTCACCCTTCATATCTCCCAGCCCTCGGACAGCCACTTGCCACTAGCCAAACCTTAACACACCCATTTCCATCCACCAATACATTTCCTCCCTCCCAACCCCTATCCACTGTACCTCTTTTAACCCCCTCGAAATCAACCCAAATCACCCAACCTTCATTCTGGACAAACCTTGTAAATATACTCCAACAAGTTGAGAATTATAATAAAAAGTCCTTCCCCAACCCAACTCCCCCACATTCACGGCCACCACTAACACACCACCTACCATTCCTGTGTTCACAATTCACTTCACACACTATCACGTCCGAGCCCATGGACATTTCACCACCCACAGGAGCACCCACCACCACAGTTGTTCCAACATCATCACATTTCACTTCACTCATAGGCACATCATCCACTTTTCCCTTCCCCATTTCCCGACCCTTTGCATTTTCCACCTCTACCCCTGCATCCACATCATTTAGTAATGCACTAGACACCATGTTCGAAGCGGCCACTCTACTTAAGCAAGAATATAAGTTACTAGAAGAAAACAACACAGAGCTAGGCAACCTCTCGGATCAACTCCAGGCACGTGTCAATGCCTTGGAGCTAAGTAATACAGCATTACAACACGAAGTGACTGTCCTCCAACAATCGAATGCAGAGATGGAAGCCAAGTATATGGAGACAGGTAAAGCTATGGAGGAACAGCTCAGAGATCAGTTGGGCCGCAATGCTAGACTACAAAACATGACTCTACTTCATCGCCACTTAGCAGCGGCTCAAGAAGAAAACAGAAGGCTACAGCAACAAAACCAGGAGAATCTAGAAGCAGCCATGGAAAATACCCCTGGAGCACCTATAGACCCCGCCAAATTCATGGCTATTCCCTCAGCACACATTCAACAGGCATTAGAAGAATATGCTACCCTCTTGGAGGCACACGACCAATTAGTAGACCAGGTAAAGGACCTACAAAGATCCCAAGTGCATACACCACAACCACCAACAGCTAAAGAGATGGTCAATGCTGCAACCTCACCAGAGCCTGAATCATCAATAACTAATGAAGTACTGGAGCTACGACAGTAGGTGGCTGAATTAAAGATTAAGTTATTACAATATGAACGACCCCCCTCTCCACCTGATCAGCCAAACGAAGAGGAGACCATTGTCATTCCGGTGGAAGAAACATTTGAAGATAATTATGAGCCACAACCTCTTCCAGGAGGCAGAATCACTGAAGAGGGACAGGATACATATGAGGAACCCCCATCGACATGGATGAAACAGGTAGAAGAAATGGGGCAGACTCATGAAGAACGTATCTCCAACCAGATGTTGGCCATGAAGACCATTGAAGAAACCATACTTCAATCAGAATACTTCAGACATCTGGCCCCTAGAAGACTGATAACTAGTTCAGAGTTACAGTATAAACCATATTTTGTACTGCTGGCTGACTATAATGCTGAAATCAAACACCTCACCAACAAATACCCCACCTTCGCAACTCAGTTCGAACCAGAGGATATCCCAGAGGCAGCCAAAAAGGGGGCCATATTCCAACCTATCTGGAGGCAGAAATTACTGGAAACATATCCGGAAATGCTACGGACATGGGACCATGCTCCCATGCATTTAAAATATAACCCTTGCTTTGGGCTAGTTCAAAGAAGGAGATCATGGAAAGCATTCGCCATCAAGGTTCATAACAATGCAAATTGTAAACAATGGCTAAATTATCCCTCCATTGCACCCCCAACAGGCACACCTACAATAGCATATATGATGGCTACTATCAGACATTGGCTTCCACGCCTCCACCCCATGCCAGACGTAGCTGCCCAGATGATGCTCAAAATATTGGATATGATGCAGGTAGTGCTTATAACCTTCCGCAATGTATGTCACATTCAACCTCCGATTCTCGGGTTCGTTAATGGTAATTATGACCTACTATATGATATGAGCACAACCCCGAGCATACGAGTTTCTTACGCATGGCACGCACGAATCAGATATCTCCCTGCCTGCTACAAGCAAACTTTTGATGATATGTTCACCACGGGGTTCTGGGAGGCACACTCAGAGGTGTTCGCGCCACGGCCCACTCATTTGCTACAGCTCTTCGCATGCGAACAAACGATGCATTCAGAGCTCTACACAACACCACAACCGAACATACCGGGAGCAGTCAATTGGGATGCCCTTCAGAGAGACCTGATCAGACGGCTACGGATCAAAGAACATGACTTGGCAACCGACATTCTCCAGAACTACATTGACCAAACCGTAGAGCAAAGGTCTGTCAGAGGCGACAAACCCTAGGGGGGGGAGAGTGTTGGCAGATGAAGCAAGTACGAGCATACATGCAGATCTAGCACTAAGGCAACCCATTAAATTTTTCCAAACCTTACACCATGTTAAAAGTGATTCTCATCACTAAAAACCCTTGTAAATATTATTTCACCTTTTTGTAGCTCCATTTTGTACAAGCCGAGGAGTCCTCGAGCTTGGGGAGCCTTAGAAGTAGTTGCCTGCCAATTTTCATAATTTTTAAATCTCGTTTGAGTCCTCAAATAAGCCCTGGAACCTAATTTTTAACTAGGTCGGACACTAGGTCTGGACAGGGCCAAAGCTAGTCAAAAACTATAAATAGAGCTAGAGAGCTCATTTTTTGGGGTAGCTTCTTGTAGTTTTGAGCTTGTATGAGAAGTTGGTTGCAATAGAAGTGATTCCATTGTCTTACTCTCTTTGTTCTTGTCCATTGTGTCTTGCTTGTCTCTTTGTAGTGTGTGTGTATGTGTGTGTGCATCTCTATGCTTCTCACCTTCACTCTCACTTCATCTCACATTCACGATCTTCATATCACTCCTATCTCTTCCGTGGATTGACATTAAGGAGGTGGAGCTTCTTAACGTGGTTCTCACCATTGTGCTAGAGCAACAGTGAGCTACTCAAAAGAGGTTGTCAATGTTGATTATGAGCAACTCTCGTAGTGGATTGCTGTCTAGCTCTTGTTGTTGGCACCGTGATGTCCTCTGGTTTTGCCAAAGATGGCTCCCCTAGTTTCCATACCTCGTGATCCATGATGACTGATGGGTAAGTGCATTAGTGCATGGGTGGGAAGAAGAACGTGCCTTGTGCACGGCCTTGTAATGTAGCCCTATGCATGCATACTTGGGAAATGCATTGGAAGAATTATGGTGCAAGAGTTGGGTCTTGGGCTAAGTGCTCAAGGGTATGCTGACGAAGAGGTTTCCTAATCTATCATGGTTATAGTGTTGTTGAAGCATGCACATCCTACCATGTTGAAAGGTCCGTCGATCTTCATCTCTTCGTATTGTACTCCATGGTGATTGACCATCAGCTTGTCTTCCGTTTGTGATGGTTCGCATTGGAGATTCTTCAGGCGCACAATCCTGTTCTTTTTGCTTTTTTTTTTTTTTTTTTTTGAATCAATGGAATAAAACAAGAAAAAGGTGTTAGCATCAATAAAATACTTTACATATGTCAGATGTGTAGCATGTGCCTGGGTTCCTCAATTGTGTCTATGCACGGCCGTGTAATGTGGCCCTATATTAATGCATACTTTGGAAATGCATGACCTAAATGGTGCAAAAGACAAGGTTATGCCAAGGGCACATGGTTGTTGCACGTAGAGGTTTTCAATGTGGTTGGTGGATGTTGGGGTAGTCTTTGTTCAAGGTCGCTAGTGGAT
Organism: Ceratopteris richardii; assembly: GCA_020310875.1. Classification (NCBI taxonomy): domain Eukaryota; kingdom Viridiplantae; phylum Streptophyta; class Polypodiopsida; order Polypodiales; family Pteridaceae; genus Ceratopteris; species Ceratopteris richardii. Next base: position 125,204,003 of record CM035425.1, on the reverse strand, counting down.
CTTGAAATGATGTAATCCTTCTTATAGGGATCCATTTCAGGATGGTAGTTGACCCTATAGATATAAGCGCTATCCTCTGTATCTTTGGGTGGTTTCTGAATTTCAGTATCCATTGTTGTTGGCTCTTTGGCTCTCTGGAAGCTAGTGGTACTTTGGGCTTCCACATCCATACCCTTTTTGGTTGCCTTTTTATGTTTGTTGAAGAGGTGGGTTGATCTCCTTGGGTTCTTTGTGCTTGGTGTTGACCCTTGCTTCTCCTTGGCGTCTTTGTGAAAACTGTTCTTGTGAGGGGGATTTGTGGTGTTTGCACATGTAAGAGTGTCTTGGGTACCCACCTTTGTAATCGCCGTTGTTGAGCTGCAACTAACTTCTTTGGCACCCAAATTTGTACGTTATTATGGTCGACCTCCCTCGATTGCTTTGGTACACAAATTTGTCGAAGACTGTAGGATTGAGTTGGTTCTTGTTTCTTGGTGCTTCTTTGAGCATGGTTGACTTGCCTGACGGGGAAGGATTGTGGCAAGGCTGGTGGTTGTTCTCCTTTTCGTACCCAAATCTGCTTCATGCCCTGAGCTTCTTTCTTCTTGAATTCCGTCTGGCTACTTGATATAGCAGTTGTCATTTTTGCTTGCCTCTTCGGTCGAGTTACACTTGCATTAGTATGTGAAGAAGAAGAGGGGTTTGCTGGCTTTGAGCTTTTGCTTCCATGATTGAATCCTTGTGCTTCGTAGGGTTTTTGGCACACACGACATTTTCTTTACGAAGATTAGTTTCGGAAGAACTAAGAGAATGTGTGCTACTCGGCTTTGTGCGCATGCAATTTTCTAATTCTACTGTGATACATTGTTCATGTGCCCCAACTTGAAGGAGTTGACATCGGAGGTTCAAGTTGACTTCATGGTCAAAAATCCAATCTTGACCCAGGACAAGTGGCTCTATAATGTCCTCATCATGACGTACTAGCATTTTGACTTTCATTGGAATATCTTGAAGGTAGATGGGAAGTTGCACCTCTCCCAAACAAGGGGTTTCCACACCTCCCAAACCTATGAGATAGGCTTCTATAGGCTTTATGTTCAATTGCAAGTCTTGGAAGTATGAAAGTCTAACTGCACTAATTGATGCACCTGAGTCAATCAATGCTCTCACAGTCCTTGCATTCTTCCCTTGTCCTACTACGATGTTCACAAAGGGACGTCGATCAATTATTCGAGAAGCAATTGCACTTGATGTTTGACACATAGCCATGTGGTATCTTGGGGCCTTACTATCGATATTTAGGCCTAGGCGTGTCTTTGTAGCATATCCTCTGTAAGAGGTTCTTGATATAGCTTGACTCGACAACCACTGATATAGTTTGGAAGGATATCACCTTCTAGTGTGGCCAATTGAACAACACCGCTAGTGGAAATTCTATTAATGATCATGGGTCCGTATCCTCTTTTTTCCAATTTACGAGCATGTTGCTTTAGGGTATAAACCAACACTAGGTCTCCCTCTTTCAAGCCTTTATCTTTGATATGGGCATCGAAGTATGCCTTTTGCCTTTTCTTTGCAGCATAAATGCCTGCAACCACTCGTAGCCTTGTCTCACCTAAGTGTTCTAGATCAAATATCCTAGAGGATAACTCGTGTCCATTCCACTCATGCTCTTGTGCTACTATTAAAGTTGGGATTAGGAAATCCAATGGTAGCATAGCATTTTGTCCGAAGACCATCTGAAATGGGGTGGCATTGAGTACTGTTTTATAGGCAACTCGGTACGCCCAAACAGCATGATGGAGTTGTTTGTCCCAATCAGAGCGTTTATTATTTACGAGTTTGGTCAGTACATTACATAAGATCTTGTTTGTGCTCTTAGATTGTCCGTTAGCTTGTGGATGATAGGGGGCAGACTTCTTATGTATCACCAATAACTCTTGGAGGAGATTTTCAATTACTTCATTCAAGAAGTGTGTGCCTCTATCACTAACTAACTCTATTGGAAGTCCATATCTGGTGAACACATTCTCAAATAAGAACTTAGCTGTTGTTTGAGCATCATTCTTTATCATAGCTTTTACTTCTACCCACTTTGTAAGGTAATCTGTGGCTACAATAATGTATTCGGCATGGGAGTTTCTAGCTGGGGAGTTAATAGGTCCTACAAAGTCAATACCCCACTTTGAGAATGCACGACCTCCCATCATTGGCCTCAAAGGCATCTCATCTTTTCTAATCGGATATTGTGCATGTTGGCATGTGTCACATTTCTTCACATAGGTATGTGCATCCATATGAAGAGTGGGCCACCAAAGACCTGAGAATAAAATAGTCTTAATTACTCGATCAGAACCAAAATGTCCGCCTGCAACACTGCTATGGGCAGTTTCTAAGACTTTCAAATAATCTGATTCGTGAACACACAGTCTCAAGTATCCATCTTTGCCTCTTGCTCCATGCTTCGTCTTCTTGCTAGACTAGCCTCGCTAGGTAATGATCCTGATCTCATAAATTCTACCAATGGAGCCTTAGTAGGTTATTGCCTACTAAGGCATAGTCTTTAGCCTCTTGCTCCATGCTTCGTCTTCTTGCTAGACTAGCCTCGCTAGGTAATGTTCCTGATCTCATAAATTCTACCAATGGAGCACTCCAATCTGGAATTAATGATATGTGATAAAGAGTCGCATGCTCCACTGGGGTCTCTTTTGGCACACTGGACAATTCTTGATCCACTCATGAATTTCTTTGTCTATACTAGGCCAATACACTCCTAAACATTTTAGATTTTGCAATGTTCGTTGCTTAGAATAGTGATTCCCTAGAAATCCTTCATGGGCTTGTTGCAACCAACTACTATGTTCATCGTCCTTGACACAACAAGCTAATACACCTTCAACATCTTGTTTGTACATGCTTCCTGCCAATATTTGATATTTTTGTGACCGCACAATTTCATCCTTGTTCTTCTTTACCTTCTTATTTGCGGGTCCAAAGGTTAGGATTGGTACCAACTTATTCGCCCATTTAGGAACAACTTCTAGATTAAACATATAAGCATCGGGCAATTCATCAGACACTCCTTGCGGTGGCTCTCCTAAAGTGATGCGAGAAAGGTGATCCGCTCTGAGGTGGGTCTTACCTTGCCTAACAACCACTTCAAAGTCATATTCCATTAGTAAGATGAACCATCTTACTAAGCGTCCTGTGTTGCAAGGTTTATTGACCAAGTATAATAAAGCTTGATGATCAGTGAAAAATTTGAACTTATTGGCCAATAGATAGTGTCTAAACTTCTTTACAGCATATACCATGCCTAACCCTTCTCTTTCGGTTGTGGTGTAATTTCGTTCAGCAGCGTTCAATTGCCTACTAGCATAGGCTATAGGCAAATCCAAATTTCCTTCTCCTGTGGGTTGTGACAACACACATCCTATTGCATAATTGGATGCATCCACATGTACATGGAATGGCTTATTCCAATCAGGAGTGGTATTGCAGAGCTAAAGAGTGCACAAAGCAGAGAAAAAGATGGGCCCCAAAATTTTTCCGATTTGGACCACATATTTTTGTAACATATTCATTTTTGTAATATATTTCCCTTTGTAAAGGCACTAGAGGAGTCCTCTAGATGCATTCCCACAGAAGAATAGAAGCTTACCCATGTAAAATAGTAGGAAATTAGCTCTTAGTGAATAAAGTGCCGGTCACTTGTGTGAAAGGACCATTTTTAGGGCACTAATATATAAGTCAAATGTGACTCTTTGTAAAAGACTTTTTGCCATTGTGAGAATAGAGAGCACAGAAATTCGAATTTGTGTCTTCTTCCCTCTTCATCTTCTTCTTTGTGAGCTTGTATGCATGTGTATTGCTTGGAAAGAGTGCTTGTGAGTGTTGTCTATCCTTGAGAGTGTTTCTTTGCTGTAGGAAAGGTGTGTGCGAGGTGTAGGAAGTGCTGAAGCATAGGAAAGTATTTTCGCGATTCAGTATTTCTGTCATAACTTGAAGTAGGAGCGTTGGAATTGAGTGAAACCACTGCCATTGGATGCGTCTTCTCGAGAGCTTCGAAACGCATATGCTATTCGCTATGTTTGGAGCTCTGAGCTGGGAGAAAAGTCCAAAATACTGACGGCTGCTGCACCAAGTATCGTTTCGTCTTGTCCTACAGTTGAAGCTTGTTAGGATGAGTATTTGCCTCATTTTCACTCTTGAGTAATTCATTTGCATTGACTATTACGCGTTTGCATGTCTTCATACACTCGGCTAGGTTAGTATACTCTTCGGATTGATAAATTAAAAGCGTGTATCCCCACTGTATGCACTTGTGAGGGGATTGAGGTACAGTCTCTTTCTCCGCAAGTCCCTAAGTGGAAGCTTAGGTCAACACACTTTTTGGCGCCGTTGCCGGGGAGTGACGAATCAAACCGAGGCATTCGTGTGATGGTAAGTAGCTTTTTGCTTTGAAGAACTTGGAGGAGCGGAAATCTTCTCTTCTTTGGTAAGTCAATTTCAGCCGCACTTGCTACTTCTCATTCTTGGAGTGTGTGTAGTGAGTTGATAGATTAGGGAAGTGAGTAGAAGAAGTAGAATAGGAGTGAGTGGAGAGTAGAGTAGGCTTTAGGGTTGTTCAAAAATTTTCCTTTTTCTGTAAGCTAGGAATTCCCAAGTATAAAAGCCAAAAAATTTCATTTTTTCAAATTACTTGTTGAACAAGTATCGTGGAGAGCACTGTCGAGTGTCGTGTGAGTTCCAGCGATCGTGGGCGAGTTTTTAGGCGACCTGGAGCATTACAAGGCAAGGGAAAGGGAGCAAGGTGTTGAAAAAGCATCAGAGGTGAGCCTAGCAAGTCCTAATCAAGTTATATCATTCAAAAAAATCAATTTCAGTGTGAAAACGACCTGCGCTGAGTATCGTTTGGGCTTTCAGGGGGTTAAAATTCATTTGTTGATTGATACAGTGGGTGAGGGTAAGAGAGAAGAGCTAGGTGAGAAAGGGGGAAACATCAAATCTCAAAAAAACATTACAAAAATTTGAAAAAGGGTCAAGTATCGCTTTGCTCCTGCGGTCGAGTATCGTTTTACTCCTGCGGTTGAGTATCGCGATATTTCCCAGCGGTCGTAGATCGTTTCAGATAGAGATCGTAGATTGTTTCAGATAGAGATCGTAGATCGTTTCGTTAGAGATCGTTTTGATCAGAGGTCGTCGATCGCGTGTCGTTTGCCAAGTATCGTTATCCAGAGATCGCGACACTTGTCAAAGGTCGTGTATCGTTTGTCACGGGTGTCGTCGGTCGTCGATCGTTTGGCGGAGATCGCGACACTTGTTACAGATCGGTATCGTTTCAGTTAAATATCACCGATCGTCTCTGGTGAAGATCGTAGATCGTTTCTATTCGAGTATCGTGTATCGTCTAGTGAGAGATCGTGTGTCGTTTCAGCCCAAGTATCGCCGATCGTTTTTACTAGAGATCGTTGGTCGTGTATCGCTTTCGGTCAGAGATCGTTTTGCGAGAGATCGTTTTACCCAGAGATCGTGTAGTCAAAGATCGTTTTCCAGCGATCGTTTTGATCAAGTATCGTTTGGACCCACATGTCGGTTGCCAGCGATCGTTTCGGTCAGAGGTCGTAGATCGTTTCATTGAGAGGTCGTGTATCGTTCCCAGTCAGAGATCGTTTCGGGAAAGATCGTTTTCCAGCGATCGTTTCACCCAAGTGTCGTCTATCAGCGATCGTTTTCTCAGAGATCGTGAGAGTCAAGTATCGTGACTTGAAATTTTCTTTCAGTCACATTCCAGCCTAAGTTTTCCCTAGACTTCTGAGCCTTAACTTAGGACTCTAGAGGCTAGAGGTGGACAAGAATTGATCAGAGCTCTTAAGTGAATGAACCTGAGATCAGGAAGAACCCTAGGAAGCCGAAGAAGTGTAATTTCTTCTGTAGGGAGTGCTGCCGAACCAAGTAACCGTTCACACTATTCTGAGACCTCCAGTGAGTCAGAAGGAGAAATCCCCATGGCTTCAGAGGATATGCAAAACACTGTGCCCATGATTGGCCAAATGTCCATCATTGAGGGCGAATACAGAACTTCCTTAGAGTATGTGAACACCAACCACAATGAGATACCTATCTATTTGGATGGTCTAAACAGATCAGTGGCCAGACTGAGGAAGGCTTCAGAGGCCTACATAGTGCCAAGACCAGCAGTCAAGTACATAGGAGGACTGTACATGGACAAACAAGACATTCAATACGTGGTCACAGAACACCCTGAAGTCATTAATGAGCGTGGTGAGGAAAATAATGCTTCGAGCTTAAATGGATATGGAACTGAAGAACAAATAACTACTCCTAGAGGGAGATCAACAATTACTAAACTTTGGAGAGGAGACTTAGTTCCCCAGGATGATACTCTAATAGATGTGTATTTGATCAACGGGATGGAGCACTTGCTCAGAGCCCATTCCTCTATTTGGGAAGCTGCTCCTAACCCAGTTACCATCTATGAGTTACAAGATCCTGAATTCCCCACCATCATCACATATTTGGACAAAAATCACAGAAGGTATTGGCCAGTCACAGAATTAGAGAGAGCTGAGCTGAAATATCAGAACATCCCAGTGTTCCCCCCTAGGGACCAAGCCACTACTTCACGGAATCCACATGGAACTTCTCAAAATGATTCAATTCAACAATCCGGACAAACACAACAAACTCAACAAACCCAGATCCCTGTCAGACCACATGTACAATTCGCAATGCCTGCCACTAATCCTAACTACCGGCCACAACCAGCCATTGACCCAAGACATGGAGTTCATGCTCCAGTTAGACCACAGGTAGTACGAGGACCAGGCATACCAATAGGAAGACCAAATTACCCTGTAATGCCGAGACAACCTGAAGCAGGAAGGAGACTAAGACCGATCCAAGTGGCCAAGTGCATGAGAAATCATTATGATGGCTCGAGTGAACCCTATAATCACATAGCAGAATTTAAGCAAGTAGTCAGAGCCGAGCAGGTAGATGACTTCATGATTCAATATGAGTCCTTTGGCCTTACCTTGTCAGACACAGCCCTGGCCTGGTTTCAGCCATTGGATCCAAATACCTTCCAGAACATGGATCAGGTGTATCAAGAAATGATTGAAGAATTTACCAAATCTGGAATTAAAAACAATTCTTCGTCATTAATCCACAGCTTCAAACAAGTTCCGACCGAGTCAGTGAGATTGGCAGCAAGGAGATTCAAGCAGTATGTGGATAGATGTCCCGTAGAAGAGAGACCTACACAAAACAAAATGGTATCATTGTTTTTAGAAGGACTATTGAACGGAACCTTGAGGTCATTAGTGTACGTGAAGAGAGTTCAAACTTTGCAAGAGTGTATGAAGGAATGTATAGACCTAGAGGATAACCTTGCAGAAGACTTGAAAATACCCCAAGGTAGTGTGAAAAGTGAAGAATCATCAAGTAGCACATCAAACCCTAAAAACAACATAGAGGAAATTGCCGACTTGTTAGCCAAGAAACTGAATGTCCCAGGACAGAGGAATTATCCCACCAATCCTATGAGAATACCTATGCTTAGAAGATGTATGCAGTGCGGAGGGGATCATCCTTCTCACTTGTGTACTAGGGGAGTAGTCCCACCACCTGCCTATGCTCCTCATAGACCCTCTGCCCCCGGACCACTACAGTATTGCAGTATAGAGCAGAGATACACAAATCATAGCACCGAGAACTGCCCTTACAATAGGCAAACCAGACCCACACAGCCTTATGTGAGACCATATGGATATCCGCAGAATCAGCAATGAGGAGAAACCTTTAGATATCCCTCATATCAGCCGCAGGCACCAATACCACGACCATACGCATACCAGGGATATACGCAGCCTCAACCAGTGCTAGGACAACAACCGCCCCACCCTCAGAACGTTGTCCCAGTTAAGATAGCGCAACCAGAGGAAAACTTAGAAAGGGCCATAGTGCCAGCTACACCTTTGACTAGCAGTGAACCATATGACTCATTTTACGAATCTAGTCAAGGAACATACCCTGGTTATGAGAACTCAATAATGGAATATGGGCAACAATACGACCCATATGCTTATGGCATGGAGACACCAGAAAGTTCATATAATTACGAGTAGGATTATGTGCCTTTAATGTACACAGCTCCTAGAGCAACCATGCCACCTCGACCAATGAATAGACCGCCTGTACCTAGAGGACCATGCTACAGGTGTGGAGGTGACCACTATATCAGAGAATGTACATTGCCAAACCCACCACCACCACAACGAATTTGGGAAGGTTACTGTAGCGATTGTGGAAAGGAACATCTTTTCAGAGATTGTCCTAAGAATCCCAATAAAGTCACATCTAACGTACAGATTAACGTGATAGAAGTAATTGAGGCGTCAGGGAGTGATAAAGAGTACACTATACCTTTAAAAGCCATAACAAGAGCAAGGGCTAGAGAAAACCCTGATAAAACCGAAGAAAATAATCAAAGTGACAAAGAGGGAAATACACCCATCCCTCACAGAGTAGAAGACTCCGAAGAACCAGAAAAAAGTATCACCAGTAAACGATCCCAAAGATGGAAGCAAAGGAGAGACAGGATAAAAGAAAAAAAGTTATTGCAAAAGAAGGAAAATGAAAAGAGTAAACAGAAATCAACAGAAGAAGCACAAGTGGAAGAAGAAAATAAAAAGGAGAATAAAAGGGAGGAGGTAGGATCGGTATTAGCAGATCCAATGCCTGAAGAATTAGCTATGTGGATTCGGGCATACAAAGCGAGAATAAAAGCAGGACCTACCATAGAACAACATGAGAGAGAGTATCCGAGAGGTGACTTAGAGAAAGAAAGATTGGAAATCTGCAAAAAATTGATAGAAGTTGCCCAACAAACATTAGAAAAACCCGCATCACCTTTACCAAATAACCGAATTTGCGAAGAAAAATTCCAAGAGTGTCTAAACAATCAGGAAAAGCCTAATGTAAATAGACCTCTGGATGATGAAATTGGTATTGAGAGGAAGGAAGGATCCATAGTCCCTGAAACAGAAGGAGATTGGACTAAGGATTTATGGGTGCGAGTTCAAGAGGACAAGTGGAAAAAGGTAGAGGGAATGGAACCGCCCTTTGAAGAATTGAAAGCAGAAAACGAAATAGAGGATTCAATACCTGAACTTAATTCAGAAGGAATTTTTCCAATGGATGCAAGTGACAAAGAAGTGGAAGACGATGTAAAGGAACTACCCAATTACACCGGGGAATACGAGCACAACTCAGAATTGTATCGCATTCCATCAATAACGAGACGAGAAACGAATCCATCAGTTCAAACATCGGAGATCATACAACGCCTTAGAGAGGTGAAAATCCCATGTACCTTAACGTTCGAGGAACTGTCAAAGGTAAAACCACATCTAAAAGAAAAATTGATTAATCAGTGGGAAGTCAAGGAAGAAAAGAAGGAGGTAGATGACGAAGTGAAAACGGTGAGAATTCCAGTGGATAAAGTAGGAGACTTTAGTGAAGGGGATGAAGGAAATACATGTCTACCAATCACCTATAGGGGTTACACAACCAAAGCCATACTAGATTCAGGAGCCGGTGTTGGCATTGCTACCAAAGAAATTTGGGAGAAATGGGGAAAACCAGCATTGAGACCAACACGTATGAAAATTCAAATGGCAGATGGACATACGGAAAGACCGTTAGGATTGTTGGAACGAGTGGTCTTCACTACGTGCGGAGTGGAATTCGAACATACTTTAGCAATATGTCATTTTGAAAGGCCAAGCAATTATGAAATGATCTTGGGAAGGCCATTCATGAGACAGCTAAAGGTCGTACAAGATTGGGGAAAGGATGCAGTGTACCTACAACACGCAGGAGTCACCACTAGGATCAACCTACATACGTACACATATCAAGATGTACCACCTCTACAATGGAATCAAATCCATAAAGAGGAAGACGATCAATCGATTCATAGTATAGGTTCTAGTGACCAATCCTGGATGAACGAGGACACTCATCTATGGATATGCCAAGCTGCAAAAAAGGAAGAAGAGAGAAGAAAAAGTTGGCAGCAGAAACAAGGTGTAGTGAGATCGGTACAAGATCCAGCTTATATGCCACAAGTATTTCCAGACGAAGAATTCGAACCTCACGGTTGGATGGAAATCTTAGCCACCCTCGATGTTTGTGTAAACGAAGAAGTGGTAACTATGAACGAATGTATTGACGAGGAGGGTTATGACATTAGTTTGTATATGGTAGTCCTTCAGGAGGCAGAAGAAGGAGAAGTAATTGAGAAAGACTGGAAGGAGGACTACGAGAGCATTGAAATGGAACCAGAACCCCTGGATCTAGGGATTAGTACCACCAACATGGATATCATTGCCAATGAACAACATAAGGATCTCACACAACAGGAAGAATTAGAAGTTGAAAGGGAGTTAGAAGATGAAGATAATAAGCTTCAAGACCAATTTGAGGTACCAGCTCATTTCAAAAAATACGAAGTAGAAGAGAGGAAGATTGCTATTCAAATGCCTAAAAGAGAGGCACAACCGGGAATAGCATATGATAATAAAGAGCAAACCAAGAAAATAGTTGTAACCATGGAAGGAGGAGAGGAAAGATGTACTTTCATAGGACAGGATGTCTCAACGGAAGAAGAGCAAGAGTTAATTCGACTCATAAGAGAATACCGGGATGTCTTTGCTTGGACTTATAAGGACTTGAAAGGAGTAGATCCATCTATATGTGCACATAGAATCCCCATGACATCCGAGGCCAAACCTTCCAAACAGAGAACTTATACTTATAATGATGTGTATTCAGCCAAGATAAAAGAAGAGATAGATAAGTTGTTGGATGCTGGATTCATATACGAGATAGAACACACAGAATGGGTATCGCCATTAGTAGTAGTGCCCAAGAAAAATGGAAAATTGAGAGTGTGCATAAATCTGAAGAAGGTGAATGCAGCCACTATACGTGATAGCTACCCATTACCGATTACGGACCATCTATTGGAGAGGGTAGCAGGTAAAGAGGTCTATAGCTTCCTAGATGGTTTCTCCGGATACAATCAGGTGGCTATTGCGACTGAGGACCAACACAAAACAGCATTTGCCACTGAATGGGGTGTGTATGCATTCAGAGTGATGCCCTTTGGACTCACTAATGCACCGGCTACCTTCCAACGATTAATGTGTCACGTTTTCAAGGAATTTTTGAAAAAAAGCATGGAAGTATATGTAGATGACCTTTGCACGTATTCCAATCAAAGACCCGATCACATACCGGAATTAAGAAAGATATTCAACAAATGTAGGCAGTATAGAGTCTGCTTAAACCCAGAAAAATGTGTCTTCATGGTAAGACAAGGAAAAATACTAGGACACATAGTCTCAAGAAATGGGATATCTACGGATGAGGATAAGATTAAAGTCATATTGGACTTACCACGACCCAAAAATGTAAAGGAAGTACAAGCCTTTATGGGACATTGTGGATATTACCGTAGGTTTATTCACATGTATGCCATAATAGCCAAGCCCTTATACGGTCTTTTGACTCAGTTCACTTGGACAGACGAGTGTGAGAATGCCTTCAACGAGCTTAAAAAGAGGCTGAGTACAGCCCCAATTCTAAAATCACCCAACTGGAACAAGCCTTTTCATATTCATGTTGATGCTTCGAACTATGCAATTGGATGTATCCTAGCTCAACCGGCTGATGAAGGAAAGCTTGATCATCCAATCGCTTATGCGAGTAGACAATTAAACCAAGCCGAAAGAAATTACACGACTACAGAAAGAGAGGGCTTAGGAATGGTTTATGCAGTAAAGAAGTTTATACATTACCTCTTAGCCAACAAATTCAAATTCTTCATAGACCATCAAGCTTTGTTGTATTTAGTCAATAAACCTTGTAGCACGGGAAGGTTGGTGCGATGGTTCTTGTTACTAATGGAGTTTGACTTTGAGGTAATAGTCAAAAAAGGAAACACGCATGTGAGAGCAGACCACCTTTCTAGGTTAAAACACGGAGAGCCACCTAGCGGAGTTCCTGATGATTTGCCAGACACCTATCTTTTTAACCTGGAAGTATGTCCTCAATGGGCCGAAAAATTGATCCCAATACTCACACATGGACCTAAAGATGGGATCACGCCAAACCGAAAGCAAGATCTTTGGAGGACTAAGAACCTTCACATTATTGCTGGAAGTTTATACCACCAGGATTCAAGCGGACTACTGATGAGATGCGTGGAAGAAGATGAACAAAAAATGTGGCTTCAGAAAGCACACATAAATCAATGGAACACTCACTTAAACGCAATTGGAACATGGCAAACGCTCAAGAGGTTTGGCATATATTGGCCAACAATGCAACGAGATGCACACCATTATGTGACAACCTGTCCAACCTGTCAAGAACAAATCCCAGATGAGAACTCTACGTTATGCTATTCTACAATAGCACCAAGGTGGAGCATGCCTTTAGTAAAGTTCTTGAAAACTCGAGAGTACCCTGATGGAGCTACCCTAGCAAGAAAACGTGCTCTTGAAGAACAGAGCAAGGATTACGTCATCCTAGGAAAACAACTCTTTAAACGCGGGAAGGATAACCAGCTAAGATTGTGCATTCATGAAAATGAATATCTCTCTGTATTAGAAATGGCACATGCAGGAGCTGCGGGAGGACATTTCTCAGCAGACAGAACGGTCAAGATGATTCTCTTTGCAAGCCTATGGTGGCCAACTCTACACATGGATGCGGAGACATATGTGAGAAGTTGCGAAACATGCCAGAGAGCAAAATATCCCATTAGAAGAGATGACATGCCTTTAAGACCCATGGTTTGTGCGAGAGCATTTACCAAGTGGGGTATTGATTTCATAGGACCTATCAATCCACCTGCGAAAGGATCACATGCGGAGTACATCATAGTAGCCACCGACTACTTGACTAAGTGGGTAGAAGCAAAAGCCACTAGAAAGAATGATGCCCAAACCACAACAAAATTTCTTTTTGAGCACATTTTCACACGCTTTGGACTACCGATCGAGATAGTGAGTGATCGAGGAACGCATTTCTTAAACGAAGTCATTGAATCACTAATGAATGACTTTCTTGTGATTCATAAAAAATCAGCCCCATATCATCCTCAAGCTAATGGGCAAGCTGAAAGTTCCAACAAGGTACTATGTACTATATTAACAAAGATTGTCAATAATGGAAGGTCAGATTGGGACAAACAATTGCATCACGCAATTTGGGCCTTCCGTGTGGCATATAAAACGGCCATTGGAACTACGCCTTTCAACCTAGTGTATGGGCAAAATGCAATTTTGCCAATTGACTTCTTAGTACCTACCTTGAAAGTGGCCCAGCAATATGAGTGGAACGGTCATGAATTATCTCAACAATTAGATCAAATTGAAAAGCTGCACGAGACTAGATTGCAAGCGGTAGCAGGCATCTATGCCGCCAAACGGAGACAAAAGGCTTATTATGACGCACATATAAAAGACAAGGGACTAAAAGAAGGTGACTTAGTCTTAGTATACACCCTCAAACAACATGCAAAGAAGCTCCAAAAACGCGGATACGGACCCATGATTATAAATCGAATCTCTACTAGTGGTGCAGTCAATCTCGCCACACTAGACGGAGATATTTTTCCCAACTACATTAGTGGATGCAGGGTGAAAAGATTCATGGAGCCTCTAACGGAACAAATGCTAGCACGACTGTTAGGAGCTCAAAGTAGGAAAAAAGAAGAAGAACGCATACGAGAAGAAGCTAGACTGGAAGCCCTAGAACGTGTCAGAAAACGGAAAGAGTGGATGAGAGAAAGAGACGAGAGATATTGAGTAGGAGCAGAACTCATCCCTATGGCTAATTTTAGAGCCACTGAGAACTCCGGACAACAAAGAAGACAGCCTTATTTGAATCTGGGAGCAGGACGAAAAGAGTACCACTTAGTGGATGCTCTCATAGACACAGGAGCAGCCATAAGCTGCATTAGATTTTCTTTGTCTCAGAGACGTAAAGAGGAGATACGCCCATCGAAGGCACAGCTAATTGGAATAGGAGGAAAAGTTACTCAATGCATAGGTGAGATAACTTTACCCTTACATATGGGCAACAACACTATGGAGCAGAGACTCTTAGTGTGTCAGGACCAAGATCTGCTTGAAGATGTGGTGTTAGGACAAGATTGGATCTATGAATACGAGGTAACCATTCAATTGGCTTTAGGATACATATCTGCCAGAATAGGACCTCGTGAGGTATTTAGTTTGCTAGACGAACGACCACACAAAGCCGCTATTATAGAGCCAGAAGTTCATCCTAAGGAACAAAGTCATGATTGTATGTTCACTAGCAATATAGGAACCCCATCGTCAAGTACTTCATGTGAAAATACCGTGAGTCCTGTGTGCATTCCATCTTTGAGTATAGGGAGTCACAAGAGTGCACAAAAACATGAAATCCAGCCCAGTGAACCACAAAGCACAGGAAAGAGTGCTCCTTTGCAAGAAACGAAGTCTACACCGGTGAAAGTGTACCCCATTCCACATTCTACACTAGCTTGGATAAGAAAGGACCAAAAGAAGGCATACCTCCAGCAACAGAAACGTCTTCGACATCAGCATGTCCAATCAAAGAAGAAGACAAAGAGTTTCGCACACTTCAGTCAACCACGACTCAATAGCAGGTGGATCCCAAAAAAACTGATAGCTGCACAACCTGATCGAACAAAAATATGGATCCCAAAGTCATGTACCCAAAAGACGACCATCCCAAACAAGGAGCATTCTCAGAAGGGCTTTCATACTCAACATGGTCAACAGACACATCAGACGAGAAAGAGGACATATTGGAGGAAGAAGGAATCTACAAATGCAATGCAAACCGACTTGAGATTCCCAAAACAGAATCAGCAGACATACTACCGAAGAAGAACCACATTCATCAAAAAGGCGGAGAATACAGTACATTCCGCCCAAGTGAAGCAAATTTGGGTGCCGAAAGACAAGACAAGCTGCATACATCAAGCAACTACTTCCAATTGCACACATGAGGAATTGTCGAGAGCCAAAGTATGCATGATAGGGCCATATTACAAAGCCAAGCATTCGGCACGTCTTTCTTCTATTTTCGGATAGTCACGCACATTTTCCCTTTTGAAATAGGAGAGCACTTGTACATACTTAAAATATTACTCCAAAAAAATTCACTAACCGCTTCGGCTATGTACTAACTTTTATGTTTTCTTTTCAGCAAGAAATATAAAAATACATGAAAAAAATTCAGGTATTACCTTTCTCACACCCACGGGAAAGGGACGGCACCATGCACTTGGAGCAACATCGAATTATTAATCAACATATGGAGGAGGATTTCTGAAAAAAAAAAAACATATGGATACTAATTCATCCTCTATATTGAGTGCAGATGACATCTTCTGACTCAGAAGCTACACAGCAGGAAGAGGAACTACTTCTTCCATTGGGGTCAATAACCAAGGTCAGAGGACATTGGTTTCGAGATGACCAACCTATCTCGGAACTTCTCTTTATGGCAACCATCAAGATTATGGACAGGGATCACTATTTCCCTATTATGTCACAAGATTTCAAGACCATAATACAAGGGTTACCACACATCGAGGAAGTATGGACTCAAGCTGGAATTGAAGCATTTTTGAAGATACCTATATGCGTACCAGACTTCCAAAGATGTACGCAGGTAATGAACACCATGCAGCCGGCTGCTACAAAGATTTCGGTTCCAGAAGCAAAGGTTTTGGACAAGGTGGGCACATGGAAGACAATTCAATTCACTCACGAATTGATCAATAAAGCCTTTGGATGGAATCAAGAAGGAATTACTAATGTCAAAGAGGAATGCCATGACCCCAAGAAAAGATCATTCCTGGAGATTAACAGAATAGATATTGAAGATGCAGTACGTTTGGTACATCAACACTTTTGTTTTCCTGGCATGAACAGATACACTGCACCACAAAAGATTGTAGTACAACTCCTATCGCATGCCATGAGACAGATAGGAAACAAAGTGAATCTCACAGGTTACGTACAAGAGCGATTGTTTGAAGCTCAGAAGAAATGGGGGCAAAAGAAGTTCCTGAACGGCGGTTCAGATTTAACTTTATTGATATATGAAGCTCTAGACATGCAACACTGCTTACGGGAGATGCCGACATCAGAAGGGCTAGCAAAGTATGCAAAATCCGCTTCGGTCCCTAAGAAGAAGAAAGCAGTAGTTGTGGTTGAAGAGGCTGGAACCAGCACACAGAAACCCATGAGGGGTACGAAATGCTTGCGAGAAGAAGAGGCTCAAGCAACACCTCAGTCTAAGAGAACGCATCTCTTGCCTAAGATCATGACGGCTCAAATGCCGATCACTAAGAGAGATCTGTCTGCTGCCCTCGAGCAAACACACCAGTATATGCAAGGGCAGGTGAATCTAAATGTCCAAGGACATCATTATCGACAAGCAAGTCAAGTAAAGCAAAAACAGAGTACAGAAAAAACTCCAAAACAACCTGGAAGATATAAAGAATTGGGCATTGACGATTCTAGTACGAATACGGAATCCAGTCCTGAAAAAGACACGCTAGATACTGATATCAGGACAGAAACTTATGAAGAAGAAGGACCAGAAATCAATCAAATGGAAGTGACACTGGACAACCAAAAGGAAAAAGAAAAGAAGGTGGATGATGCTAAGGAACAGGAGCACGTCATTCAGTTGAATGACACTACAAAAATAAGCATCAAGGAAGATACGACTACTGGGGTTACACATGTCAAAGCACCTATTAAAGAGGAAGAACAAACCCCAGTGAATAAGGAAACGGGAGAGCCCCAACAAAAAGAACAAACCATAATCGAGGTGCCTGATGACACACCTCAAGGACATGATAAAGACATGGGGGCTGAGCCAAGGATCCAGCTTCAGATCAGGCAGTCCCATGCTACCACCTTACACATTGCTCAAGGCAAAGACGTGACTACCGGAGAAGAACCCACAATACCTAAAACATGGCTAAATGTGGATGTGACTCAACTGAAGCCTGTGGTAAAGCAAATGATCCAGACAGCCATGGATACGCAACAACAAATGATGGACATAGATGCAGACTACGACAAAGCCATGAAGGAAAAGAATCAGTTTCAAGTTATGAGTGAACAGTTGTCTGCACATAGAAACACAAACGCAATATGAATCATTAAGCACTCAGCATCACCAACTGCGAAACCAGCTCGAGGGCCTACAGAAATTATATGACGCCACTGAAGCAGAAAAAGAAAGAATGAAGACCAGAAGTACTCTACTAGAAACACAGCTGAAGTTATATCTGGATGAGAATGATACTTTACGAAGCAGAAATAAAGAGTTGATGAAATCATTATTATATGACCAACCAATCGAGCAACAGGAATCAACCGAAAGTAAAGAAAATGAATTAAGAGATCAACTTGCACAATATGAAGCTTTGCTAAAACAAGAGCACGCAGTAAGAGAAGAAGCAGAACATAAGCACAATCAGGAAATATGTGAGCTCAAAAGGCAGCTGAATTCAGCACAGGCAAAACTGGTACAGAGCTACATTGAAAACATGGATCACGTAGCTGACATAGGTAAGGAGCTCCTAACCACCAAAGAAAAACTCGGTGAAGCCCTACAAAAGATAAAGGAAAAAGAAGAATGCATTGAAGAGCTAAAGAATCAGCAGAAAAACAAAGGACCGATCGGGACATCAGTAGTGCCTGAGACAGAACATCCTACTGACGAGGTAGAGGTAAGCCCTCTATCTCAACCGATCTATCATTCTCCAATACATGAGCAGATGGCGGATATGCATGATGATCATCCAATGCCATACACTGCAGAAATAAGTCAGAAGGAACGGGCACTAGTGGTGTCCCGATTGACGGAAAATTTTGAGAACGAAGTCATCAAGGTCATGAAGGAAGCCAAAATCAAAGGTAAAGACTTGGAAAAGATCATAAAGCCTTTCAACATTCCATATGGATTATTGAAAGAGAAAGCAAGGCAATATATAAAGAAGGTTACACAAAAAAGTCTAGACGAGCAGCTCAATTTCAAGAATGACACATTCATGTACACTCAAGCAGAGTTCGAGGCTGCACAACCAGTGTGGCGGAGAAAATTTTTGGAGAAACATCCCACACTACGGGTGCACTGGCAAGCCGCACCTTATTTATTACAGGTAAACCCTTCGTTTTGTCCAATACCACGCAGAAGGGATACAACAGAATTTTTGGATTTACAACGCAGCGGCACTATTAATAAACAGTGGCTAAATTATCCTATGTTACCTAGCCCGCCACATAACTATTTGCCAACAGAGGATTATATGATCAAAACAATAGAATTTTGGCTACAAAACTATGCGACTGTACCAGATTTAGCAGTTAAGATGACAAATAAAATACTTAGTATGCTACTTATAGTTTTGAAGGTCTTCAAACATGCGGCATATACATTTCTGAACTTCATCGGCATTAATCAAGGCACAGATATACTTATTTTCGATCTATCAGTAATGCCGAGCCACCCCACAATAATGGCATATTATTCTAGACTCATGTTTTTGCCAAGTCCGTACATGCAAACATTTGAAGAAGCATTTTTTACAGGATTTTTTGAAATAGATTCAGAGATATTTTTGAAAATGTCATCCAATCTGAATGCCAGACTTGTGGCATACGAATCAAGCTTCTTCGCAGATCACAGACAACCGCCAAACGATGGAGTAAAAGCTGAACAATGGAAACAGATCATGATACGTGAAGCCAATCTGCTAAATGATACAGAGCAACAAGTATACAAAACATATGCCCGGCGCTTATCAAAGCCTGTCGGGGACGACAGAGTTCAGGAGGGGGGCAGTGTCGAGGGCGAGACGAGTAAGAAGAGGAAAAAAAGAAAGCAACGAAAGAAACAGCTTCACTAAAAGACAAATCTGAAGATGCATCTCTGCAGGAAGCCCCGCAGGGGCGCACACACTAAGGAAAAGCACGTAGCTGGAAGAAGGGATCAGGGCCAACATGTATCACTTATGTGGATGCTTCAACCTCTTGAGTGGCAGAGGTTTCAGATCAAGGCTTACGAGCTACATCCGCATATGTGCACTAATGGCGTGCGTGGCAAACCGAATCAACCAGGTCCAAAGTGTACAACTAGGACAAACCAGAAGCGCCTCTAAAACGTAATGCAAGATCAAGATTCAGACAACACTGATCACTGGGCGCGTGCGCAAAGCAAAGTCTGTCAAGGGCGCGTGCGTAAAGCAAAGTCTGTCAAGGGACGACAGAGGCGAAGAGGGGGAGAGTGTTGCAGAGCTAAAGAGTGCACAAAGCAGAGAAAAAGATGGGCCCCAAAATTTTTCCGATTTGGACCACATATTTTTGTAACATATTCATTTTTGTAATATATTTCCCTTTGTAAAGGCACTAGAGGAGTCCTCTAGATGCATTCCCACAGAAGAATAGAAGCTTACCCATGTAAAATAGTAGGAAATTAGCTCTTAGTGAATAAAGTGCCGGTCACTTGTGTGAAAGGACCATTTTTAGGGCACTAATATATAAGTCAAATGTGACTCTTTGTAAAAGACTTTTTGCCATTGTGAGAATGGAGAGCACAGAAATTCGAATTTGTGTCTTCTTCCCTCTTCATCTTCTTCTTCGTGAGCTTGTATGCATGTGTATTGCTTGGAAAGAGTGCTTGTGAGTGTTGTCTATCCTTGAGAGTGTTTCTTTGCTGTAGGAAAGGTGTGTGCGAGGTGTAGGAAGTGCTGAAGCATAGGAAAGTATTTTCGCGATTCAGTATTTCTGTCATAACTTGAAGTAGAAGCGTCGGAATTGAGTGAAACCACTGCCATTGGATGCGTCTTCTCGAGAGCTTCGAAACGCATATGCTATTCGCTATGTTTGGAGCTCTGAGCTGGGAGAAAAGTCCAAAATACTGACGGCTGCTGCACCAAGTATCGTTTCGTCTTGTCCTACAGTTGAAGCTTGTTAGGATGAGTATTTGCCTCATTTTCACTCTTGAGTAATTCATTTGCATTGACTATTACGCGTTTGCATGTCTTCATACACTCGGCTAGGTTAGTATACTCTTCGGATTGATAAATTAAAAGCGTGTATCCCCACTGTATGCACTTGTGAGGGGATTGAGGTACAGTCTCTTTCTCCGCAAGTCCCTAAGTGGAAGCTTAGGTCAACAAGTGGTCAGTATGGGTGCTGTGCACAAGCGTTTCTTTAGATCATTGAAGGACTTCTCGCATTCGTCATTCCACTC
The DNA here is from genome assembly GCA_020310875.1 of Ceratopteris richardii. Lineage (NCBI taxonomy): Eukaryota > Viridiplantae > Streptophyta > Polypodiopsida > Polypodiales > Pteridaceae > Ceratopteris > Ceratopteris richardii. The sequence continues at coordinate 125,183,633 of CM035425.1, read as the reverse complement.
AAACTTTGTCAACAAGGCATAAAGAGGATTAGCTATATTTGCATACATGTGAATAAACCTACGGTAATATCCACAATGGCCCATAAAGGCTTGTACCTCTTTAACATTCCTTGGCCTTGGCAGCTCCGCTATGGCTTTTACTTTGTCCTCATCTGTGGATATGCCGTTCTTAGAGACAATATGACCTAAAATTTTACCTTGACGTACCATGAACACACACTTTTCTGGGTTCAGACACACTCGGTATTGTCTACACTTGTTGAAGATTTGTCTGAGCTCAGGAATGTGACATCTCCTTTCTTGGGAATGAGCACATAAATCGTCCACATATACTTCTAAGCTTTTTCGCAAGAACTCTTTGAAGACATGACACATGAGCCTTTGGAAGGTTGCAGGTGCATTGGTGAGCCCAAATGGCATCACACGGAATGCAAAGACTCCCCACTCTGTGGCAAAGGCCGTTTTGTGTTGATCTTCTATGGCAATGGCTACTTGGTTGTAACCTGAAAATCCATCAAGGAAGCTATAAACTTCCTTGCCCGCAACACGCTCCAATAAATGATCAGTAATTGGAAGTGGATAGCTATCTCTAATCGTAGCGGCATTAACTTTTTTAAGGTGAATACACACACATAACTTTCCATTCTTCTTGGGCACCACTACAACTGGGGAAACCCATTCAGTATGCTCAATTTCATAGATGAATCTGGCTTCAATCAATCTGTCGATTTCTTCTTTTATTTTGGCTGCATAGGTGTCATTATATGTGTAGGGCTTCTGTTTGGTGGGCTTGGCATCTGCTATCATGGGGATCGTATGAGAACAAACCTTCGGATCTACTCCCTTCAAGTCTCTATAGTGCCACGCAAACACGTCCCTATATTCCCTTAACAAGGCTACCAACTCTGCTTCCTCTTCTTTACTTAGGTCATCTCTTATGTATGTACATCTCTCTTCGTTCTCTTCAATGGTGACTACGACTTTTTTGGTCTTTTCTTTGTTATCATACGCTTCTCCTGTGGTGGCCTCTCTCTTAGGCATTCGTACCAAAATTTTTTGGTCCTCCACTTCATATTTCTTGAAATTCTCTGGTACTTCGAACAATGATTCCTTCTCTTCTTGTTTCACTCCTTGTTTTTTCTTTTTCTTTCGACCGCCTTCACTTCCATCCTTTGAATTGACATTTTTAATGCTTGTGAGAGGTTCTTCTTCCTTTTGGGTAAATACTCCTATGTCTTCTAGATAGTGCTCTTCTGAAAGAAAGCAACTATCCATCACAAGGGACTCTAAATCGTCACCGTTCTCTGCTTTTTCAATGAAGTCACTAGGGTCACATTCTTCTAGCAAGGGCTGACACATGAACACTGAGATATCATAACCCTCCTCATCACAATGAGGTGTACATTGTTCTTCATTAACTGCAATGTCCATGGTGGCTAAGATTTCTGCCCAACCATGAGGCTCAAATTCCTCATCTGGAAAGATCATCGGTGTATAGGTTGGGTCTCTAATTGGTCTAACTCCTTGAAAAGTTCCTTTTTCTCTCGCTTTTAGGCGTTTCTCCTCTTTCTTTGCGACCTTGCACATCCACAAATGAGTATCTTCATGCATCCAGGATGTATCAGATGAACTTTTAGAATGCACAGAGATAGAATCCTCTTGCTCCTTGTGGATAGAATTCCACTCTAGGGGTGGTACATCTCTGAAGGTGTAATCCTTCAAATTGACCTTGGTTGTTACCCCTAACCGTTGCAAGTATAAGGAGTTGGTTCCCCAATCCTGTACAACTTGTAGTTGTCGTAAGAAGGGCCTTCCTAGGATCATTTCGTAGGTAGTAGTTTTACCAAAGTCACATATAGCAAAGGTGTGCTCAAACTCTACACCACACGTGGTTAGAGTTATCCCTTCTAGCAATCCTAGAGGTCTTTCAACATGGCTGTCAGCCATCTGAAGCTTCATTCTAGTTGGTCTTAATGCAGGTTTACCCCATTGCTTCCACAGGGAAGTGGTCGCAATAGCAACACCAGCACCAGAATCTATGATCGCTTTGGTTGTGTAACCTTGGTAGGTGATCGGAAGATAAGTATTACCTTCCTCACCTTCGCTCATGTCCCCTATTTTGTCTAGAGGTATCTCTAGAACTTTCTGGTTAGAGTCTGCTTTTGGCATATTGAACGCAAGTTCTGGAACCTGATCCTTCACATGATTCCATAGCTCAGGTTTTGCTTTGAGCAGCTCTTCCACAGTGAGATGACACTGAACCTTAGTGTTCTTCACGACATCAGTATTTCTTGGAACCACCAAGTCTTCGTGTTTTATCAATATTGTGGGAGCTCTGATCTGGAGAGATCTAGATTCCCATGGGCCTGTGAACTGTGGCAACTCTTGTAAAGAATTGGATTCAAATCTTGAACTTTCTTCTTCTTGTTGCTCTACTTGGTCTCCATAAATAGATGGAATGTCTTGTGGGAATTGATCATGATGATCATCAATTTCGAGAATAGGAGGGGAAACATCCTTCTCCTTGGCCCATTTCTCTTCTTGTATTTCCCGCAAGAACTTTTGAGTGTGCTGTTGAATTGAAAGAGGTTCCCCCTCATCTATGGAGTCAGGAACATAGACTTTCTATGGTGATGAGTTTTCTCTTTCAACAGTAGGTTGAGCCTGTGGAGGTAAAGAAACTTGAGGTTTATTTACCAGCTGCTCTAATCTATCTAGTAAGCCCTGGAAGTGCAAACCTGGCGTAATAGCATTCGTCTGATTGAATGATTGATTGGCCTCGAACATAGCTTGAGCTAGTTCCACCATTTTTATGCACATTTTTGTCCGTTCAATCTCTAAATCTGCTCTAGGGTATTGTCTAGGTTTGCAGGTGTAGGTCCTTCTTGAAGTCGAGCCTTGTATGCCTTGAACATCATGTCCAAGTGTTCTGGGATTGGATTTGCAAGAACAGATCCTGCTTGTGGTGGTCTATTTACAGTGGTTGGTGGGGGGGAATGAGGTGGTGTGGATGGAGTTTTGACATGTGAGGAGCTTTGAGAGGCAATATCTTCTATTTTTGTTTTTGCATCTTTCAGGCTTTCTTCTAGTTCAAATAACTTTTTGGTCCACTTACGATTGGCTTTCTCCCTAGTATCCTTCCATGTTCTTGTTTTTCTCTTACTAGGCTCCCCTGATTCACTTGGCTCTAATTGCTCAGCTAGTTAAGCTTTTTGTAAGGCTTGTGCCCTCGTAATTGCATGTATAGGAGCCACATTATCGCTACTGGAACTTGAATCCCCTACTAGGCCTACCACATTAACGGGTGTAACCTTTGGTGCACTAGAGGGATGTCCGGGACAATCTCTCAGGAGCTGTTCTTTGCCACACTCAAGACAAACGACTTGTATTGTGACATTTTGTCCTTGTGTCGGAGCTGGTGGGTGGGATGGTTGTTGTCTTGGTATAGGTTGAGGTTGGCCATATTCTCCATGTTCATATGGTCTAGTTGCTCCTCGTGGTCCTGGACAAGGGTTATACCTAGGAACTTCTATGTCTTGTTCTCTAGGAGGGTACCCGTATGGTCTACATTGGGGTGGTGCAAGTAGTCGTGGTTGTCTATTCATTGGATAGTATTCGATATTGTGGTTGGGGTACTTCTGCTCACTATAAGAGTACATGTTAGGCTCTTGAGTCGGTTGTCTACTGTAAGGGTAAGGTTGAGATAACCCTAATCCTTCTCTGGTGCAGACATGAGATGGATGATCTCCACCGCAAAGTGTGCAACTTCCTAACATTGGCAATCTCAAGGAAGAAATCTGGTAGTTCCATTGTCCTTGTACCCCTAATTTCTTGGCCACTAACTCTGCCACTTCCTCCACATAGTTCAAACTAGAAGTTTCATTGCTCCTTGTATCCTCTGATTTGGTAAGATCTTGTGTGATTTTGAGATCCTCAGCTAAGTTGTCTTCCAAATCTATACATTCTTGAAGACACTTGCTTAGAGTTTGCACCCGTTTTACGTATACTAACATTCTCAATGTTCCATTGATTAGACCTTCTAAAAATAGGGATATCATTTTCTGCTGAGAAGGTCTCTCTATCACAGGGCATCGGTCTACATATTGACTAAAGCTTCGTGCTGCATTTTTTACTGTCTCTTTGGGAGCTTGTTTGAAAGTATGTAGTAAGGTTGATGAATTGTGCTTGATCCCTCGCTTAGTGAATTCCCAGACAAATTCTTGGAAGAATTGTTCGATACTTCCAAAGGAATTTGGATCCAAGGATTGGAACCAAGCTAAGGCTATTCCCATGAGAGTTAGCCCAAAGGATTCATATTGCATGAAAAAGTCATCCACTTGCTCTGCTCGTAACACTTGCTTGAATTCTGCTATGTGGTCATAGGGCTCTCCTGTGCCGTCGTAACGATTTCGCATACATTTGGCCAATTGGATTGGTCTCACTCTTTTGTCTGGCTCTGGATATTGCATTATGATGGGGACACCTTGGGGCGGCTCTATCCTAAAGGTAGGTCTATTCATGTTTCCCATTCTGTGACTAGTGCGGCCATGGGAGTTGATTCCTGGCATGGTGAATTGTTCATGTGGTCTATCGGGTCTAGGACCTTGGCTCATTTGTCCTAACATTACATTTTCTATTCTTTGTTGGGTCTCAAATGGGTTTTGTGAGGTAGCTGCATGATCTCGAGCTAACTCTCCTCTTTCTTTAATCTGATCAAGGTTTTCAGTTACGACATAGATCTGGCCCATCTTGTCCATGTAGACTCCATCCTCGTACTTGACAGCTGGTCTTGGAATTATTTCAGATTCTATGGTGTTTATCATTCTTGCTACTGATCTGTGTAGACCATCGAGGTAGATGGGTATTCCTTGCAGATTAGTGGATACGTATTGAAGAGACATCCTATATTCCCCTTCCACTGTGGACATAAGACCTTCCCTAGGTATGGATCTATGCATGTCTTCAGAGGCCAAGAGTCTCTCCCAGTTAAATGACATTTTTGACTCACTTGTCTATGAACTCAACATGTAGTGTTAACCACTGAGTTGTGAGTCCCTGACTTGGTTGTGTGGTTGACCTTAGTTTCAAGTGATTTGGTACTTTATCTATCTCTTCCTAAGTATCAAATTGAGCTTAGGTTCATAAGCCTTGTCTACAAGACCAAGATTGCTCCTGAATTGCTCAAAATCTTTTGGAACCCCTTGCTTCCTAGTCCAACCTGAGGATCAACTTCAAAATACCCTATCTAATAATCCTCCTATTAATTTTACCTTAACCAGTGGAAGTTTTGGTAGTACTCCCCACGAGCTTTCCAACAAGCCCAAGATCACTCCGAACGGATTTCATGTGAGAAAGTTATGCCAGTTCAGGGTTCTGGGGGTTAAAACAGAAAAACAGGATCCCTCTGGGAGTACCGCAGGACAGGCGATACGATACCAGATTTTCCACGCGATACCACTATGGACGATACCTCCTTAGACGATACGATACTACTCCCTAGACGATACCACCAAGTCCACGATACGATACCAGAAATCACACGATACGATACCCTGCATTCGACGATACGATACCAAGTTAGTGGACGATACGATACCAGATTGCTCATGATACGATACCAGGGTAAGGGACGATACGATACCAAAAATTTACACGATACGATACTGGAGCTCTCACGATACGATACTCGTTTTATGGACGATACGATACCAAAGGGTCAGACAATACGATACTACTTTTTTGCACGATACGATACTAGAATAGGCACGATACGATACCACTCGATCAACGATACGATACCAGGTGGACCGCGATACGATACCACCAAGATGACCACGATCGCGATACCACCACTTGACGATACGATACCAGAATGGTATCGCGATACCTCAAGTGGGCATGCACGATACGATACCTCGACAAGTATCGCTATACTCGGGAATTCTGGTATCGCGATACCAAAACTCAACCGGACACGATACTTGGAGATTTTTAAGCCCAAATTCAAAAATTTTTGCAGATATGTGTACCTTATGTTCTCCTTGTCACTCCTATTAGCCTGCAGATGCAAAATCACCCTCCAAAAGCACGATACCACCGCTGCGATACCAAACGTTGTTCCTCTCACGCCGCGATATTGTCGCCCAGCTTTTTGATGTTTTAGTGATGCAAATCTCTGTATTTCAAAGGCGCCTAAGCTCTGAACCCTCTTTGAACTCCTTGCATACCAAGAGGGAAGAAAAAGAGGTAAAATGGGGAGTGTAGAGTCAAAAAAGCAAAAAAATCAGAGAAGGAGAAGATGAGAGGAGGTGCTGGTGATGATGATGATGAAGAAGAGGGAAAACTCAGAAACTGAACTGAAAATGGTGATTTTTTTACCTTCCAACGTCGCTACTCTATGTCTTACCGTCACACGCTCGTCCTCCAAGCTCTCTCCCCGGCAACGACGCCAAATTTGGTGTCACTCTAGCACAATGGCAAGTACAAATGTGAGGAGCTTCACCTCATAAATGTCAATCTGCGGAGACGTGAGGACTGGTATGAAGACCAAGAGCAAGGAAGTGCACAAGTGCGTGAATGAAAGCATACAAACATGCACACACATACACACACACGTGCACAAGGTAAGAACAAAGAGTGGAACAATGGAAGGACTTGAATTACAAACGAACTCTCTTACAAAGCTGAAATCTACAACAAGCTAACCCCTCAAATGAGCTTTCCAGCCCTTTTTATAGTCTTTTGAGCGGTTTTGGCCCTGTCCAGACCTAGTGTCCGGCCTAGTTAAAAAATAGGTTCCAAGGCTTATTTGGGGACTCAAATAGAATCTAAAAATTACGAAAATTGGTAGGATGATACTTCTAATACTCCTCAAGCTCAAGGACTCCTCGGCTTGAACAAAATGGAGTTGTAAAAATGGAAAATGGTATCTACAATGGTTTTTTAGTGACAAAAGTCACTATATTTATAGGGATTTCTTCTGAAAATTTGACATGTGCTTCTTGGAGCTCCCTACTTGCTCCTCTTTCTCGTGTATCCACTTCTTTGATGCGCTTCCATGCTTTGTTCTTGACCTTGAGCTTCAACATATGGCAACTCAATATTCAAGGTAATATTGCGACTTAGAGAGAGAGATTAAAGCAATGTAGTAAAGTATCTAAATCAATCACTGTTATAGAGAGAGAAAAGATTCTTGGCAGATTGACATGAAATGCCCCTATTGTTCATACTATTCTTCTAAAAACAAAGCTATGGGAAAAAAACTCTAGAATGCCACCCTTGATACATGCATCTATAATGATTTATATAGAAGATTATATCTCACTGAATGATGTCCTAAAATCTAGGAGCATATGAAGGCATATATGCAAGTTGTTGAAGGATTCCTTAAGTCAAGGAGCAAACAAAGGCAAGTGGATTCCTATGTGACTTTCTAGCATGGCCACGAGAGTTTATTCATATGTGTTATTTGAAGAATAACTAAGCTAGTTCTCATATGAGAGAAAAGGAAAACTATGTGCACACTTTATTTGAACATTCCAATGAAAGGAAGCAAGGCTAGAGATACGAGAGGGTCCTCCAAGTTACATTCTAAAGCTTCATTTAAGCTTCCCACTTTTCAACGCTCCCCCTCAAGCTTCAATGACAAGTCCATGGGATGTGCCGAATAAAGTTCTCCTTGAAGCTTGCAATGATAGCTAGCAGTGCTTGAGGAAATTTCCATGGTGGCCTTTGCATCCGAATTTGTCAATTGAGTGCTTGCTTTCTCCCTTTGAAGACGTGTGATTTCCATTGGCTTGAGATCTTGATCAAGCTTCTTCTTTTAGGAGTTCTTTGAAGACCTTTTGAGGGATCTTCAACAAAAGCGAGTTAAAGAGCAACCAAAGCTTCTCTCCAAGCCTTCATGAGATAGAAATAAAAGAGTGGATGGCCTCTTGCCATCTCAAGGTCCTCTTCTACCTGATTGTAGCTTTTTATGACTTTATTTAGACCTTTCAGTTGCTTCATTATTTGATATGAGAGCGTTGCATGCTTTTCTTTTGATATCATAGTGTCTTCATCCTCAAAACCTGTCTCAAATACAAGTAAAGCATTATTTTCATGATGCATAAGATCTCTTACCATATCTATTCTTCCCATTCTATTCTTTTGTATTTTATCTTTCTCTCTTTCTTGCTCCTCTCTTACTTTCTTCTTATCTTCCATGGCATCTTCCTTTCTTTGAGTGTCCTCCTTTAGACTCAAATCATTCCAGCTCACTGTGCAGCGTCTTTCCTTGCTCTCATTGGTGGCTTCCTTCTTCTTGAGACTCCTTGCACTTTCTCCTTTGGTTTGACTATCCTTCGACGTGGCTTCTTCAACTTCTTGATGGTCTCGTTTTTGTCTTGAAATGGTTGTTCTCTGGCCTTCCTTCTCTTTATCTTCATCTTCAATGTTCTTTTTATCTTTGCCTTTGATGGAATAGGCTGCTATGAGCTCTCCTAGTTCATCTTCTTCTTTGACAAAAGTTTTTCGTTGTGTTAGGGATGTTGCCCTTTGGCTTCTCTCCACTTGGTCCTCATTTTCCTCTTCGTCTTTGATGGAGTAGGCTACTATGAGCTCTCCTAGATCATCTTCTTCTTTGGTGTGATCTCTCCCTTGCTCTTTGCCTCTTTCCATGGCTTTCAAGCCATTATCTATGTCTCCCCCTTGGTCGTCAGCCTCTCCATGTGGCTGAAAATATCCGTGAGAGTCTCCACACAACTCTTCCATATGCACTCGTTCAATAGGGTGCTCAATGAACTCTTTGATAGTTCCTTCTTTCTCTTCATACCTACACTTCGAAGACTTCTTGGTGGAAATCTAATCTTGACCTCCAATCTTGAAGCATTCCTTTGAGCAATGACCTCCTTGGTGCTCCAAAATTTGAGTGCTCTAACTCTGTAGTGAGTGAGCTTCTTCAACCTAGTTAAAATCCTCATACTTTGGATTTCCATTTGGCTTCAGCTTTGATGATTAAGCCTTCTTTCTCTAACTCCTCTTGAGTGAGCAGTTCAAATACTCAAGCTTCATTGAGTGAACTTTCCTTCAATAAAGCACAAGCTACCTCAAATATTAGCTTGTCTTTGACTAGGGTGACTTTGGATATGCCTCCTCATTCAGCTTCCTTCTTGAGTCCTTTAGTCTTCCAAAGTTCTATTTAGCACTCTTCTCTTTGAAGTGAACCTCTTATCCACTTGTCTTGGTCAAGGCCTTAGACAAAGCAGTAGAAAAATAAGGAATGGGAGATATCTTCTTCACCTTCTTGCAGTCTTCTTCACCTTCTTGTAGTATTCTTCACCTTCTTGCAACCTTCTTCTTATTGGCTTCTTCTTGATAAATAGTCTTTGCTTTGACCCTTTGATTGCTTGCAATGAACCTATAGATTACTTCAAACAATAGCTCAAGTGCTTAGCTATCCTTACTAGAGTACATCAATATATATGTGAGCTTGAGCTCTTTAAGCTGTGATGCATTTCAACAAACCTCAACTAGCATCTATAGCTTTACATAAGCTTCTAGGCAGCCAAGGTTGGCTCTGATACCATGTTGAAAATTGGGTTTTGCATGTGGAAGAGTGGTGAGCCTGTAACCGAAGGCATAAACTTATACATCTAATAACAATCATATGACTTAGCTTCAATGCCAAAAGGCTTTTCACACACAGTGATCACTATGTTCTCACTTAGAGCATATCACTTGAATGACACAAGTATATCAAGTACATATAAAACTCTTTTGAGCTATATCATTTACTTAGCTTATCCAAGATCCACATGTCTCCATACTTATACTCTTATTTCATGAGTTAACCGAAGTACAACAATTTAGATGATGTAACATCTCATAGTATGAGATACATAATAAGCGAGTGCCCAAAATACATGTCCACAGTTTGTAATTAACCTAAAAATCTCAAGGGTATCGTATGGTGTTGTCTCTAGATTTGACACTTAGACCTTGTTCATGTGTTAGAATTTGACCAACCATAGAGCTTACAAATAACCACTATCTCAAGTGAGATCAAATCATCTATCCAATACAAATAAGTTGCCTTGCAACTTGCATACAATAGTTACACCATATATTGACTTATTGCCTTTCATATGACCATATGATCATGCTTGTATTCTTTTACCTTCATTCAAAAAATGTCAACTCAATGTAGATATGATAAACCTGGAACTTAGTCAGAGTATTGCGTCATGAATCATACTTGCATTTTCCTTTATTCGGTAACATATTATGATAGTGCACTCATGTATATTTAGAGTAAAAAGAAAATTCTCTAGAGCATCACCTATCAACAGTACAACTTATTAATATAATACATCATAGAACAATACATGAGGTCATACTTCATAATTTCTCTCAGCACCTTGTTTACTGTACAAGTCCAAAGTGATGAGATATCAACTCCTATAGAACTCATTCAATAATTAGTTCCGTGCATTTACATCAATATGTTTGAGTTAGACATTTGGGGAAGCACGTGAACAACAAAAGGAAGAATAAGAAGCTTGGAGCACAACACGCAATATTGAATGTATTACCATAGAATGTACAAAAGATAAGTAACCCATTAGGGCCATACGCAGATATACAAGCCGGGGGGAAAAACCTCCGAAAGAGGGAAAAAAGTGCCCCGGTGGTCCTAGTGTGTTCACACACATCTTTACCTAAATATATCAACAAATCCTCCTTGGGAGTGATGGGGTGAACAAGGAGCTGGCACTCATGTATAAGGAAGTGTGAAGCTATGTGGAATCAATCCGCAAAAGGAAGTAAGCCCAAAGCTTTGCGAAAAGCTTCAAACGTCTCCCTAGGCAGAGCCTTCAGGAAAAGGTCTGCAATGTTCTCCTGCATGGGCACATATGCCAAGATGATCTCTCTAGTAGAGAACCTCTCCCTGACATAATGATAATGCACCTCAATGTGCTTAGTGCACACATGGAACACAGGGTTCCTTGCAACCACCAATACATTTTGACTATCAGTGAAGATGGAGGTGGCAAAAGTCTGACCAACACCTAGATCAGCGATAAGGCATCTGAGCCACACACACTCAACAGTCACTATGAAAGCTATGTTTGTGCAAAAATACAAGCCCTCACACTTGGGTTAGCATGCAAAGCAATAAGTGGAAGGACTTGATGAAGCATGAGAACCTTAGCTTGTAATCTTTGATCATTTACCACTTGTAAAAGGTTTTAACCTTGAGAGAATCTTGTAAAGAAAAATCTGGTGGAGTTAGGAAGAACAAAGATCTACGAATTTCAGTTGAGGGAATAAATCCTAACTTAGAGGAACTACTTTTAGGTAGAGCCAAGTTTGAATTAAAATTCAAACTTGGAGGAAAAACACTTATAAAAGAACTTGTAAATCTCGCGGCCTTGTGGCCTCTTCTTGGAGCTCATTTGTTTAACATCTCTAGAGGTTGAGTAGCTTACACCATAGCCTACTCATCTCGCTATCATTGGGCATCATCATAATGGCAATGATCTTTTAAAACCATGTGCCATAATAGATATACTTCATTGATAATTTTTGTTCAATTCTCTGCTATGACTACTCAGAACAGTGCATCAAGGAAAATGATAAGTGGGAAGCTTTCACAAGTTCCATGGACCTTTACATGGACATACAAATCCCAGATCTTACTACACTCATGGGAAAACTCTTTATCCATGAAGCCAAGCTCAACAAAAATAGAGAAACATCAAGAGGTAACAATTCTTCTGCCCTATACACAGATAAAGGAAAGTCTAACGATAAAGGAAAGAGCAAGAAAGTTGAAGATGAAGGGACTGCTTCTCAAGCTAACTATGCAAGGAGAGGTAGGAACTCAAGAGGAAGGGGCAGAGGAGGTAAGCAAGGTAGGGGGAGACCTTTCAAATCTTCCCCATGCAATATATGTGGATTGCCTAATCACATAACAAAAGAGTGCTATAGGAACTTCAAGAATCAGAGAGGAAGAGGATTTCAAGGAGGTGGCTACTCACAATCAAGAGGAAAATTCAACCACAATCAAGGATACAACCATGGCTACAACAAAAACTACAACAAAAATTATCAAGGTGGAAACAAATCAAGAAAAGACTTCAACAATTATACAGAGGATCAAGAAGATTCTCTTCTCATTATGAACATGAGTTCAAAACAAGGTATGAATGATGAACACCTGTTCTATATTGACTCAGGTTGTTCAAACCATGTAGTAGGCAATGTAGCTCTACTTTCTGATCTTGAGGAGCCCAAGGGAAAGCACCAAGTGTAGACACATGATGACATCAAGCATTCAGTGGTCAAGGTAGGAAATGTCAAAACTTCTGATGGCAATAGAAATATGTTGAGAAAAGTTCTTTATCTACCTACTATCACACATAACTTGATGAGTGTTGGACAAATGGTGGAAAAGGGTTTTTAGGTTAGGTTCAATAAATATGGAGCTTTTATGGAGGACCCCCAACAAGAATTCAGAAGGATTGCAAAGGGAGAAAAACAGGTATATTATTTACATTTGAGCTTGAAGACACTAGCATTGCACTGTATAATTACAAGGATCAAACTTTGTCTGAGTTAGAGATTTGGAACAAAAGATTAGGGCACATTGGTGAGAGAACCTTGAAGCAAATATGTAGAGATAAATGTGTGCTTGGGATACCTAATGTGTCCAAGCAACATATGATCTATAAATGTGGTGCTTATCAGTTTGGTAAGTCACACATGTTACCCTTTACAAAGAAAGGCTATATGCATGCAGATTATTTGGAACTTTTCCACACAGATGTGTGGGGACCAAGCAAGGACCCTTCAATTTCAGGCTCAAGGTACTATGTGACATTCATTGATGATTTCTGTAGGTGGACTATCTTGTATTTCATGAAACATAAAGATCAAGTGTTCAATTGTTTCAAGAAGTATGAAGAATTTCCAAGCCTCACCAAAGAGGAGCCAAGCACAATTGAAGACATCAAATCAGATGATGAGGACACCATAAACTTGGAAGAATTCAAAGCATGGAAATCAAAAGGAAAGGCCAAGATAAAGAGGTTGGAAGATATACATGAATCATCCAACCAAGCTCTAAGGAGATCACAAAGGGACAGTAAGAAGCCAATCAGATATGGGTATGATACTTCATTATTTACTAAGCATTCCATTTATCTTGCTAAGGATTCATCACTTGAAGAACCTTCTTCATATGAAGAAGCAAGTACCACGACAGAATGGAAGGAGGCCATGGATGAAGAGATAGAAGCACTCCAAGAAAATGACACTTGGAAGCTAGTATGCAAGAAGGCATCGATGAAGGTAATTGGTTCTAGATGGATTAACAAAATCAAGAGAAATTCAGATGGATCCATAAATAGGTATAAAGCTAGACTTGTGGCTAAGGGTTTTGCACAAACCCAAGGAGTAGATTATGAAGAAAATTTCTCACTTGTGGCTAAGATGCCAACCATCAAGGCATTGGTAAGTGTGGCTGCATCTAGAAATTGGAATATGTATCAACTAGATGTAAAAAATATTTTTCGTAAGGGTTGGATTTCAGAGGAGGTTTACATGGCTCAACCTCTTGGCTATGAAGACTCAAAAAGGTAATCATGTGTGCAAATTGAACAAAGCTCTTTATGGTTTGAAGCAGGCACCTAGGGCATGGAACCATAGGTTAACAACCTATCTTCAAGGCCAAGGATTCATGATGAGCAAGGCATATTCTTCTCTGTTTGTCAAGAGAAGTAACTCAAAAATGATATATTTATGTGTGTATGTTGATGACATCATTCTCACAGGTAGTGATGCCAATGGCATCAAAAAAATCAAGAACCAAATAATGCAAGAGTTCAAAATCAGTGACCTAGGGTTTCTAAAGTATTTTCTTGGACTTCAGTTAATCTACACAAATTTTGGAATTCACATCACTCAAAGAAAGTATGTGCAGGACATGTTGAAGAAGTTCCACTTGGAGAATGCAAAGGTAGCTAGCACCCCTATGGAGGTAAATCATAAATTGAGTGCTCATGAAGGTGATTTGCTTGAAGACATTGTAGGATATCAAAGCATAGTTGGGAGTCTAAACTATGCAACCTTAACAAGAATTGACATATCTTATGGAGTAAGTGTTCTGATACAATTCATGCATAAACCTAGAGCACCTCACTTGGAAGCTGCTAAAAGGATTTTGAAGTATCTCAAAGGTACTCAAAATCAAGGTCTTTACTCCCCATGCACATGAAATTTAGATATTAAGCTATACTCATATGCAAATTGGGTAGGATGTAAGGATGATAGAAGAAGTACTTCTGGATATCTTTCTTTTGTAGGTGATAAGCCCATTTCATGGTCTTCCAAGAAGCAACCAACTATTGCTCTATCTTCAACAAAGGCTGAATACAGGGGATTAGCAAATGCTACACAAGAAGCCATTTGGATTAAATTGCTATATTCATATTTCATACTTCACACTCATTCACCTATGATCTTTGATGACAACACAAGTTCTTTGCATCTTACAGCCAACCCTATTTATCATGCAAGAACCAAGCATATAGAAGTGCACTATCTCTATGTTAGAGAGAAGCTATTGAGCAAGGAGATTCAACTTCCATATGTATCCACAAATATGCAATGTGCAGATTTATTAACCAAAGCACTTGATGGTACTAAACTCTGCAGGTTTAAAACCATGATTGGATTGGAGGATATTCAAGAAGATTCATGAAGATGTAAAAGCCAAGATGTTTGGCTTGAGGGGGAGTTGTTGGTGCAAACATACAAGCCCTCACACTTGGCTTAGCATGGAAAGCAATAAGTGGAATGACTTGATGAAGCATGAGAACCTTAGCTTGTAATCTTTGATCATTTACCACTTGTAAAAGGTTTTAACCTTGAGAGAATCATGTAAAGCAAAATATCGTGGAGTTAGGAAGAACAACGATCTGCCAATTTTAGTTGAGGCAATAAATCCTAACTTGGAGGAACCACTTTTAGGTAGAGCCAAGTTTGAATTCAAATTCAAACTTGGAGGAAAAACGCTTATAAAAGAGCTTGTAAATATCGCAGCCTTGTGGCCTCTAGTTGGAGCTCATTTTTTTAACATCTGTAGAGGTTGAGTAGCTTACACCATAGCCTACTCATCTCACTATCATTCAGCATCATCATACTGCCAATGATCTTGTAAAATCATGTGCCATAATAGATATACTTCATTGATCATTTCTGTTCAATTCTTTGCTATGACTACTTAGAACAGTGAACTTTGCATGACCATATCTCAGTGATTTCTATAATAAAGTAAGCCTATGATCTAGGGGTCCGACCAGTTCAGACAGATCTGAAATCAGACACCCTTTGGTCATTCGTGTGTATGACCAAAGATCTCGAGTTTGGACTTACTAGGAGGTCTTGTGCTCTTATGAACAAGTGGCCCACTTAGCTTAGTGGTTAAGTCTCAAGGATGTGAAGGAGGAGGTCTTGGGTTCAATCCCCATGAGGGACATGGGGAGAGTATTTTGCCCGAAGAGATGTAGAGCCTTATAGAAGCATCCACATGAGTTAACTCAAGTTGATTGGGACACTTGGCACACATGCAGTTACATGGTCGACACATGGCTGGCTAGTATCCACCTACCCAAGAAGGCAGTCCCCTAGAGAGATCTATATATAGAGGCATTTGGTTGGGAGGAGAGTCATCTCTCTAGCACATGGTGGTCGTAATTTATAGTCATTCTATTGCATTGGTATCAGAGCCCCTAGGTTGTGCACCCATGGAGACCTTCATCTTCATCACTTTTCTCTTAAGCTCTTGTAGAGATGCGTCAAAATTGCATTGATGTAGCACTTCTTCATCTCTGTAGAACTTCACCCTCACCGTATGCATATTATTTTTGAAGAATAGAAAAAATATTTGCATGCCTTGTCGCACATCAGCAAGGAGGTCTTGATCCTGCAACCTCGGCAACGAGAGCTTCTCTTTTAAACCACAGGAGCAAGGCACTGCATCCAATATGAAAGCGATATGCCAAAATAATATTGCATCAACAGCTGTCCATGGGGATTTGAAGTAGCGACCACCTATTGAAGAAATCATTGCCATATCCAGACTCAGCCATGCCTGCGTCAGAAGATGGTCTGCCATAACTTAATTCAACATTGTACACTGCGGAGAGCTTGTGCATAAGCAAAATAAAGAGAAGATTTCATCAGATAGTGTCAAGCAGAAATTGATCCCATGCCATCATGTGCGAAGTCTTCTAATTTACCCACTACAACACTATAGTTTATCTATTGTGGCACGACAATATGCTGTTGCCAACATGCTATACGTTGTTTGCTATTTGTTGAGAGAATATTTGTTATCATTATACTCTGGCGATGAAGTTTCTTAAGCAGCTTACGTGCGGGCTAGCCTCTCTGTATGAAGTTTCTTGAAAAATTTATATATACGTGCTACGCTGTGTAAGAGGTAGATTCGAGTCCAAAATCAAAGTCAGAAGCTCATATATGGCACAAGGTTCAAGCTTCTTCTTCTTCTTTCTCGATCTCTTCTCATAGGCGATCTCTTGAAAGCTTTCACCTTTTCTTGTTGGACTTATGTGATATGGCAAAACAAAAGTATTTTGTCTCACATTCCAGGCATTGGAGATTCCTGCATCAAGCCATTATTTTATTCATCTGATTTGCTTTCATCCGTTTGGACAAAGAAAGAATCTGCTGAAATATGCGCATATTTTTACCCCTCATCGCAGCATACAGCAAGTCAGAGAGACAAGTTCACCATCACCGTTGATCAATTCTTGATTCATTGCAATCACCTGATTGAATAGGCCTTCATCACCTACAGCAGCTACAATATAGAGCACCCAAACTCCATAGCTAGCTTGAAAGAGTCTGTGCTCAAAATGCTTACTTTGACTAGAATGGCGGGGATTATCCCTAAAATTATCAGGCAGATGATGATAATCATGGAAGTCCTGCAGAAGTTCTTTAACCACCTTGGATCTACCAATGGCAGCTCCAGAGAATGCATCTTGGTCATCCCAAAGCTTTTCAAGGCAACACATCCTCTTCTTGGATGTTAGATTATGGAGAAGTGATGGGTCTATCCTGAGAAGTTCCTTCAACTTCGGTGTGGCCATTGGTAGCTGCCCAATTGATTGGTGCAACGAACCACCATTGCTTAGAGCCCTCTAGGGGGAGTGGCAATTTAGTCATTTAGGAGGTATAAGTGATCCTTTCCCTTTCCTTCCTGCATGCTGCAATTTACGGAAAGGGATAAAGACTACATGTATTAGCAATACGCAACATGTGCTTTACAGGCTTATAAACTTGTCGAGAGAGGCAGCCGTGAAAGAGAAGCCTCCAACAACAGTGGCCCTAATCAAAAGCGGATGTAGATCAAACCTGCAGGCATTTACACAGTAATAAGGCATCGTTTTCCATAAGAATCTGATAGCTAGGCTATAGATAGATGTGTGAATGGTAAATAAGATTAGGCTTGGGCAGGTCTGCAGAATTTGGAATGGCGAGTAACGTCGCAAGATTGATTGATCAAGAAGTGAAGTGATAACACACCCAATACGGAGGAGCGGGCAATCCTTATCTTTTCCATGGATACTGCCCCATCCGAACATCCCAATGTAGTATCAAACTAATACAGCATATAAACGGCAACCTTCCTCCACAATATAGAAGATGTTATCGAAGCTATCATATCAAACACCATCAAGGCATTGGAGATTTCTACATCTAGCCAGTATTTTATTACATTTTGCAAGCTTGAAGAATCGAACTCTGGACCATCTATACTTCGGACATATGTTCTACCCACAGTGGAATGGAAGGCTATTTGTATCTATAATTCGATATATTTTATAAGGTACATTGTAACAGCCTATCGCCATGATTAACATGGCATTTTATTAGCTCTCTTATCCTCTGATATATCCAAAACCGAGTTTGTTAGCAATATCTGAATCGATTTGAAGCCTCTTTTGCACACAAACTTTGGAATTGATTGAGTGCATGATTGAGGTACTCTTTGATATTCTAAAAGAAAGATAAAGTGAAGTCATCTTTAAACCGGAGCCAAAACCTTCGGTGGTAAGCCTTCGAACCTTTTGGAGATACAAAGAAGTAGTATGTAGTTTTTTCTCATGGACCAAAAGAATGGAGAACGGTTCTTCCTGAGGATCAATGGGCGGACGTAGTTTAATTGGGAGATAAGTATTTTCCAAAGTTAATGATTGGTTTCAATATTTGTTTTTGCTCTTTGTTTCATGTAGGACACATTTTTATCATTGAAGTATGATAGTAAGCTTCATTCTTGATAATTTTGATGCAAATTATGGAAACATACATGAAAGAGCATAAAGATATTGAAACACTCATTAAGCACAAGCATGCATATACGAAAGAATGTTTTCATGCACAATTTATATTTTCTTCTTGCTTGCAAAAGGAATAGAATGCACTCAAGTTGGTGCACATGTATATTTATAACTTTTTGTAAGGTAGAAGATAGATTGTTTGTGCATGGATAATTGGACATGGATGATTGGATGCACACATGTCATGGTATAGTATGGATCTCTGGTGGTTAAGAAATAATGTTCTCCCAAGTAGTGAGAAGGAAATTCTTTAAATTCTTTAGAAAGCAAGTAGTTCCCAGCAGTTCCCAAACCTTTGGTATGGTTAGTTAAGTCCAAATAGTGATATAAACCAAAGGTATATCAAAGATTCTTAGCTTTAGAATTTGAAAAGCATTAGTATATGCTTGGATTTGAGTAGGAAAAAGATCTCTAAAAGCCCATGGGTAAGCAAAGATGCTTTTGTTAGTTTAAGAGATGTTAATAATAAAGACTAAGTCTTTATTTTAGTCGCAAGGTCAACTAGACTTGATCAGGTTTGGCCATGATTGCCCAAGAACATGCAATTGGAACTGTTGATATATTTAGGTAGTGATGTGTGTGAACACTCTAGGACCGCCGGGGCACTTTTTTCCCTCTTTAGGAGGTTTTATTCCCCCGGCTTGTATATACGCCTATTGCCCTAATGGGCTACTTATCTTTGTACATTCTCTAGTAATACATTCAGTCTTGTGTGTTGTGCTCCAAGCTTCTTCTTCTTCCTTGTGCTGTTCGCGTGCTTCCGCAGACGTCTAACTCCAACAATTGGTATCAGAGCAGGTCGTTGCTTCTTCTAGGGCGCCGTCGACACTCCTCCTTTTGCAGTCTCAGATTCGCACAAAATTTGGTGAGCATACTCAGGGTGTTTCCGAGATCAAAACAGCTTTGCTGTGTGGTGCCGAAATCGCGATCTGAGCTCGTTTCGGCCTCCGAACGCACTATCGCAGTGCTTGTGCAGGCTATTTCGTCCTTTTGTGCCAAAGGTATATACCAGTTTATGTTCGCCAGTTTAAGCGTCTCGAAGTCTACTACAGGTCTAGCAGAACTCGTCTGGGCAGTTCTGTTCAACTTTTTGAGATACAGTCAATTTTCTGCATCAAGGTATTTTAGTCACCGGCCATGGCTGAAAGCAGTGATGTATTCCGTATGTTGGCTGTTGAGGATAAGTTGGATGGTACCAACTACCCATTATGGGCTTATATGATGCGACATGTACTGGTTGCAAAAGGATTGTGGAACATTGTGCAGGGTGTTGAAAGACGTCCTGTTACACCTGTAACAACAGGTACTGCAAATACAGGTGTTGGAGCTGATGAAGATGGTGTCGAAGATGATATTCCGCAGATTCCTGTTCGTGCTGCTGTTTCTGTTGCACCTACTGCAGAGCAGATTCGTTGGGATGGCAGAGATGCCCAGGCACATGCATTGATAGTTTTGTCTGTCAAACGTGCCATTATTCCTCACATTCGCTCTTGCAGAACAACAAAGGATGCTTGGTATACACTTACCACTTTGTACCAGGCTAGGAATGAGGCTCGTGTTGCTTACCTCCGAAAACAGTTGGAGAGTGAGCACATGAATGAAGGTGATTCGATGGACAGTTTTCTTACAAAGATCAAAGACCTG
The DNA here is from genome assembly GCA_020310875.1 of Ceratopteris richardii. NCBI lineage: Eukaryota > Viridiplantae > Streptophyta > Polypodiopsida > Polypodiales > Pteridaceae > Ceratopteris > Ceratopteris richardii. Next base: position 125,163,579 of record CM035425.1, on the reverse strand, counting down.
AAGGAACAATTGATTTCTGCTGATGAGGTTATACCAGATAGCTCACTTGTGCAGACCGTTCTGAATGGCCTTCCTGATTCATATCAGAGTTTTGCCTCTACTCTTCGATTGATGATGAAAGGCAATCCGAATGCCTTGTCATTTGAGGAATTAGTCTCTGTTCTGTTGCAGGAAGATCAGTCCAGGCAGAACAGGTCCATTATGCGTGTTGCAGATCAAGCTTTCCTGGCTAGTCAGAAGGGCAAAGGAAAATGGAGCTCTTCTACTAGTAAGCAGAAATCTGCAAATGCTGCACAATCGAAGAACCAGGATAAAGATGAGAAGAAATCAGAAAAGCAGAAATTGTTCTGCAAGTACTGTAAAGGAAATGATCATATTATAAAGAACTGTCCAAAACTGGCTGCTAAAGAGGCAAAGAAGAAAGAGGCTGGAATGGTTGTTGCAAAGGCCTCTACACCAAAAACAGAGTCTGCAAATCTTGTGCAGGAAGAAGAATGGGCGTTTACTACTGTCTGCAGTTTTGACCCATCTTCTCATGATCAGTGCATGTCTGCAGTAGACTCAGATGTTTGGTACTTTGACAGTGGGGCAACCAAACATATTACCTCGCAGTGCAGTTTCTTCTCTTCACTCGAGCCTGCCCCTACAGGGAATACTGTCACATGCGCCAATAACTCCTCTTATCCTATTAAGGGAGTTGGTAAGATCATTCTGACTACTGCTAATGGTAGTTCTTTCACTTTGTCAGATGCTTTATTTGTGCCAGGGATCAAAAAGAACCTGTTATCAGTTTCTGCATTAGCCAAGATTGGCTTGGTTGTGAAATTCGTTGATGACAGGTGTACAGTCCATGATCTCTCAAATGGCGATGTGATTATTGCTTCTGGCATTTTATGTCGTGGGCTGTATAAGCTCATAGACTATGAAAAATCTGTGAATGATTCGACATGTGCAGTTCATGATTCTCAGGCTATGTCAGATGCAAAGCTTTGGCATGCACGCTTTGGTCATCTGAATTTTGCTAGTTTGTTATGCCTGCAGAAATCTGAAATGGTGTCCTCTTTGCCCAAACTTGAGGCACCTGGAAAACATGTTTGTGAAGGCTGTATTTTGGGCAAAATGCAGCGTTCTTCCTTTCCAAAAGATGGTTCAGTTCGGGCTATGTAGAAATTGTAGCTTGTACATAGTGATGTCTGTGGTCCTATGCAGACACCCTCTTTTGGAAATTACCTTTACTTCGTGACTCTCATTGATGATTTTTCCAGGCATGCATGGGTATATCCACTCAAAGCAAAGTCCGAAGTGTTCACGTGCTTCAAACAGTTTTTGGTTTTGGCTGAAAATCTGTCAGCATGTAAAATGGGCAGCCTCCGTTCTGATCGAGGGGGGGAATATATGTCTTCAGATTTTAATGCATTTCTGGCTGAACGTGGGATAAAACACCAGTGTACAGTGCCGTATACACCTCAACAGAATGGAGTTGCTGAACGAAAGAACAGGTCACTCATGGAGATGGCAAGGTGCATGGTCAAAAGTGAGGCTTTACCACATAGTTTCTGGCTTGAGGCTGTCATGTGTGCAGCATATGTACTGAACAGGTGTCCCACGAAAGCGTTGCAGTCTATCACTCCATATGAGGCTTGGCATGACCGCAAGCCATCTGTTGCTCATCTGCGTGTTTTTGGTTGTTTGGCATATGCATTAGTGCCTGAACAACATCGCAGAAAATTGGATGATAAGGCAGTAAAATGTATTTTTGTTGGGTACAGTTCTGAAAGTAAAGGCTATCGTCTGTATCATCCACAGACTAAACGCATTCTGGTTAGCCGTGATGTTGTCTTTGTGGAAGATGCTATTCAGCCATTGCTTTCATGTACTAAGGAGACATCTGTTAGCTCCAAAGACATGTATGATACTTTGATGCCTCTTTTTACAGGTGGACAGGCTAGCGCTGGTCCTAATGAGGCAACTTCTCAGCCTTTGCAGGTTTCATATGATGATGCAGATCATTCCATTTCTGATGCAGATTTACATGATGCACTTGTTGATGAGAGAGCTGATATTGAACAGGCAAAAACTATGCCAAAATGGCTGGTGCAGACTTTGCGTGACAGCAAATTAGATGCACCTTTGTCATATCGTACTCGTTCAGGCTCTCATAGTACCTCCTTTGCATCAGATTGCTATGCTATGGCTGCATCTAGTCTCTGTGATGAGAATGAGCCTGTTTCTTTTGATGCAGCACAAAATTCAGAAAATTGGATGGCTGCTATGCAATCTGAATATGATGCTATAATGAAGAATGGTACATGGTCTTTATGTGACTTGCCTCCTGGCAAGAAGGCCATTGGCACTAAGTGGGTATACAAGCTGAAGCGTAAACCTGATGGTACAGTTGATAGGTATAAGGCTAGGCTTGTTGCAAAGGGTTATGCGCAGGAAAGAGGCATTGATTTTGATGAGACCTTTGCACCTACATGCCGTATGACTACTGTTCGGAGCATTTGTGCACTTGCAGCCCATCATGGTTGGAATGTACATCAGTTGGACATTAAAACAGCATTTCTGAATGGTGACTTGCATGAAGAAGTGTATGTTTTTCAGCCCCGTGGCTTTGTGCAGAAAGGGCATGAAAACCAGGTGTGCAGGTTAAAGAAGGCGTTATATGGTTTAAAGCAAGCACCACGTGCTTGGTATGAGAAAATACATGCCTATCTGATTGCACATGGTTTTGAGAACAGTCCAACTGAAAGCACCTTATATGTTAAGCGTGCTAATGATGTGCTTTTGATCATTGTTGTCTATGTAGACGACATGCTGCTCACTGGTCCTCTTGAGAAGCATATTGCTGATTTCAAGGCTGATTTGCATGCCTCATTTGAGATGTCTGATTTGGGGCATTTGCATCACTATTTGGGCATTCAGTTTATGCAAGTTGATGGTGGAATGGCTTTGTGTCAAACGAAATATATTGACACATTATTGCAGCGTTTTGGCCTTGAAGACTGTAAGCCTATTGCCACTCCTATGGAGACAGGTTTACGATTGAGTCTTCATGATGCTGGAGATGCATTTGATGCTGTTCTCTATCAGCAAGCTGTTGGATGCTTGATTTACTTATGCATTACTCGGCCAGATATTCAGTTTGCTGTCTCACAGATGAGCACGTTTATGCATTGCCCAGGAGTCACGCATTGGAAAGCGGTTAAGCGCATCTTTCGCTACTTGAGTGGTACTCGGCTACTTGGGTTGTTTTATCCCAAGGGGGGATCACTACCGCCAGATTTGCATGCTTTTTCTGACTCAAATTGGGCTGGTTGCTATGACACTCGTGTGTCCACCAGTGGTTTTTGCTTCATGCTTGGTAGCTCATGTATATCTTGGTTGAGCAAGAAGCAGCCTACTGTGGCCACTTCCAGTTGTGAGGCTGAGTATAGGGCAGCTTTCACAGCGACTGTTGAGTGTGTGTGGCTCAGACGCCTTATGGCTGATTTGGGTGTTGGCCAGTCTTCTGCCACCACCATCTTCACTGACAGTCAGAGCGCATTGGCAGTTGCGAGGAACCCTGTGTTCCATGCTCGCACTAAGCACATTGAGGTGCATTATCACTATGTCAGGGAGAGGTTCTCTGCTGGGGAGATCAGCTTGGCATATGTGCCCACGCAGGAAAACATTGCAGACCTTTTCACGAAGGCTCTGCCTAGGGAGAAGTTTGAAGCTTTCCGCAAAGCTTTGGGCTTACTTCCTTTTGTGGAGTGATTTCCACATAGCTCGGCACTTCCTTATACATGAGTGCCAGCTCCTTGTTCACCGCATCACTCCCAGGGGGGATTTGTTGATATATTTAGGTAGTGATGTGTGTGAACACTCTAGGACCGCCGGGGCACTTTTTTCCCTCTTTAGGAGGTTTTTTTCCCCCGGCTTGTATATACGCCTATTGCCCTAATGGGCTACTTATCTTTGTACATTCTCTAGTAATACATTCAGTCTTGTGTGTTGTGCTCCAAGCTTCTTCTTCTTCCTTGTGCTGTTCGCGTGCTTCCGCAGACGTCTAACTCCAACAGGAACTACTTTGTAGATTGCCCAAGCATTGGCAATGAAATTCCTTTTGGGAATTATTCACTCAAGTTCCATTTATCCAATGGGAAAATTGTGAAAAGAGTAAGCTGTTCCAAGTCTGAATAGAGTGAAGAAATTCCAAGAATGTAGTCTACAACCATGAAGAAGGTACTTAAGTCTGTGGAAGGTAAAACATAATGTTTGCCTATCCTTAAAGGGATTTTGGATGCTTAAGACTTAGGCAGTAGAAAGCATGAGTGGATGCTTAAGACTTAGGCAGTAGAGAGATTCCTATATAAAGTCCCCGGGGTAGGTACCTAAAGTATCAGAAATAAAGGAATCTTAAGACAAGAAGTCAAAAGCTCTTGTCGCTACAAAATTGGTCAAGAATAACCGATTGGACTTGAATTTGAGAAATTCAAGAACTTGGAATTATAACTGGTTTTTATTTGAAAATCCTAGCCAAGAAGGATGGGATGATCCATCAAAAGGTTTTTTCAAATTCCCCAAGGAAAGCACAAGATCATGAAACGATCATGTGAAGGGATCAAAAACCTAAAAAAAATAGTTAGAGGTAACACTTGAAACTTCAAATCTCTTGGAAAGAATTGAAGTAAGAAGGTAGTCTATCAAGAGATGTTTAGACTTTAGGATAAATATCGCCTACACATTAATGTGAATATAAAATAGGGTGGTATGGGACACCAGATTTTATACTTAGATTGATGTAGAAAAGATGGTATGGGACATCTGATTGTGGGATGATAATTGTCTTTTAGTCCTAGTTTGGATCTTGAAGTTAGGTTTGATCCTCAAGGGAATTAAGACTTCAAAGAAGAATTTTAATTCAAGAAGAATGAAAGTAGTATCACAAGATACTTCAAGATTGCTTCAAGGTCAAGGAAACAGAAGATATGAAGAAATCAACTTCCAAGATCTTCTTGAAACACTTCAAGATAAAGTGTTGTTTGATAAATTTTTGAAAAAGTTGGACTTTAATTTTGAGTTGATCTTTTCAACCAAGGATTTTATTGATTAAGTCAGACACCAAGTTCGTAGTGTAACTTGACTCTTTTGACTCAAAGAAATGCATTCCCAGTAAGGAGTCAGAAAGACTGAATATGATCTAAACTTAGTCTCAAGAGAAGCATTATTTGAATACAAAACTCATCAACAGAACCTCAGTGGGTCGACACACTGATATTGGTAACCACACTAGTATCTTGTGGTTGGATGATGTTTTCGAGTTGTTTTAAATCTTTTTGAGAATCTAGCTTATTCTCTTAAAGATAAAGAAAATGCTTCAATACCCTATTGAAAGAGATCTTTGAGAAGTTAAAGTCCCGAGTCATCTAGACTTTGACTCATAGCAAGTTTAAGTATCTTCAAAGTTTGAATTGGTTGTACAAAGTTTTAGTTATTTCTTTCCGCTTTTTAACTCTTTTTGAATTGGCTCAGGTATGGTATTTGATTCCTTTGGCAAAAGACCAGGGTGAACCGGTTAGAACTAGATAACTAAATTGAACATCCTAGATAGATGTTATATACAAGAACCTGTTCAATCTTCAAAAGGTAATAAATCAAGTTGACTTATTTATTTGAGTTTGCTTCAAGTTATAGCATAAATGATTTCCTATAGTTCACTATACTCTAGAATAGAGAAGTTAGGAATTGCTCAATAGATTGACAATTCCCAAGAACTTTTAGCTAAAAACTAGTCTTTGAGAAATGTGTCCTAAGTTGGACAAATTTCATTGCGAATTTGTATTGGGCAAAATATAGTATAGTTGACTCAAAGAAAATGGTAACTTTCTCTTACAATTTACATAGGATTTTTAAACTCAGTAGGACAAAGTAGTCCTCTAATCGGGTAAAAAAATCAAGTAACTGTTGGAACAAAGTAAACCATTGTACAAACATCTAAGTTAGATGTTTGGGACAACCAAACTTCCAGTTCTCTAAAATAAATCCAAGTGAATCAAGAGTTCTCAAAGTCTTACAAGGGATAAGAATTCCACATTTATTACTAAGTCCATGCACCAGTTATGCTTAGAAATGGACTAGTAATTTGAACTCACCTAGTTCACATGTTTGTGCCTAGATCGCACATCAAGAAACTGTGAATTGGCCAAGGATGTGTTTTAGATCCACCCTTATTATTCTTTCATTAGTTTGTACTTTGTCCAGTTCATCAAAGTGTAAAACGAGATAGTGAAAAGATGAAATAGCCTACACAATCACTGTGATAGTGGGGTCGGAGGCCGAAATGAGCTCAGATCGCAATTTCGGCACCAAAAAGCAAGGCAGTTTTGATCTCCTAATCACCATGAGTATGCATACCAAATTTCATGTGATTCTAAGACTATGATCAGAGGGGTGTCAACGACGCCCTAGATGAAGCGGCGACCTGTTTTGATACCAATTGTTGGAGTTAGACGTCTATGAAAGCACATGAACAACACAAGGAAGAAGAACAAGCTTGGAGCACAACACACACTACTGAATGTATTACCTCTAGAATGTACAAAAGATAAGAAACGTGTTAGGGCCATAGGCGTATATGCAAGCCGGAGGAAAAAAGCCCCCTAAAGAGGGAAAAAAGTGCCCAGGTGGTCCTAGTGTGTTCACACACATCAATACCTAAATGTATCAACACAATAAACCATTACATGCATATGTAAGCATGGAAGGTAGCATGGTGACCCTCTCATATGCGATCATGCACACATAAATAGTATCGTCAACTTCCACATATGCGTAGCATCTCACAGCATGATATCGTCTTGCATCCCGCAATACATAAATATGGCTTCAATTTGATAGAAGAAATTCACAACATGTTTACCTTCATCAAGTATTATATCTCCAGGTTTGTTGTGTATCAATCGCATGTCAATGTGATTATATCTCCAAGTTTGTTGTGTATCAATCGCATGTCAATGTGCATCACTATGTCATATTAGCTATAATGTACAAAATCTATGGCAAGTCAATATTCAAGGTAATATTGCGACTTAGAGAAAGATCAAGGTAATGCAATAAAGTATGTTAATCAATCACTATTACAGAGAGAGAGAGAAATAAAGTCTTGGGAGATTGACATGACATGCTCCTATTGTTCATACTATTCTTCTAGAATGCCGCCCTTGATACATGCATCTATTTATATAGAAGATTATATCTTGGTGATCAATGTCCTAAAATCTAGGAGCATATGAAGGCATATATGCAAGTTGTTGAAGGATTCCTTAAGTCAAGGAGCAAACAAAGCAAGTGGATTCCTACGTGACTTTCTAGGATGGCCACAAGAGTTTATTCATATGTGTAACAAAGGCAAGTGGATTCCTACGTGACTTTCTAGGATGGCCACAAGAGTTTATTCATATGTGTAATTTGAAGACTAACTAAGATAGTGTTCATATGAGAGAAAAGTAAAAATACGGGCACACTTTATTTGAACATTCTAATGAAGGGAAGCAAGGCTAGAGATACGAGAGGGTCCTCCAAGTTACATTTTAAAGCTTCATTGAAGCTTGCCACTTTTCAACACTCCCACTCAAGCTTCAATGACTAGTCCATGGGATGTGCCAAATAAAGCTCTCCTCGAAGCTTGCAATGATAGCTAGCAATGCTTGAGGAAATTTCCATGGTGGTCTTTGCATCTAAATTTGTCGACAGAGTGCCTGTGTTCTCCCTTTGAAGAAGTTTGACTTCCATTGGTTTGAGATCTTGATCAAGCTTCTTCTTTTAGGAGTTCTTTGAAGAATTTTTGAAGGATCTTCAACAAAAGCGAGTTGAAGAGCAACCAAAGTTTCTCTCCAAGTCTTCATGGGATAGAAATAAAAGAATGGATGGCCTCTTGACATCTCAAGGTCCTCTTCTACCCGACTGTAGCTTTTTATGACTTTATTTAGACCTTTCACTTGCTTCATTATTTGATATGAGAGCTCTGCATGCTCTTCTTTTGATGTCAGAGTGTCTTCATCATCAAAACCTATCTCAAATACAAGCAAAACATTATTTTCATGATGCATAAGATCTCTTTCCATATCTTTTATTCCCATTCTCTTCTTTTGTATTTTCTCTTTCTCTCTCCCTTGCTCCTCTCTTGGTCTCTTCTTATCTTCCATGGGGGCTTACTTTCTTGGAGTGTCCTCCTTTAGAATCAAATCATTCCAACTCACTGTGAAGCTTCTTTCCTTGTTCTCATTGGTGGCTTCCTTCTTCTTGAGACTCCTTGCACTTTCTCCTTTGGTTGGACTATCCTTCAAGGTGGCTTCTTCAACTTCTTTATGGTCTATTCTTTGTCTTTAAATGGTTGTTCTTTGGCCTTCCTTCTCTTTATCTTCATCTTCAATGTTCTTTTTATCTTCACCTTTGATGGAATAGGTTGCTATGAGCTCTCCTAGCTCATCTTGTTCTTGGACAAAAGTTTGTCTTTGTGTTAAGGATGCTTTCCTTTGGCTTCTCTCCACTTGGTCTTCATTTTCCTCTTCCTCTTTGATGGAATAGGCTACTATTGGCTCTCCTAGATCATCTTCTTCTTTGACGTGAAGTCTCCCTTGCTCTTTGCCTCTTGCCATGGCTTTCAAGCCATTATCTATATCTCCCCCTTGGTCCTCCGCCTCTCCATGTGGATGAAAATATCCGTGAGAGTCTCCACACGACTCTTCCATATGCACTACTTTGATAGGGTGCTCAAGGAACTCTTTGATAGTTCCTTCTTTCTCTTCATACCTACACTTCCAAGAATTCTAGGTGGAAATCTGAAAAAAACATAAATAGGAAGATTTTACCTCCAATCTTGAATCATTCCTTTGAGCAATGACCTCCTTGGCTCTCCAAAATTTGAGTGCTCTTACTCTCCATTGAGTGAGCTTCTTCAACCTAGCTGAAATCCTCATGCCTTGGATTTCCCTTTGGCTTCAACTTTGATGAGTAAACCTTCTTGTTCTAACTCCTCTTGAGTGATCGGTTTAAATACTCAAGCTCCTTCAAATGAACTTTCCTTCAACAAAGCACAAGCTACCTCCAATATTAGCTTGTCTTTGAGGAGGGTGACTTTGGTGATGCCTCTTCGCTCACCTTCCTTCTTGAGTCCTTGACTCTTCCAAAGTGCTCTTTAACACTCTTCACTTTGAAGTGAACCTCTCATCCACTTGTCTTGGTCGAGGCCTTCAACAAAATAATAGAGCAATAAGGAACGGAAGATATACCTTAGGCTTCTTCTCGAGCCTTCCTTTCTTTTGAGATTTTTTTATTAGCCTTCCTTTGTGAAGCTTTCCAAGCTTCCTTCTTATAGTCTTCTTCTCCTTCTTGTAACCTTCTTCCTATTGGCTTCTCCTTGATAAATATTCTTTGCTTTGAACCTTTGATTGCTCCCAATGAACCTATAGATTACTTCAAACAATAGCTCACATGGTTAGCTACCCTTACTAGAGTATCTCAATATATATGTGTCCTTAAGCTCTTTAAGCCTTGATGCATTTCGACAAACCTCAGCTAGTCTCTATAGCTTTACATAAGCTTGTAGGCAGCCAAGGTTGGCTTTGATACCATGTTGAAAATTGGGTTTCACATGCGGAGGAGTGGTGAGCCTGTAACTGAAGGCATACAGATCTTATTTTTCACACCTCAAAATTATCACTTAATTTATTAATACCTGTAGATCCTTGGCTGCACACTTATTTCCTCATGATTCATACATGGGTCATATTGGCATTACATTCAACAACCACAATAGCATTACATCAACACCTTAAACTTATACATCTAACAATAGTTATATGACTTAGCTTCAACACCAACAAGCTTTTCACACACAATGATCACTATGTTCTCACTTAAAGCATATCACTTGAATGACACAAGTACATATATAACTCTTTTGAGCTATATCATTTACTTAACTTATCCAAGATCCACATGTCTCCATACTTAAACTCTTAGTGCATGAGTTAACCAAAGTACAAAAATTTATATGATGTAACATCTCATAATACGAGATGGATAATAAGTGAGTGCCCAAAATACATGTCCATAGTTTGTAATTAACTTGAAAATATGAAGGGCATCATATACGATGTTGTCTCTGGATTCGATACTTAGACCAACCATAGAGCTTACAAATAACCACTATCTGAAGACCACTATCCCAAGTGAGATCAAATCATCTATCCAATACAAATAAGTTGCCTTGCAACTTGCATACGATAGTTACATCATATATTGACTTATTGCCTTTAATATGACTATATGATCATGCTTATATTCTTTTACTTGCATTCAAAAAATATCAACTCAATGTAGATATGTTAAATCTGGAATTCAATCACACTATTGCATCATGAATCATACTTGCATTTTCCCTTATTCCGCAACATATTATGATAGTGCACTCATGTATATTTACAATAAAAACAAAATGCTCTAGAGCATTACCTATCAACAATCTGAATTATTAACATAATACATCATAGAACAATACATGAGGTCATACTTCATAATTTCTCTTAGCACCCTGTGTTGACTGTATAAGTCCAAAGAGATGAGATATCAACTCTTGTAGAACTCGTTCAATAATTAGTTCTGTGAATTTACACCAATAAACCATTACATGCATATGTAAGCATGGAAGGTAGCACGGTGACCCTATCATATGCAATCATGCACACATAAATATTATGGTCAACTTTCATACATCTCTTATCAGCCTCTTCATAGCATGATATCAAAAATACATTTATGATACCTATACATATGTGTAGCTTCTCACAAAAAATACCAAACATTTGAGTCTACTATAGAAATACACTATTCATGACAAGATGGGTCATAACTACAAACAATAGTAAACACCCATTCTTCATTCTGCACAAGATTAGCAGACTCTGTTTTAGGTATAGAGGCCTCTACAACAACCATTCCAACCTCTTTTTTCCTGGCCTCTTTTGCAGCGAGTTTTGGACAACTCTTTATGACATGATCATTTCACTACTAGAAATAGGGGGGCGTCCCAATGAAAAAAAAGTAGGTCTCCTCGCTTATGCGATGCTAGCGTCGCATAAGCAATGAGACTTAAAAAGGAAAACATCATTAGTCGCATAAGCGAGGCAAAGTGTCGCTCCTTACTTATGCAATGCTACAAATATGTGTCACAAGGAGCATCGCTAATTAGCGATGCTCTTACCGACATTCGAAAATTACCTGTGGCACTTAAGCATCACATACTCAACATCCTGATATTTCAAAGTTATGTGACACTCTGGAATGTTTAAAAAAAAATTATTTCTCCGAGCACAGTTGTGCCGGGATTAGGATGCGTGGGAGAGAGAGAGAGAGAGAGAGAGAGAGAGAGAGAGAGAGAGAGATCCTACCGGTCTAGCACACACACCTCAAAGGAAGCAATGTACACACACACATACACACACAAAATTACACACACATGTACACATGCATACACACATATACACACATAGACACACACACACATACACATAGACACACACATATACACACACACATACACATATAGACACACACACATACATGCATGGACACACACACACACATACATAGACACATACACACTTACACACACACACACAAACACACATCCACACACATTTCCACACACACATACACATGCATACACACATATATCTACACATACACATGTATATGCACACAAACACACATAGACACACACACATACACACACATACATAGGCACATACACACTTACACACACACAAACACACATGCACACACATTTCCACACACACACAACATATATATATATATATATACACACACACACATATATGCACATAGACACACATACACACATAGATACACACACATACACACATATACACACACATACACACAAATTTACACACACACATATATACACACATAGACACATGCATGCACACATAGACACACACACACATACACACATAGACACACACATAGACACACACACATACACACATAGACACACACACATACACATACACACACATATACACACACCTAGGCACATACACACTTACACACACACACATCCACACAGATTTACACACACACATACATATGCATACAGACACATATATATAGATACACACGTATATACACGTATATACACACATACACACACATACACACATAGACACACATACATACATACACACACACATAGACACATACACACACATATATGCATACACACACATGTAGAGAGACATATACACACACATACACATACATGCATACATAATTCATATGCATATGCATACATAATGCATATGCATATGCATACATACATACTTACATGTGTACACACACATACTCACACATGCATACATATGCATACATATCCATACATAATGCACATGCATATGCATACTGTTAGGGCATGCAATTATAGTTAGTAGAAAATGTAATTGGGAAAAGATGCACATCGAAAGGATGTAGCGCAATCGTTGTAACCTTTTGATAATAGAAGAGGTGCATGGAAGAGAGAGACAGAAGCGTCGCCAGACTGTGCGTCTGCGCGGTGTGCCTGTGGATTGATTCCAACACAGTTCATCTACATTGTTGTACTGTTATGTTCCGTTTATGTTCGGTATTGAATAACTGTGGTGCTGTGTTGACATTCTGTGAGTCATTGGTGAAGTATAAGAACTTGCGCCCTCCAACCAACTTTCTGCAATTTTACCCTTTGTGGACAATTAATTGTGCACTACCAGTGCACCTTGACACCTGAACTTTGAACACTTTGACTTGCTCATGTTGACTTTGACCTTGAACTTGTTGACTTTGACTCCTTTGACTTTGACCCTTTTGACTTTGACTGTGGTTGACTTTGATCGTGATTGACTTTGACCAATATGACTTTTAGGGTCTCAACAGTTGCCCACCACCTAATGTGCTCTCCGTCTCGGAGAGCTATAGCCAAAACTCTGAGCTAATATGACACCATGATTCTTGTGCTACAAAATCTTCAAAAGGACACCTGAGCAGCTACCAAGTCCACCAGAAACAGGAAAGAACAAGCACGAGAGAAGAACCCAAAAGTGGATTATTATTTTTTTTAAAGGGAAAAGCAAAGGAGGGCAATGGGAGGGTAGAAAGGAGGGGGAAGGAAGGGCTGAGGGGGCTGAGATGGATAGGGCAGGGAGGGTTAAGGATGGGGCTAGGCAGAAGGGTAGAGGGAGGGTGGGGGAGCATGATTATGGGGATTGGAGAGGGCCGAAATGAGCAAACAATAGAGCTACAGAGGGTGCATATGGGAAATTGTGAAAGATAAGGTGAAACAAAGTGAGAATAGACCATGTGGACCATGTGGTTAAATAAAAACATGGGATACATGTGCTCAAAACATGTGTGTTTGGACCAAACATCAGAGAAAAGGTGGGATTTTGGAAAAAATAATGCAAAAGATGATTCCAGAGTTGCCAAAATACATGAAGATGACTCCAAGTTTGAAAAAAATGGCAATCCGAAGTGCAATCCAAAGTCAAAAGCATTGGACCATGGAAAGAAAAAAAAAATATTTTTTAAAATATTAAAATGAGAAATAAAATAAGAATCTCCTTCCCCCCCCCCTTTTTTTTATAATACTTGAACGCACGTTGCTGGGCATAAAAATAAAAATAAAGCAAAATAAAAAATAATTAATAAATTAAAAAGAAAATAATATAAAAAATAAAATAATAATAAATAAATAAATAAAAATAAAAACAATAAAATAAATAAAATAAATAATAAATAAAATAAAAATAAATAAGATCTTGGGGGGGAGGGGGGGTGGGGGGGCCGGGGGAAGAGAGAGACAGGGGAGAGAGAGAGAGAGAGAGAGAGAGGATTTTTTTTGGGGGGAATTTTTTCCCCTTTGTTTTTGGAAAAATAAATTCCATGGGGCCCTCTTTTTTTTTGGTGAAAATATCCAAAAATTGCAGAAAAATACAGAAAAAATCCAAAAAGAATGCAAAAAAATCCAAAAAAAATCCCAAAAAATTCCCTACAGGTCTAAGCCAATTTCCTCACTCAAAACCACAGAGAGCTTCCTTTATTCCTTCAATTTGGCAAGAAAATGACATTTGAAAAGGAAGAAAAATGCTAGAAAAATTCAAAAATTGCTTGAAAATTTCCCAAAAGTTTCCAAAAATTGTACTTATGCAAAGTCTATGAAAGGGTTGCTAAATTTGCTAAAAACTCAAGGAACAAGCATGAAAAAAAAGATAAAAACTACTAAAACATAAGCAAAAATGACATGAGAAGGCTATGTACAACCTGGATAAATTTTGCAGGTTCCAGGTGATCCATAAATCTTCAGTTGTGTTGATGATAGGCCTTGAGCCTTGATATGTTGACTCAAAGAAACTCCTCCATTATCTCCAATTGTACTCTACTTCATTTGTTTTTTCCTCTTGTTGGGCACACTGATCATCTAATAGGGCCACCCTAAATCATTCAGTAAAATATTATCTCCTCCATACTGCATCTTTTGTATCATATGCATACATAATGCATATGCATATGCATACATAATGCATATGCATATGCATACATAATGCATATGCATACATAATGCATATGCATATGCATACATAATGCATATGCATATGCATACATAATGCATATGCATATGCATACATACATACTTACATGCATACACACACATACACACACACCTACACACATGTTGGGGGATTCTTGGACAAGAAGGGATTTGAGTGTTTGTAGGAAAAAAGGGAAAGACAAGAAGAAAGATACACACTGGAAGCCTCTGTCGATTGATTATAATAAGACAAATACAATGTTGAAGTACAATACAATCCAATGCTTCTGTGCAAAATCCCACAGAGTGCTCAATTGCAAAATACCAAATACCCAACGGACTTGTTGCTGCCGGCCTCCTCTGCACCAAACCTTCACTTTCTCCAAGCCTGCACTTGTGCACACCTTGCACCAAGCTTCCACTAAGGTGGAGGGATGGGTACCTTCTGTCGGCATGCACACACTTCAATAGTGACAGCCAACAAATCCCTGTTTTGTCCTATAGTGACTTTAGGCTAAAACAAAAAAAATTAATTGGGGGGCCATACTTTCGCTTCTGTGTACGCTGCCGCTTCACATACCTTCACATTTTCCTTTTAAGTCTTCACTTTTGCACATAAGAGAGGGTTCACCTGAACCTTCCAAAACACTTTAAAAACACTTTGAACCTTAGGGAAATTAGAGAAATACCTCTGCAACCTACAACCCACTTTCTCCAATTTACCCTTTGTGGACAATTAATTGTGCACTACCTGTGCACTTTGACACCTTCACTTTAGCACTTTGACTTTGCACCTATTGACTTTGACCTTGACTCTGTTGACTTTGACTAGTTTGACTTTGATGGTAGTTGACTTTGATTGCAGTTGACTTTGACCAATATGACTTTTATGGGCTCAACAGTTGCCACCACCTAATGTGCTCTCCGTCTCGGAGAGCTATAGTCAAAACTCGGAGCAGATAGGACACCATGACTCTGAGCTGCAAAATCTTGAAAAGGACACTTGAGCAGCTATCAAGTCCACCAGGAGCAGCAGAGAACAAGCACTAGAGAAGAACCCAAAAAGTGGAATGTTTGCATGGAAAAGCAAAGGATAGCAATATGAGGGTAGAAAGGAGGTGAAGGGGAGGGTTGAGGGGCAGAGATGGATAGGGTAGGGAGGGTTAAGCATGGGCTGGGCAGAAGGATAAAGGGGAGGCTGAGGTAGGAGGATTATGGGGTCTGGAGAGGGCCAAAATGATCAAATAGAATAGCTACAGAGGATGCATATGGGAAAATGTGCAACATATGGTGAGATGAGGTGAGAATAGACAATGTGGACCATGTGTTTAAAATAAAACATGTGATAAATGTGCTCAAAACATGTGTCTTTTGATCAAAAGTCAGAGAAAATGTTGGATTTTGGAAAAATTAAGTCAAAAAATGAATCTAGAGGTGCCAAAATACATGAAAATGACCACAATTTTTGAAAAAAGTGGCCATCCAAGGCGCAATCCAGAGCCAAAAGGTTTGAACCATTAAATATATATATATATATATATATATATATATATATATATATATATATATATATATATATATATATATATATATATATATATATATATATATATATATATATATATATATATATATATATATATATATATATATATATATATATATATATATATATATATATATATATGTGTGTGTGTGTGTGTGTGTGTGTGTATATGTATATATATATATTGCCAATAAAGTAAAATAAAAATAAAATGAAAAATTAATAATAAGAAGTAAAAATAAAATAGAATAAATAAAAAAATCAAAAATAAAAAGAAAATAATAAAAAAATGGAAAATGGGTGGGGGATGGGGGAGGGTGGGGTGGGGGGGGCGGGGGCCGGGGGGGGGGGGGGGGGGGGGGGGGGGGAGGGGAGGGGGGGTGTCAGAGTGTGGGGCGGGGGGGGAAGGGGGGGCGGCGAGAGAGAGAGAGAGAGAGAGAGAGAGAGAGAGAGAGGGAGAGAGAGAGAGAGAGAGAGAGAGAGAGAGGTTGGTTTTTTTTTAATTCCGAGTTTTTTTCGGAAAAATGCCCTAGGGGAAGTTTTTTTTCTTTTTTTGCAAGGAAAATGTCCAAAATTAAAGAAAAATAGAGAAAAATTCCAAAAAAATACCAAAAAAGTCCAAAAAAATTCTGAAAAAATTCTCAAAAATTCTCTACAGGGTCTAGGGCAATTTCCTCAATCAAAACCATAGAGAGCTTCCTTTATTCCTTTAATTTGGTAAGAAAATGACTATTGAAAGGGATACGAAATGTTAGAAAAAATTCTAAAAAATGGATGAAAAATTCCCAAACAATTCCCAAAAATTGTACTTTTGCAAAGGTTATGAAATGCCTTCTAAATTTGTTAAAACTCAAGGAACAAGCATGAAATGGATAAAGAAAACTACTAAAACTTAAGCAAAATGAAATGAGAAGGTTATGTACAACCTGGACAGATTTTGCAGTTCCAGGTGATCCATAAATCTTCAAGCGTGTTGATGGTAGGCCTTGAGCCTTGATATGTTGACCAGTGGCACGGCCTCTCTTGTTAGCGTCTCTAACTCCACAACACCCCAATTCAGCATTGTTTTAACTCGATAAGGTCCTTCCCAGTGTGGAAGCCATTTTCCTCTCACTTGTGTTTGAAGATGAGGTCTATGGAGAAGAACTAACATGCCTGGCTCTATATTATTGTTCCACAGATTTCGATCATGTGCCTCCTTCCTCTTCATCTGAGTCTCTATCAATTGTTTTGTTGCTAGTAGACGTATCTCCTCTACTTTATGCAGTGCTCCAAGCCTCTAAGAAACACCACAATCTTTCTTTCCCTGCATGAATGCTACTTTAGGTGATCCATGTAAAAATTCAAAGGGCTCAATTGGCAATATGCCATAAACCAGTTGGAATGGAGAATATCCTCTGGCCTCTTTGTAAGCTAACATGTATGCCCATAAGGTACATTGATAAGCAATGCCCCATGAGGTGGGTTGTAACATACATTCCTTCCTTAATACCTTATTTGTTGATTCAGCCTGTCCATTAGCTCTTGGAAAGTAGGCACAAGAGATCCTATGTAGAATTCTATATCTGTTGAAAATTTCCTGTAGGACCTTATTCACAAAATGAGTACCCTGGTCTGTACAAATTTCAAGTGGACATCCAAACTTGCAAATGATGCTACTGTAAATGAAATCAGCCATAGTTTGGGCGGTGCAGTCAGGTGATGCAATAGCTTCAGCCCATTTCATCGCATAGTCTGTGGCTATCAATAAATACTTTTCTTCTTTTGGAATCAACAGAGGGTAGATAGGCCCTACAAAATCTAACCCCCACTTCTCAAATGGTTGCCAAGAAGTGGAAATAATCAAGGGGTTATGCCTCTGCTTGATGGGCTTAGGTCCACACCTCTGGCAAACATCACATGCTTTTCCCCAATCATCAGCATCTTTGAATAATGTAGGCCACCATAAACCAGCATCAAGGATCCTTTGACTCATAATATGCCCTGGAAGGTGCCCACCACCTGTTCCTTCATGTGCAGATTGAAGGACTTCCCTCACTTCTTCTTCTTCCAAGCACTTCTTAAACATGTCATCCTTTCCCTGTCTATATAATTTATCTTCAATGAAGGTATAAGGCCTGCTCTTGATTAGCAGTCTCTTCCTTTGCACAGCACTAGCCTTCTCTGGATACACTCCAGTTTTAATGAAATTCTTGATATCATAACACCAACCTTGAGCTTGTACAGCGAACAGATTAGCATCTGGAAAATCGTCATTGACTCCACTAGCTTGATCCATCATATTGATCCTAGATAGGTGATCTGCCATAACATTTTCTTTACCTGGTCTATGGAATACAGAAAAATCAAACTCTTGGAACAAAAGTAGCCACCTTCATATCCTCCCAGTTGCTTGTGGCTTTTTCAATAAATACCTGAGTGGTTGATGATCAATGATGATGACAAACTTCACACCTAGCAAATAATGAAAAAATGTTTGTACTGCAAAGACCATTGCTAGAGCTTCCCTTTCTATTGTGCTATAATTCTTTTCAGCTTTAGTCAAAATTCTACTAGCATACTGGATAGGCCTGTCAAGTTTGAATTCTTCACTATGTTGAGCCAATACTGCACCCACTGCATATGCACTGGCATCTACATGCACATGAAAAATTTTTGACCAATCTAGGGTGATAAGAATTGGTGCAGCCACCAATTTGGACCATAATGTCTGATAAGCCTTTTCTTCTTCCTCTTCCCATTTAAAGGGCACTTCTTTACCTGCAAGTCTAGCCAGCGGCTTGGCTATCTCTGCATATATTTTTATAAACCTTCAGTGGTATCCAATATGCCCCAAGAAACTCTGAATCTCTTTAGGAGATTTAGGTTTAGGCAACTTTAATATAGAAATGATTTTATCAGGATCTAGGGCCATACCTTTAGCCGACACCACATGTCCCAAGAGAGTTCCTTCTATCACAAGGAAATGGCATTTGTTTGGGTTGAGCTTTAGCCTAGTCTCCTTGCATCTCTTAAAAACATTTTGCAATTGTCGCAAGTGATGGTCCAAACAATCTAAAGGGGTCTCATTGTGAGAACCTGAAAATGAAGAGAAGTCATCCATGAAAATTCTAAGTGTTTCTAGCAATAAAGGACCAAAAATGAGGTTGAAGGTTCTGTTAAAGGTGGATGGAGCATTTCTGAGACCAAATGGCATTTTTACATACACATATGTTCCCCAAGGTGTGATAAAAGCAATCTTTTCACGATCCTCTGGGTGTATTGATATTTGATTATAGCCACTAAAGCCATCCATAAAGCTATATACTGCATGTCCAGCCACTTCTTCAATGACTTGCTCTGCAAATGGCATTGGGAATCCATTTGGAATGGTCACCTTGTTGAGTGCTCTAAAGTCAACACAAATTCTGATTTTATTATTCTTCTTTGGTACTATAACCATAGGTGAGAGCCACTCTGAGTGTTCCACAGGAATAATGATTCCAACATCCTCCATCTTCTATATTTCCACATAGACAGCTTCAACATATTTTGGGTTAAGTCTATAACTCTTCCCTCGTATTGGTTTGGATCCCTCAACCAGGGGGATTCTATGCTCTCCATAATTGGCAAGCACTCCTTCTAAGTCTTTCAAGGAGCCCTGGGTGGCTCCACAACCAAGTGGCCACCAAAACTGGACGATTATTGTCTTGAGTGCCTAAGTGTATTTCTTTGACAGGGTTTCTCTCTACCATATTATCTTCGTGATCATCTCCATCCTTGTTTTCTTCAGCAAGCTTTTCGTTCATTGTTTCATAAGCAGGGGTATTTTGGATCTCAATGCATTCCTCCTTATCCTGCATCCATCCTGCAGGGATTTCTTGAATTGGGAAAGAGCATTCTTTACTAGTATGTTTTACCTTGTCTTTAGCTTTTGAAACTTCCTTCTCTATTGTTGTTACCTCCTCCTCCAAGTTGTATTTGAGGGGTGTCTTCCTGCCCCTTCTGTGGTCTATGATGGGCTCTCCTAATCCATCAACGTAAACTTTCTCTTGATTTTCATCAAAACCTTCAGTTGTGCAAGAATTATTAAGAAAACTTCCAAAACAAGAGGAAGAGTTGCCTGCTTGGAGCCAATTTAGAATATCCTCTTCTTCCTCGAAATCTATTTGGGGTTGGTCCTCTGTTTCTGGTTCCATGCAAATGCCAACTGTTTGCATCATGTTGGTGTTCCCTTGATTATCTAGGCCCTCTTCTAAATGTATCTGTGTCAGCTCTTGCCCTTTCTTTTGTACCCACATAGTGTCTTTGCCCCAATCATGGATGACACTTGCATGCCTCAGCCATGTTCTTCCAATTAAGAGGGGAAATCCTCCTTCAACCTGGGCAGCCTTAAAACCACAAAATCCAGAATGAAGAGATTACCTTGTACTTCAAGTGGAGCTTTTGGGATCACTCCCAAGGGCCTTACTTTGCTTTGATCTGCCAAAGTAGCAGTGAAATTTGCAGGCCTTGAAGGGTGTAGTCCAATCTTTTCCATTGTATGTTCAGGCATCAAGTTAATGCCAGAACCACCATCCACAATAACTCCTTGAAACT
This sequence comes from Ceratopteris richardii, assembly GCA_020310875.1. NCBI lineage: Eukaryota > Viridiplantae > Streptophyta > Polypodiopsida > Polypodiales > Pteridaceae > Ceratopteris > Ceratopteris richardii. The sequence continues at coordinate 125,142,829 of CM035425.1, read as the reverse complement.
CATGACCTTTGATAGATATTGTCAGCCGAGGACTCTTATAATCTGTAAGGGGTGCTTCCCCTACAATTTTACCTTTATGTATAACCGCAGTCTTTGCCACCAAACTTGTAGTGGAAGCCTCATCAATTATCTGCAAGAGTTTTGACCTAAATTTCCCATCCATCTTTATTAAATCAAAAATGCTAACCTCCTTTTTCATGGACTTGAGTAGTTTTGAAGCCGCTGATTCCTTAAGAGCATGGGCTCCAATTGACTTATCAAATTCCTTATGAGCCATGTTGAATGCATGCCCAATGGCATCACTGGTACATATGAGATCTCCTTTTTGCCTTGTATCTGCACATGCGGTGGCCTTGTCTTCAGGTGTCTCTTTGTCTTTGTTCAATCCATCAATTCTTGATTCTTGAACTATATCTACTTGAGCCTTTCCCTTGTTTCTTGTCTGCACTGTAAAAGATTCTAGTTCTTCTAACTGCACCACCCTGGTAGATGGTGATGGCTCATTGACTTGATCTAACATTTCTTCTTTGTGCACAGAAATCATTTGAATATGGGGCCCGGATGAAGAGGCTTGATTCTTAGGACAACAATTTGTATAGTGGTCTCTGGCCTCTGGGCAATTTCTGTAAGGAGGGGCATTTTCTGGTAGAGTGCACCTACTTTGATAGTGCCCACATTCTCCACATCTGAAACAAATGATTGGCCTTCTAGGCCCATTTCCAAAGTTATTCCTCTGTCTAGGGTTGTAATTGTTACCTTGATTGGGTGTAGCCGCCATTACATTTGCTGGTGGTAGAGGTCCTCCTTGTGTCCAATATGTTGTTGCAGTTATTCCCCTTGATTGGCATTCTTGGGCCTCATGACTAGCTTTCCTGCATAATTGGAAAGTCACACTTAATAGAGGACATTCACTTACTATGTGACCTTGCTTGTTGCACATGGTACACCAAGGTCCACTCTTGATGCCACCTCCTTTGAGTTCCTGCAACTCTTGTCGCAGCTGAGCCAATTCCTATGCTTGGGCCTCCTCCTCCTTTTGGAGCTTTAATGCCTCAATCTCCCTCCTCAACTGAGTAACAGCATTCTCCTCCTCTTTGTGGGGCTTATTCCTTTTTAAACCCTCCAGCTCCTTCCTTAGCTGAATTACTGGATCCTCCATTTCTGTAGAATATGTTAGTTGAGGAGAAATTGCTCCATACTATTGCCTTATCTGCTCCAGTCATGTAGTTGTGTTGATAAATTCCTCTATGGAGGTTGTAGGCAACACTAATTCCTTGATTTTACATTGGGTGGTCACTAGAAGTGGCTTAGCTAACCATTTCTTAACAAAAAAATCATGTGGTGGATCTGGTAATTTAGCCATTAGTGCCTTGGCCCTAGTCACAAATTCTGGGAACTTTTCACCTGGACCCAATCTCAAATTCTCTAATCCCTCTATGATGATCTCTATAGTATTTCCATGTTGAAATTGATTTTTGAATGCATCTTTCATCAAGTCCCAAGTTGTAAAATGGTTCTCAGCAAACAGGTTGAACCATTTATCTGCTAATCCTTCTAATGTAGCAGGGAAGAGTATCAAAAAGGCATCCTCTCTTCCCATTAAGCCTCTAGTTTTGCATAGTGCTAAAAACCTTCTAATATGCTCGTCCGGATCTTCCTGAGCCAGGCCTTTGAAAAAAGCAAATTTTATATTTAATCTTGATAGTAGGGTTTCCAAGTCTACCTAACTAGCCATGCTCCTTACTGATAAAGTTGATGAAAGTGGACTAGATGATCTTCTAACAGCCTTCCTCCTTGTTTGCTTGCAGGTGACCCTCAATGTTTGGGACCGAGTTGCGGTCATGAGCTGCTCATAGCCCTTTTAGTATGAGATAATTGATAAGAATATGTACCTTTTAGCCCAATGGAGTAGTACTGTCAGCACTTGAATAGTGCTTCTTCACACTGCAAGATGTCTTCTCCTATGCTCAAATCTCCTTGGAGTCCCACCGGGCGTGCCAAATTTTCTTGGGGGATTTTTGGACAAGAATGGATTTGAGTGTTTGTAGGAGAAAAGGGAAAGACAAGAATAAAGATACACACTAGAAGCCTCTGTCGATTGATTATAATAAGACAAATACAATGTTGAAGCACAATACAATCCAATGCTTCTGTGCAAAATCCCACAGAGTGCTCAATTGCAAAATACCAAATACCCAAGGGACTTGTTGCTGTCGGCCTCCTCTGCACCAAACCTCCACCTTCTCCAAGCCTTCACTTGTGCACACCTTGCACCAAGCTTCCACTAAGGGGGAGGGATGGGTACCTTCTGTCGGCACGTGCACACTTCAATAAGACCTTGGGATCCTTGGGGGACTAGCTTAGCACTTCTCTGCACACTTCCTTGGTCACTCTTCATGCACACCTTGCACTTCACTTCTCTGCGTTCCACACTGTGTGTCTCTTGCACTTCTCTCTCTTGCCTTGCTTAGACTATGCTCACTCTTTCTTACACTTAGGATTGTCCAAGAATAGTCCTTGCCTTGATTTGAGTGTCGATTCATGTACGCTCCTAACTGCAAGAGTATCTTG
>CM035425.1:124832758-125135258 GCA_020310875.1 Ceratopteris richardii | reverse complement strand
TGTTGGTGTATCAATATTTGATGGTGAATCATCAAGAGAACTTTCTTCGATCTCTCTAACAATAAATTGTTCAAACAATGACCTGCCTCTAGGTTGAACATGAATGACTTGCCACCAAGGATGAGCATCTGGGTTTTTATTAGAAAATGCTTGTTCAATATGCCTAGGAAGAATATATGGTTCTTTAGTAGATCACATTACCTTGGAAGAATCAATTGCCCAAAACCCAGATAATTCCTTTCTCAATGTGGAATTACTACCTTTATACTCGGCTCGAAACGACTCAACGTATCAAAATATATAAAAACAAAAAACCATTATTAGGTGATTAAAAGAATAATAAACTCTATCATAAAAAATATAAACTTTCTCTACCTGTTTGAATGTACGAAATGATATTTCGTAGATACCAACAACAGTTCCCACGTAACCAAGCTCGCCATCTATAAGGTTCGGGTCTTTAAAGCTAGCACGTGATAGCTGCTTGAAAGAAGCAACAATACTAGAATCTTCTATTTTACGTAAAGAATCAATGGATTTGATTCTAATATGTTGCCCAAAAGCCCACATATTAGTGAACATTTGAGCCTGCAAAAGAAATTAAATTAGTAAAGAGAAACTAATATACATATATGAAAAAAACAAAATAGTATTAAAATAAAATTACCTTTCGTTTAAAACCTATCATTAACTCTCTCTCTCTGCTCATCTGAGATTTCTTCATTATTTGTGTTGGCGCGTTGCAAATGACTATATAGCCAATCCATGAAAGAAGATATATTTGTAATCTCATTATTATTGAGATTACGTCTATATCTTTTGTTTCTCCGTCTTTTAATTCGGAGATTTTGAAGTTCCTGTTCATACTCGCTAAGGAATGCTTGGATGCATTTGCTATTATATGCTACAAAAGTAGAAACATCATTTTTTTCTTGAAATGTAAATAAAAATGGAACTCCTTTACCTGATAATACTTCATCTGTTATTTTTGAAGAGGACTCGTTGGTCCATGCATGTGGAGCTTATTCATGAACTCTTTCAAGGTACTCACTAACATAGTACATGCACTCTTCAAGCATCCAACCCTTTGCCATGGATCCTTCTGGTTTCGCTCTTTGTCGCACATAACCTTTTAATATTCCCAGAAATCGCTCAACAAAAAACATCCATCAAGTGTTGACAACGCTTTCAATCTCTATTTCATCTACAAGATGGACTAATAAATGAACCTGGATATCAAAAAATGAAGTAGGAAGTTCTTTCTCCATCAAACATAGTAGCTCTTTGCATTCACATTTTCTTTGTGGGATCAAATTTTTGTCAATCTCTTTTGATGTAATCCACCTATACATATCATTAAAAAAATTATAAAGGAGTTAATTCATAAATAAAAGATATCAAATATTCATATATATTAAATATAAAAGTATCATAATTACCTTATAAGCTATCCCAGATGATAGATCACATCGCATACTCCTTTTGTTGTACATCCATCGATAACCAAAGGTAAAATATGTTTCAAAAAGTTATGCCAATCATGGGTCTTTAACCCAGATAAGCTCTTATCATCCATAGTCAACATGTTCTGGAAAGATGCTCCATATCCTGTAGGAGTCCGAATCAATTGAATCCTATTTTTGATAGCCTATATCTCTTTTGTTGTAAGTACCAAAGGAGGAGGTGCATAAGTTGTTTCCTGTCGATGTCTATCAGAAACTGGCCATAACTTTGGTTTTGAATTTTGATCCTTCAAACCATTACTTGATGCTATGGTATCTTTTAGTCCAAGAAGATAATGCCATAATGAATAACCAATATTCTTGAATATATGCATAGGATCAAGAATATGACATACTTTTAACTCTTTCCAATACTCCAAATAATACCATATTGATATCTTCTCTGTGAGTGCCAATTTTCCTTTACCTCTCTTCACATACTCATTATCTTCATCATCACTGAAGATTTCTGATTTTGGATCTATGAGAGATCCATCTATCCATTTTTTATACCAATCCATAGGTGTCATGGGTTTTGGACATTGACATGTTTCAAGCTTTCGATTAAAATGTATCGCTTCTCTTTTAGATCTTAATGGATGATCATCAGGCAAGAATCATCGACGTCGAAGATAAATATTTTTCACAATATGGACAAGATTTATAACCCTTACTTGTTTCAAGCTTTTGATTAAAATGTATCGCTTCTCTTTTAGATCTTAATGGATTATCATTAGGCAAGAATCGTCGACGTCGAAGATAAATATTTTTGTTGAGATTCTTACTATAGATGGATCTCAACCAATCACCACAATATGGACAAGATTGATAACCCTTAGTAGATATTCTTGCATCATGAAAACGGTAAAAATATAATTAGATTAACTCACATTTATTTGTATGCATATTGAACAAAAAAAATGCATCGATACCTGAACAAACACCATATCTTGGAAAATCATGAATAGTCCAAGCCACAATACCACAAACTATAATATATCTTTAATTGATGTTTTTCGATACATCAATGACATTAATACCTCTCCATAACTCTTGGAGATCGTCAATGAGAGGAGCAAGATATATATTCATATCTTTAACTTGTCTTTTTCCTGGGATTAAAAGTGAAAGCATTAAATGTTCCTTTTTAATGCTAAGATATGGCAGAAGATTGTAGTTTATGACTACCACAGGCCATGTTGACCATTTACTAGATTTCATGGAGAATGGATTAACCCCATTTAATGCAACTCCTAACTTTAAATTATGTGGATTTTGTGCAAAATCAGGCCATGTAGAATCAATATGCTGAAAAGCAACACTATCATGAGGAATTCTGATTATTCCATCAGTACTTTTATGATCATGTCCCCATGTCAAAAGCTTTGATAATTTGGGGTTTTGAAACATATGTCTAATCCGTGGAGCCAATGGAAAATGTCTCAATACCTTTTTTGGGATTTTACCTTCTACGTCCTTATATCGAGGAGATTGACATTTTGGACATGTCAAATACAATCGTTAGGACATGCATGTATACATTGATAATCTATACCAAGATTATTGATTATCTTCTTCATTTCATCATGTGAGGTAGGAAGAATATTCTGACTTGGTAAAACCTTTTCAGATAATAACTTGTAAGTATATATATATATATATATATATATATATATATATATATATATATATATATATATATATATATATATATATATATATATATATATATATATATATATATATATATATATATATATATATATATATATATATATATATATATGTATATATATATATATGTGTGTGTGTGTGTGTGTGTGTGTATATGTGTGTGTGTGCATATAATTTTATATATGTGTATGCTTATGTGTATGTGTATGTGGATGTGTATATGCATGTTCATGTGTATACGTATGCATATGTGTATATCTATGTATGTATGTATATGTGTTTTATACGTGTATATGTATGTATATATACGTATGTGGTTGTGTATGTGTATGCATATATGTATGTGTATGTGTGTATATATGTGTATGTATGTATGTATGTATGTGTATGTATGTATGAATGTGTATGTATGTATATGTATGTATGCATGTGTAGCTGTGTATATTTGATTTCATTTTTTTTTTGTTTAGTTTGGTTTGCAGACTTTCATATCTAGACCACTGAATTGTTTGGCTGTCTCCCATTTTATAGTCAATATATTACCTGCTTTGCTAACTAAGACTTACATGTTTGTTTACAAGGATTAAGTATCAGTTAACTATGGAGGTATTAAGTCGTTTGGAAAATAAGACAAGCGAATTTCTCTCTACGATTTTGGAAGATGGATGAATCGTTTTAAAGGATGGGTGGACATTAAGTGTTCATTCAATGCAAGTTCATGTTCTTACTATAGCTAAGGTAAAAACAAAAACCGACACTGAATGGAAACTTTGTGTCTGCCCATCCTTTAAAATGATTCTTCCATACTTCAAAATCTTCGAGGTAAATTTACTTCTCCTATTTTTCAAACGGCTTATTACATCCATAGCAAATGCATGCTTAATATTTGTATGCAAAGTTCATAAAAGAGTTAGCAGCGCAGGTATTAGGTCGACTAGAATAGGAGAAGCAAATGTGCCAAGAAGATTCTAAAGGTTGGGCATACAAAATATCTTCATTCGATACAGGTGTGTATAATTTGACTTTACTCTCATAACATGTGTATGTGCATATATGTGTGTGTACGTTTATATGTGTGTATACATTCATGTATAGATATGTGTATGTCTATGTATGCATGTACTTATATGTATATATTTATGCATGTATATATTTAAATAGATAGAAAATAAAAAAGTATACCTCAATAGTGTCGAAACAGATACATTACTCCATCCAAAACGATTTTGAAGATTGAGAATAAGTAAGCTTGCACTTAGTCGTGTCAAACAACTTCCTTCATATACATGTTTTAGACATTCCTCTTGAAAATATTTCTCATTTTTTGAAATATCAATGCTCTCACTGTCATTTTGATACCAGCCATCATCTTCCTCATTATCGCACAAATCTTGTACTTTATCTTCTTTTGAATATAAGTCTTTCAACCTTGCATATTCCACAAGATCTCTTTTGACACTGCACTTAGTCATATCAAACAACTTCCTTCATATACATGCTTTAGACATTCCTCTCGAAAATATTTCTCATTTTTTGAAATATCAATGCTCTCACTGTCATTTTGATACCAGTCCTCAATAAAATCTGCCATGCCATCATCTTCCTCATTATCGCACAAATCTTGTACTTTATCTTCTTTTGAATATAGGTCTTTCAACCTTGCATATTCCACATGATCTCTTTTGTGTAGCCTCCTCATATAAGCTTGTGATAAATGAGGTCTTATTGGCAATTTTGAATGGTGTGGAGGAATATCATCAACATCTTATCTTGGAATCTACACACATGAATAAAAATCATTAATATTCCATAAATGAATAAAAAGTAAACTTTAAACATAAAATTGAATATATAAGTTATTAAATATGGATAGGAAATTTCCATTCTCTCTCTAGCTAAAAGGTGCTCTTGGAGGTATATGCCATCCATACTTCACTAATAATTCATCACTAGCATGTAATGTAGTAATAGCATTGACAACTATGTATCTTGATACATCTCTACTCATGTATGGTGATTCATGACTATTTTCACGCTCCTTAAATGTGCAATTAGTCCTTGAACTATTATGTAACCCTCGACTACTATTTATTAAACCTGCTATATTTCCATGTGTGTAAGGTCTTCCATCAATATATAATTTAAGCATGTGTTTTATTACTTTAATTATATAATTCATTCATATTTATGTGTGCTTGTGTGTATATAAAATGTATATATTCACATGTAGGTATATATCTATATGTGTAAGTGTGTCTATATGCATGTATATGTATGTATCTATGTATATATGTGTATGTATGTATGTGCATATGTATATGTGTATATGCATGTATCTGCATGTGCATGTGTAAGTGTATATGTGTATGTATGTGTATGTGCATGTGCATGTGTATGTGTATATATGTATGTATGTATGTGCATGTATATATGTGTAATATGTGTGTATGTATGTGCATGTATATGTGTGTAATATGTGTGTGTATATGAATGTATGTACATATGTATATGTGTATATGCATGTATGTGCATGTGCATGTGCATGTGTAAGTGTATATGTGTATGTATGTGTATGTGCATGTGCATGTGTAAGTGTATATGTGTGTATATGTGTATGTGCATGTGCATGTGTATGTGTGTGTATATGTATTTGCATGTATATGTGTAAGTGTATGTGTATATGTGTGTATGTGCATGTATATGTGTATATGTATGTATGTGCATGTGTGTGTATGTGTATATGTGTGTGTACGTATGTGCATATATATGTGTATATATGTGTATGTGTGTGTATATACATATGTGCATATGTATGTGTATATGTATAAACATATACAAGTGTATGTATATGCATGTGTATATGTATGAAACATGCATATGCATGTGGATGCATTTCCATTTGCATCCATGTGCATGCATGTGGATGTGCATATACATGTATTTAAGTATATGTTAATGTGTGTATGTGTATGTATATATGCAATAATGTATGCATGCAAGTCTCTTTATGTGGTTGTAGAAATGTTTGTGCATATTCATGTGTATGTGTGTGTATGTGTAAGTGTATGTGCACATGTATGTATATATGTGTGTGTATGTGCATGTGTGTTGGTGCCTTTTACCCAAGCCTACATGCTTGATATGCTTGATATTATGATCATTTGTAAGTCACATGTGTAGTCATGTGAACACCTCTTGTAAAAGAGTACATTTTATCTCTTGTAATTGAAAAAAGAAAAAAGGAAAAGGATGGCTTACCTCATCCATGATGTAAAAGCAAAGTCATGGCTCTAACTACCTAAAACCACGAATTTTTGAGCTGAGGGAATATCTCCTAACTTTGGGGATCACTTTTAGGTGGAGCCATTCGAATTCGAATTCAAAACTCCCTCCAAGAATAGCTATAAAAAGAGCAAGAAGGAAGAGGCGATTAGCAAGCCTTGTACGTGACCACTTCATGTCATTTTGTAGAGATTGAAGAGCTTACTCCATAGCTCTATCATTCTACTCCCATTGTGCAAATATTCATTGCGAATGTGGTTGTAATCATATGTGAATCTATACATTTATCATTATCTACTTCTCTATTTTGTTCTCTGCTATACTCACTCAGAGCAGTAACTTTAGAAGGTCATATCTTAATTCTACTCAATATTTTTCAGTGTTTTAACGTGTGTTGGATAGCTCGTATAGTCTACTTTTTGCATACAAATGTTCAACCTCATTGGATTTATACTTTGGGAGATATATGCATTTTACTGCTCACTAGTCTATCTCTGCAGAGCCCCAAGAATGGTGGGCATGTTCCAAAAATTGATGAATCTTGTTCTCAGTGTTCAGTCTATCATTTGAAGTGTTTTAGCTTGTATTGGGAAGATTGCTAAGTCTATTTGCTATCTCCAAAAGTAATTTATCTAATTCCTACCAGGTTGACAACACTATTTAGTTTTTCCAGCAGGTGTATGTCCAAAAATAGCAAGTTTTTGGGAGCTAGTCATCTTGCAACTTGTGTGTCTTGACTTAAACTTTTGGGATACATGTTCCAAAGTACTTGGCTGATATTTTGGTGGATTTAGAAAGCTCAAAGGGTCTACTAATCAACTCTGAAGTCTTAGTTGGCTGGTGTGAAGCCGGTTGTAGGAGGACCAACTCATCTTTGGATTGCATCCACCATCTCTCTCCACAGTGGTATCAGAGCATAGTGAAGCAACATGGGAGATGGATTTCCATCAACAATCGACAAATTGGATTGAAACAAGTACCCGGCATGGTCTCTAAGGATGGAGGCTTGCCTTCAAGGGAGGAATCTATATGGATTCATATCCGGAGATGAATCAATGCCAACCATGAGGAACAAAGGGCAACCATCACATGAAGAAGTGGCAGGACTTTCAAATTGGTGTTCAAAGGATGCACTTGCAAGGTCCTATATTCTAAACTCAATCTCTGATTTTCTTTTACCTCATGTCAAGGGATGCAAGACATCAAGAGAGACCTGGAATGCACTTGCTTCTTTCTTCTCTTCCAACACTCGAGCAAGGAAGAACCAATTGTGGATGGAGTTCACAACAATGAAGAAAAGCCCGAAGCAAAGTGTGACTGATTATGTCACAAAGATGAAGGAGATTTCTGACCAACTTGGAAGCATTGGAGAGGTAATTGAAGAGGAGCAAATCATTAGACAAATCATAAATGGAATCAAAGCAGACGACAAGTGGGAGTCATTCACAACATCCATGGATTTATACATGGATATGCATGTACCCGCCCTCAACACACTCATGGGCCAACTCTTCACTAATGAAGCAAAGGTTAGCAAAGGTGGTGAGTCCGCAAGAGGTAATCAAACTTCTGCCTTATATTCTGATAAAGCTAAGGTCAAGGACAAGTCAAAGAATAGGAAGAATGAAGATGAAGGTAGCTCTTTCCAAGCAAACTTTGCAGGTAGAGGAAGAGCTAGAGGAAGAGGCAGAGGTGGAAAGCAAGGTAGGGGGAGATTCCAATCATCTCAACCTTGCAATATATGTGGCTTATCTAATCATACTACTGAAGAATGTTTCAGGAACCCGAGGAACTCAAGAGGAAGAGGATTCAATAGAGGTGGCTATGGATCAAATAGAGGCAGATACAATGGAGGCTACAACAACAACAACAACAACAACAACTACAACAACAATAACAACTATCAAAGTAGCCATAGAGGAAGGAGAGCTACAATAACTATGCAGAGGACCAAATTCAAGAAGATTCATTATTGATTATGAATCTATCAGTGAAGAAGGGTAAGGATGATGATCACATATTTTACATTGATTCGGGATGCTCAAACCATGTAGCAGGAAATGTGGCTTTACTTTCTGATTTGAAAGGTCCTCATAACAAGCATGAAGTGCAGACAGGAGATGACACAAAGCACTCAGTGGAGAAGATAGTTAATGTGAAGACATCAGATGGCAATATGAACCTCTTAAGCAAAGTCTTGTATGTCCCTACAATTTCCAAAAATTTAATAAGTGTTGGACAGATTGTTGAAAAAGGATTGTAGGTTAGATTCAACCGATTTGGAGCATATGTTGAAGACCCAAGGCAAGGATTTAGAAGGATTGCCAAAGGAGAAAAGACAGGAAGGCTTTTCACTTTTGAAGTGGAAGATACAAAGAACATAGCTTTGTTTAGCTATGGATCTCAAACTCTTACAGAGTTGGAGATATGGCACAAAAGGCTTGCTCACATTGGTGAGAGGACACTCAAACAAATTTACGGGGACCAAAGTGTACTTGGTTTGCTTAATATCACAAGGCAACACATGATTTATAAGTGTGAAGCTTGTCAACTCAACAAGGCTCATAGACAACCTTTCAATAAGAAAGGATATATGTATCAAAATCCTTTGGATATAGTGCACACGGATGTGTGGGGTCCAAGTAAGGAGCCATCTATATCAGGCTCAAGATATTATGTGTCTTTCATAGATGATTGTAGCAGGTGGACCATTCTGTTTTTCAGACTCAGATCAGATGGTGGAGGAGAATATTTCTCTTATGAATTTGATGCCTTCTTGCATGAAAGAGGCATTAAAAGGGAAGTCACTACAAGGTATACACCCGAACTCAATGGTGTAGTAGCGAGGAGGAACAGAGCTATTGTCGAAGCTGCAAGATCCATGCTCAACGAAAAGGGATTGCCAAACTACCTATGGGCAGAGGCTGTGTCGATAGCCACATATCTCATAAATAGACTTCCATCTTAGTCACTAGATGGAACAACTCCATATGAAGTGTGGAATGGAAGAAGACCTAGTCTAGAGCATTGTAATATCTATGGATGCTTAGCCTATGCTCACATTCGTTCTCAAGTAAGAGGGAAATTGGATCCCAAGGCAGAGAAGTGTGTATTTATTGGTTATGACCAAAACCAAAAAGGATATAGATTGTACAATCCAACCAATAAAGGATTTTCTGTGGGTAGAGATGTAAGTTTTGATGAAAGCAAATCATGGTTTGATGATGACAGGAAAGTGAAGCTTCCTTATGACTAGGATGAAGACTTTCCATCACTTCAACCAAAGGAGCCAAAGCAGATTGAAGAAAGTGATTCGGAGATTGACCTTGAAGACTTGGAAAGACTAAAGCTATGGAAGAACAAAGGTGAAGCAAAGATGCAGGATGCTACATATGGACCCGAGAGCTCACATCAACCGCTTAGAAGCTCTTCAAGGGAGAAGAAGAAACCAGAGAGGTTTGGTTATGATACTTCTTTGGTCACCAAACACTCAATCTACATTGCAAAAGTCTCAACCAATGAAGAGCCTACCACATTTGAAGAAGCACAAAGCAAGAAAGCTTGGAGAGATGCAATGGATGAAGAAATGGAAGCCTTGAAGGAGAATGACACTTGGGAGCTTGTACCTAACAAGCCATCTATGAAGGTAATTGGATGTCGATGGATATACAAGATCAAGAGGAATCCAGATGGAAGTATAAATAGACACAAAGCAAGGTTAGTTGCTAAAGGGTTTGCTCAAACCCATGGTATTGATTATGAGGAGACTTTCTCTCCTGTTGCAAAAATGCCTACAATTAGGGTTCTCATTAGTCTTGCTGCATCGAGAAATTGGAAGCTCTATCAACTTGATGTAAAGAATGCTTTCTTGAATGGATGGATTTCTGAGGAAGCGTATATGGCACAACCTCCTGGATATGAGGATGCACATCATCCTAACTATGTTTGCAAACTAAAGAAAGCTTTGTATGGATTGAAGCAAGCTCCAAGAGCTTGGAATTTCAAATTGGTGACTTATTTGCAGGACCAAGGATTCAAAGCTGGCAAGGCAGATACCTCTTTGTTCATAAAGAGGAATGGATCTGAAGTGATCTATTTATGTGTGTATGTTGATGATATTATTATCACAGGCAATGATCTTGAAGGAATCAAATAGATAAAGACTCAAATGAAGGAGGAGTTCAAAATAAGTGATCTCGGACCACTCACTTATTTTCTTGGATTGGAGTTGATCTACACAGATTCAGGTATATACATCACACAACGGAAGTATGTGCATGACATGCTCGTCAAGTTCAAGATGGAAAATACCAAGTGTGCGGGTACACCTATGGAGCAAAATCATAAGCTTAGTGCTTATGAAGGAGAGCCAATTGAAGACATCACAAGCTATCAAAGCTTGGTTGGAAGTTTGAACTATGCAACACTCACAAGGGTGGATATATGCTATAGTGTTAGAATATTGAGTCAGTTTATGCATAAGCCGAGAAGACCACATATGGAAGCGGCCAAGAGAGTCCTCAAGTACCTAAAGGGGACCATGAATGAAGGTTTATTTTATTCATTTACTTCAGATATTGAGCTAAAGGTCTACTCAGATGCAGATTGGGCCGGATCTAGAGATGATAGAAGAAGCACATCCGGGTATATATCATTTGCAGGTTCAAAAATCATTTCTTGGTCATCCAAGAAGCAACCAACCGTGGACTATAAAGCAAATGATCATGTCATTAAGATCTGTCCAAAACTAGCTGCTAAAAAGGCAAAGAAGAAAGAGGCATGAATGGTTGTTACAGAGGCCTCTACATCGAAAACAGAGTCTGCTAATCTTGTGCAGGATGAAGAATGGGCGTCTACTATTGTTTGTAGTTTTGACCCATCTTCTCATTAGCAATGCATGTCTATAGTAGACTCAGATGTTTGGTACTTTGATAGTGGGGTGACCAAACATATTACCCCGTAGCGAGTTTCTTCTCTTCACTCGAGCCTTCCCCTACAGGGAATATTGTTACATGTGCAAACAACTCCTCTTATCCTGTTATGGGAGTTGGTAAGATCATTTTGACTGCTACTGATGGTAGTTCTTTCACTTTGTAATATGTTTTATTTGTGCTAGGGATCAAGAAGAATCTATTATTAGTTCTACTTTAGCCAAGATTGGCTAAGTTGTGAAATTTGTTGGTGACAAGTGTACAGTTCATGATCTGTCAAATGGCGACGTGATTATTGCTTCTGGCATTTTATGTCGTGGGCTATATAAGCTCATAGACTATGAAATATCTCTGAATGATTCAACATGAACAGTACATGATTCTCAGGATATGTCAGATGCAAAGCTTTGGCATGCACGCTTTGATCATCTGAATTTCGCTAGTTAGCTACACCTGTAGAAATCTGAAATGATGCCCTCTTTGCCCAAACTTGAGGCACCCACTAAACATGTTTGTGAAGGCTGTATTTGGGCAAAATGCAGCATTGATCCTTCACCTTCTTTTGGGAATTGTCTTTACTTTGTGACTTTCATCGATGATTTTTCCAAGCATGCATGGGTATATCCATTGAAGGCAAAGTCCAAAGTGTTTATGTGCTTCAAATAGTTTTTGGATTTGGCTAAAAATTTATCAGGATGTAAACTAGGCACTCTCCGTTGGGGGGGAATATATGTCTTTTGAATTTAATGCATTTCTGGCTGAACATGGGATAAAACATCATTGTATAGTGTCCTATACACCTCAACAGAATGGAGTTGTTGAACGAAAGAACACGTCACTCATGGAGATGGCGAGGTGTATGGTCAAGAGTCAAGCTTTACCACATAGTTTCTAGCTTGAGGCTGTTATGTGTGTAGCATATGTACTTAATAGGTTTCCCACTAAAACGTTGTAGTCTATCACTCCATATGAGGCATGTCATGGTCGCAAACCATCTGTTGCTCATTTGCATGTTTTTGGTTGTTTGGCATATGCATTAGTGCGTGAACAACATCGCAGAAAATTGGATGATAAAGCAATAAAATGTATTTTTCTTGGGTACAGTTCTGAAAGCAAAGGCTATCGTCGATATCATCCATAGACTAAACACATTCTCATTAGCCATGATGTTGTTTTTGTGGAAGTTGCTATATAGCCATTACTTTCATGTACTAAGGAGACATCTGTTAGCTCCAAAGACATGTATGATACTTTGCTACCTCTTTTTACAGGTGGACAATCTAGTGTTGGTCCTAATGAGGCAACTTCTCAGCCTTTGTAGGTTTCATGTGATGATGCAGATCATTCCATTTTTTATGCAAATTTACATGATGCACTTGTTGATGAGAGAGCTGATATTTAGCAAAAAAAAACTATGCCAAAATGGCTGGTGCAAACTTTACGTGATAGCAAATTAGATGCATTTATGTCATATCATAATCATTCAAGCTCTCATAGTGCCTCTTTTGCATCAGAATGCTATGCTATGGCTGCATCTAGAATGAGCCTGTTTCGTTTGATGAAGCACAAAATTCAGAAAATTGGATGGCTATGCAATTTGAATATGATGATATAATGAAGAATGGTACCTGGTCTTTATGTGACTTGCCTCCTGGCAAGAAGGCCATTGGCACTAAGTGGGTATACAAGCTGAAGCATAAGCCTGATGGAACAGTTGATAGGTATAAGTCTACGCTTGTTGCAAAGGGTTATGCACAAGAAAGAGGCATTGATTTTGATGAGACCTTTGCAGTCACATGTCGAATGACTATTGTTCCTAACATATGTGGGCTTGCAGCTCATCATTGTTGGAATCTACATCAATTGGGCATTAAAACAACATTTCTGAATGGTGACTTGCATGAAGAAGTGTATGTTTTTAAGCCCCATGGCTTTGTGCAAAAGGGCTTTAAAACTAGGTGTGCAGGTTGAAAAAGTCTTTATATGGTTTGAAACAAGCGACATGTGCTTAGTATGAAAAGATACATGCCTATCTGACTGGACATGGTTTTGAGAACAGTCCAATTGAAAGCACCTTATATGTTAAGCATCCTAATGGTATGCTTTTCATCATTGTTGTCTATGTTGATGACATGCTGCTCACTGATCCTATTGAGAAGCATATTACTGATTTTAAGGTTGATTTGCATGCCTCATTTGAGATGGCTGATTTGAGGCATTTGCATCATTATTTGGGCATGCTTTGTGTCAAAAAAAATATATTGACACATTATTGCAGTGTTTCGGCCTTGAAGACTGCAAGACTATTGCCACTCCTATGGAGACAGGTTTACGATTGAGTCTTCATATTGCTAGAGATGCATTTGATGTTGTCCTCTATCAGCAGGCTATTGGATGCTTGATTTACTTATGTATTACTCGGCCAGATATTTACTTTGTTGTCTCACAGATGAGCAAGTTTATGCATTGCCCAGGTGTCAAGCATTGGAGGCGGTTAAGCACATCTTTCGCTACTTGAGTGGTACCCGGCTACTTGGGTTGTTTCTGACTTTGATTGGGCTAGTTGCTATGACACTCGTGTGTCCACTAGTGGCTTTTGCTTCATGCTTGGTAGTTCATGTATATCTTGATTGAGCAAGAAGTAGACTACTCTGGCCACTTCCAGCTTCTAGTTGTGAGGCTAAGTATAGGGCACCTTTCACAATGGTTGTTGAGTGTGTGTGGCTCAGATGCCTTATGGATGATTTGGGTGTTGGTCAATTTTCTGCCACCACCATCTTCACTGACAATCAGAGCACATTGGTAGCTATGAAGAACCTTGTGTTCCATGCTCGCACTAACCACATTGAGGTGCATTATCATTCTGTCAAGGAGAGGTTCTCTGTTGGAGAGATCAGCTTGGCATATGTGCCCACGCATGAGAACATTGCAGACCTCTTCACGAAGGCTCTGCTTACGGAGAATGTGAAGCTTTTCGCAAAGATTTGGGCTTACTTCCTTTTGTGGATTGATTCCACATAGCTTGGCACTTCCTTATACATGAGTGCAAGCTCCTTTTTCACTACATCACTCTAGGTAGTGATGTGTGTGAACACTCTAGGATCGTGGGGGCACTTTTTTCCCTCTTTAGGAGGATTTTTTCCCTCGGCTTGTATATACGCCTATTGCCCTAATGGGCTACTTATCTTTGTACATTCTAGTGCTAATACATTTAGGATGAAAGATGAGTGTAGAGAAGGTGAAAGAAGATAAAATCAACACAAAAACAACAACAAAGTTGAAATTAATTACCTTCCAATGATAATTCTCACAATACGCTTACCACATGTTCATCTTAGAGCTCATCCCCAGCAATGGTGCCAAATTTGGTGTTGTTCTAGACAAGAGTAGGCACCATGTCAAGAAATTCCACCTCCTTAATTTTCAATCCGTGGAAGAGATAGGGTGATTTGAAGATCGTGAATGAGTGATGTGCATTAAGGTGAAGGTGAGAAGCATGGAGTGCACACACACACACACACGGTAGAGATAAGAGAGACACAATGGAAGGAGAAAGTTCATTACTCATATTGCTCAAGAATAACTCTTACAAAACTAGCTCATATTGACTATTCTCAAACAAGCTAACCTCAAAGATGAGCTCCCTAGCTCTTTCTATAGTTTTTAGACTAGTTTTGGCCGATTTTGAACCTAGTGTCTGGCCTAGTTAAAAATTAGGTTCTAAATGTCACTTGGAGGTTGAAATGAAGTTTAAAAATTATCAAAATTGGTATGAGCATTCTATCAAAGCTCCTCAAGCTTGAGGTCTCCTCGGCTTGTATAAAATGGATCTTCTTGATACAAAATAGGGTTTTCTATCATAGATATGTTACATGAGTGATGAAAATCATTGTTTGAGATTTTGAACAGTATTCTTTAACATCTTTCATCGAAAATTAATGTGTTTGACCCCCCCCCCCCAACTTCTTGCTTTTTCCTTCACATGCTGCCTGTGTACTTGTGCCTATGAACACTATCAGTCACACTGCCAACACCCTTCTAGCCCTTCTTCTTGCTTCAAGAGTATTTTCTTCACTTCTTCCATGGCCCCTTCTAGGCCTTCTTCTTGCTTCAAGTCTTTGCTTTACTTATTCGTTGCTTCTTTTAACCATTATCCATAAGAGAATTAAATCTTTTAGCACACATCCCATATGCTTATAATGAACATAGATCCTTTAAGATGGAGACTAACTCAACCAAAACAAACCATCAAAGAGAGAAATAGACCTTGAAGCACAACTAAGGATTGAGAAAGCGTTCATCGCCTCCTAACATGCTAAATCTTAGAAGTCTTTAGTGTTGAGATTCCCTAAGGATCCATTTGGACATCATTTTGGTTGAGAGGTGGCAAAAGTAAAGGAGGCACAACCCCCCATATTCAGTTCTCTTTTTTTTAGGTGTGAAAAATATTTTAAAACAAATTTGAAGGGCCTTGCATAGTCAGGAGCTAAAACAATGAAGGAAAGACCTAAAAATCTATTTAATCCAGATCAATCCAATGGATGATTTCCCTACCAGCGCATTTGCAAAGAAATTTTGACACCTTAGAGACATCCCTAGCTGCATTGAGAAAGGGAAAATGCTAGGAGCAAATGGGTATTGGGTGTTAAAAGCACGAGAGATAGGGGAGTGTATTAAGTAGGATACTACACGATTGAAAGTCATGAGTAGGATCAGATGCTTTCTCGAGTAAAATATTGAAGCCATTATGGGCTACAACCATAGATTGTATCCAAGGATTTCCTTGAGGCTTGAAGTATGGGGCTTTTCAAAGTGGAAGGCTCTAGATTGATGTTTTGGTGCATTTTTATCCAAGCCTAGTGCTTGATCACTCATCATTTGTTATGTATACTCTCAATGAGAGAATCCATAAAAACCAACTCTTGTAAAAGTCATTACTTGAAAAGTAATCACATCAAAAGGTAAAATCCTTATAGAATCTCATGGCCTTGTTTGGCATGAATCACGATGTTAGTTAGGATAAATAGATCAACCAAAGATTCCCCTAACTTAAGGGAACTTTTACATAGCATCCCTCCAAAGCTTGAATTAAAACTCTTCTGTATATACACACAAAAATAGTCCCGAGAGATGTAGATCAATTAAGCTAGTCTCTAATGAGATTTTGATCAAGCATCATATCATTTGTGAAGCACACATTGTGCTCCTTCTTCCCAAGCTCCATGCTCAATCAATTCATGTATTATATGTGCAATACGGATTGACATTTCAAGCTATATCTTGGAGTTCTCTTCAACTATTGCTACAGGTCTATGATCATTTTCAGTCAACTTCAATTGGTAATTTCTCTATGTATACTAAGTTTTTTGTTAAGATTTAAATTGTTATAGGTAAATTGAAAAGTTTATTGCATCATATCAATTTTCATCATATTTGGATCATTAATCTATGAGCTACATTCATTTGAAGGTACCTAGTTATTGTGGCAGATGACTCCTAAAAAGTCAGGATGACACCCCTAGATTGCTAAACTTATTTCTCTCAATATGGTTCATCAAAATTCATAAAATTTGTTGCTTTAGATTCATTATATATCTAATTTAAAGTGTGAAAATATCTTTGGTTAATTTCCAATAGGCTGTGAGCTTTGAGTAAAATTCCAAAGAGCATCTCATCCAAAAATAGCAAGTTATGAGTCATCTGTTTTGTGTCAAGTTATCTGTTTTGGTTAATAAATTTGAGACTGATTCTCCAAAGCACTAAGGTGGTTTATATGCAGCCTTAGCAAGCACAAGGTCTACTTATTATCACTGAAGCTATCTTGGCAGGTGTAGAGCAGGTTTTTGTAGCACCAGGCACACCTTTGAAGGGTATCTATCATCTCTTCTCACAGTGGTATCAGAGCATAATTAAATCAACATGGGAGATGGTTTTCCTTCTACCATTGATATGTTGGAGAGAAAAAACTACCTAGCTTGTTCTATGAGGATGGAGGCCTACCTTCAAGGAAGAAATCTATTTGGATACATAGCTGAAGATGAAGTCATGCCAACAATGAGAAGCAAAGGGCAACCATCACAGGAAGAGCAAGAGAGGCTTACAACTTGGTGTTGAAAGGATGCACTAGTCAGGTCCTATATTCTAAACTCAATTTTTTATTTTCTCTTACCTCATGTGAAAATATGCAAGACCTCAAGAGAGACCTGGAATGCACTTGTTGCCTTCTTCTCTTCAAACACTAGAGCTAGGAAGAACCAGCTATGCATAGAGTTTGCTACCTTGAAGAAAAGTCACAAGCAAAGTGTGACTGATTATGTCACCAAGATGAAGGAGATCTGTGATCAATTGGGAGGCATTGGAGAAGTAATTGAAGAAGAACAAATTGTAAGGCAAATCATCAATGGCATCAAGGCTGATGAAAAGTGGGAATCATTCACAATTCCCATGGATCTATACATGGACATGCAAGTACCTAACCTCAACACCTTGATGGGTCAACTCTTCACACATGAAGCAAAGATAAACAAGAATGGTGAATCCTCAAGAGGTAATCAATCTTGTGCATTATAATTTGATAGAGCTAAAGCTAAGGATAAGTCAAAGACTAAGAAGAATGAAGATGAAGGTAGCTCTTTCCAAGCCAACTTGACATGTAGAGGAAGAGCTAGAAGAAGAGGTAGAGGAGGAAAGAAAGGCAAGGGGAGACCCCAAGCATCTCAACCTTGCAATATATGTGGTTATTTTAATCACACTACTAAAGAGTGTTACAGGAACCTGAGAAATTCCAGAGGAAGAGGATTCAATAGAGCTAGCTATGGATCAAATAGAGGCAGATAAAATGGAGGATACAGTAATAACTACTACAACAACAATAACAACCATCAAAGTGGATATAGAGGAAGGAATGATTACAACAACTACATTGAGGATCAAATCCAAGAGGATTCACTTCTTCTCATGAACCTATCATTGAAGCGGGGTAAGGATGATTATCATGTCTTTTATATTGACTTAGGGTGCTCAAATCATGCCTCAAGAAATGTAGCATTGCTCTTTGACTTAGAAGATCCCAAGAATAAACAGGAAGTGCAGACAGGTAATGATACAAGGCATTCAGTGGAAAAGATAGGTAATGTCAAGACATTAGATGGCAACATGAATCTTCTAAGCAAGGTATTATATGTACCTACAATAACCAAAAACTTGATAAGTGTTGGAAAAATTGTGGAGAAATGATTGCAAGTTAGGTTTACAAGACATGGAGCGTATGTGGAAGACCCCAAGCAAGGAGTTAGAAGAATAGCCAAAGGAGATAAGATAGGAAGACTCTTCACCTTTGAAGTGGAGGGCACCAAGAACATAGCATTGTTTAGCTATGGATCTCAAACACTCTCTAAATTGGAGGTATGGCATAGAAGACTTGCTCATATTGGTGAGAGAACCTTGAAACAAATATGCAAGGATCAAAGTGTACTTGGATTTCCCAACATCACAAAGCAACATATGATCTACAAGTGTGGAGCTTGTCAATTTGGAAATGCACATAGACAACCTTTCAACAGGAAAGGCTATGTCCATCAAGAGCTATTGGATCTTGTTCACACATATGTGTGCGATCCAAGCAAAGAATCCTCTATTTCAAATTCAAGATATTATGTATCTTTTATTGATGATTGTAGCAAGTGGAAAATTCTTTACTTTATGAAGCATAAAGATGAAGTCTTCAATTGTTTCAAAAGGTATCTTGCACTTGTAGAGAACCAAACAGGTAAATGTTGTAAGAGACTCAGATAAGATGGTGGTGGAGAATACTTCTCAAATCAATTTAATTATTTCCTACAAGAAAGAGGCATCAAAAGAGAGGTCACAACTAGATACACACCTGAACTCAATGGAGTGGCTGAAAGGAGGAACAAGACTATTGTAGAAGCAGCCAGATCTATGCTAAATGAAAAAGAGTCTACCTAACTATTTTTGTGTAGAGGTTGTATCAATAGCCACATATCTTATAAGTAGACTCCCATAAAATTCTTTAGATGGTATGACTCCTTATGAAGTGTGGAATGGAAGAAGACCAAGTCTAGAGCATTGAATAAATCTTTGGATGTTTAGCTTATGCTCACATACCTTCTCAAGTAAGAGGGAAGTTGGATCCCAAAGCAGAAAAGTGTGTCTTTATTGGTTATGTTCAAAACAAAAAAGGATATAGATTGTATAATCCCACTAATAGAGGTTTCTTAGTTAGTAGGGATGTAATCTTTGATGAAAATAAAATGGTTTGATGATGAAAAGAAAGTAAAGCTACCATATTACTTGGAAGAAGACTTTCCATCTCTTCAAATAAACGAACCAAAGCATCTTGAAGGTAGTGATTCCAAAGATGACTTGATAGAATTGGAGAAATTGAAGCTATGGAAGAATAAAGGGAAATCTAAGGTGCAAGACCTAGCTCAAGGCTTAGAAAGCTCTCTTCGCCCAATTAGAAGGTCAATGAGAGGCAAGAAGAAACCAGAAAGATATGGATTTGATACTCTTTAGTCACGAAGCACTCAGTCTAGCTAAGGACTCCAACAATGAAGAACCAACCTCTTATGAAGAAGCTCAATGCAAGAAGGAGTGAAGAGAAGCAATGGATGAGGAAATGGAAGCTCTTATGGACACTGACACATGGGAACTTGTTCCAAACAAACCATCAATGAAGGTAATTGAGCCAAGGTGGATTTATAAAGTAAAAAGGAACTCAGATGGTAGTGTTAATAGATACAAGGCAAAGCTAGTATCCAAGGGGTTTGCTCAAACCCATGGGATAAACTATGAAGAGACCTTCTCACCTATAGCTAAAATGACTACCATTATGTTACTTGTTAGAATTGCTGCCCGGAATTGGCGGCTGGATATTACGTACATTTCGAAAAGTCTTTAGCACCACTTGCATCATGTCCAAAATTTTGAGCATCATCTGTGCAGCGACATCTGGCATGGGGTGGAGGTGTGGCATCCAATGTCTAATGGTAGCTATCATATATGCTATTGTAGGTGTGCCTGTTGGTGGTGCAATCGAGGGGTAATTCAGCCATTGTTTGCAATTTGCGTTGTTCCGAACCTTTATAGCAAATGCTTTCCATGATCGTCTCCTTTGTACTGGTCCGAAGCAAGGGTTATACTTCAAATGCATGGGAGCGTGGTCCCATGTTCTAAGCATTTCCGGATAGGTTTCGAGTAACTTTTGCCTCCAGATGGGTTGGAATATGGCCCCTTTTTTGGCTGCCTCTGGAATATCCTCTGGTTCAAATTGTGTTGCGAACGTGGGGCACCTGTTAGTGACTCTTTTGATTTCTGCGTTGTAGTCGGCCAATAATACAAAATAGGGTTTATATTGTAATTCAGTACTAGTTATCAGTCTTCTAGGGGCCAAGTGTCTGAAATACTCTGATTGAAGTATGGTTTCTTCAAGGGTCCTCATTGCCAGCATTTGAGTGGAGATACGTTCCTCCTGAGTTGTCCCCATTTCTTCTACCTGTTTCATCCATGCCGAAGGGGGCTCTTCATAAGTGTCTTGTCCTTCCTCCGTGATTCTGCCTCCTGGAAGGGGTTGAGGCGCATAGTTGTCTTCAAATGTTTCCTCCACTCGAATGATTACTGCTTCTTCTTCTAGTGGTTGATCAGGTGGAGAAGGGGGTCGTTCATATTGTAACAACTTGATCTTTAATTCTGCCACTTGTCGTCGTAGCTCAAGTACCTCATTGGTCGTTGAAGATTCGGGCTCTGAAGAAGTGGTTGCATGGACCATCTTTTTAGCTTCTGGTGGTTGTGGTGTAGGCACTTGGGATCTCTGTAGCTCTTTTACTTGGTCAACCAGTTGATCATGTGCTTCTAAGAGGTTGGCATAGGTTTCCAAGATTTGTTGTATGCTTTCTGAAGGGACGGCCCGAAAGCTAGCGGGGTCGATGGGGGCCCCTGGAGTATTCTCTATGGCAGCTTCGAGGTTGTCTTGATTTTGTTGTTGTACTCTCCTATTTTCTTCTTGGGCAGCCGCTAGGTGTCGTTGGAGTAGAGCCATGTTTCTTTGTAGCCTTGCGTTACGGGCTAGCTGATCTCTCAGTTGTTCCTCCATAGCCTTACCCATCTCCGTATACTTGGCTTCCAGCTCTACATTCGATTGTTGGAGGGCGGTCACTTCGTGTTGTAATGTTGTATTACTTAACTCCAAGGCATTGACCCGTGCCTGGAGGTGGGAGGACAGAGTACACAGCTCCTTATTGTTTTCTTCCAATAATCTGTATTCTTCCTTAAGCTGGGCAACGGCTTCAAACATGGTGTCCAATGCATGACTGAATGAGGTGGATGCAGAGGTGGAGGTGAAAGATGCACGGGGTCGAGAAATGGGAAAGGGAAAAGTGGATGTTGTGCTGACAGTGGGTGTGTGTGGTGATGTGCGTGAAGTTACAAGTGGTGATGTTGAGACAAATGTGGTGGTGAGTGGTCCTGTGGAAGGTGAAATGTCCATAGGATCGGACGTGATGGTGTGTGAAGGGTGAATCGTGAATATGGGAATGGTAGGTGGTGTGTTAGTGGTGGCAGTGAATGTGGGGGAGGTGGGTTGGGAAAGGGACTTTTTATTATAATTGTATATTTACAAGGCTTGTTAAGAATGGAGGTCGGGTGATGGGTATTGGTTCTGAGAAGGTCCAGAGGGCCTCAGTGGTGCGGGGTTGGGAAAGAGGGATAGTATCGGTATACGGGAATGAGTGTGTTAAGATTTGGGTAGTGGCAAGTGGCTGTCCAAGGGCTGGGAAATATGAAGGGTGACCTATTATAGTTTGGTCGGTGGTGGGGTGGCCTATATGGGGTTCAAGAAGTTGGCTGGAACTAGTGGATGGAGGTAAAGGGTAGGATGGAGAAATGATGGTGTGCGGTATAGTTTCACTAATGGCTATTACTAGTTGTTCAGGAATACTGGTAGTGAGGGTTTTGGAGGGCGGGATGGGAGGTGATGGTGGAGATGGTATCTGTGTATTTACCTCTGGTTCATCAATGTTAGTTGGGCTGGCCATGTGAACATCTTCTTGGGTGGTGGTAGGGAGGGTTGTAGAGACTTCCATTTGAATCATCTTCCCCCTTCGTGGTCGTGTATCGATCCTTCGTTGATCGTATTGAGGAGGGTTGCGATGTAACATGATCCGCATAGCTTCTATAATCCCATATGTCTCCGCCAAAAGGTTCAATGATTCTACAAAGTGGGGATCCGCATTCTCTACTTGCAACATCTAGTTCACTAGTGCTCTATTTGCCTCTTCTGATAGCTTATGTCTTTTTTGTGCCTGCTTGATTGTTTTGTAGAGCCTTTTAAGTTGTGCAGTGTAAGCACGGGTTTCCTCCTCACTCTCCTTAGATTCATTCCTCTGCATCTCCTCTTGTTCGTGTGTGCCTCCCGCCTGAGTGTGTTGTGCCTCATCTTCCCAATGTACCCTTCTTGCCTCACTCTGTGGCCGTTCTCTTTGGGATGATGATCCGGGACCATCATTGTCAGAAAATAATTCACTCTTAGACAAGTGTGCTATTTGTAAGAAGCTTTCAAAGTCAAAGGATGGATCTGCTGCCAATGTAGCCATGGATGCAAACTCAGCATATGTGGGTAGTGGGGGGGCTGATGGAGTGGGTTGTACCAAGTCTCCTGATTGTAGTCCTTGGAGATGGATCATGAAAGGGGCTACTTGTTCTTCTTCTCTACAGGAGGTCTCTGTGGCAATTTCGCGAGGAATCACAACCTGTGAAAGTGATCCACGCATTCTTTTAGTGGGTTGAACCCCTGATTTCCGCCCCTGGAAGAATTCCAATTGTGAGTACTTGAGGGCTCGTGCAATTGGCACATCATAAGCCAGGCATCTGTAGATGATTCTTGTAATGGCGCAGCAGCCATTCAAAGTAGGCTTCCTCACTCCTCGCTTGTCTGCTTCATATAACTGATCAAGGATCCATACTGGCATTTTCATAGGTAAGCTCCCGGTCTCTGCTAGGTATAACCCATACCAGATCTTCTTATGAGGCTGGGTGAACCGGTCTTGCGCTGGAAATGCAAAGTGTTGAAGGCACATCCGCAGTGGTATGGCAATATTGGGGGTGAGGGCACACATTTCTTTCAACTTCTTGATTTTGTTGTTCTTCATCGACTCCGATATCAAGGGATCCCGGTCAGAGGGTACATGAGTGCCATACATCTGAAGGGCTTCCCTGATTAAAGTAATATTCAACTCAAACTTCTTCATTTCCTCCTGGTTTGATAGAGAGGGCACCAGGAATGTGCCTGAATGATCTTTATCTCCTGTTGCCTTCAGTGTGGCAATCAAGTAGTAGCACCTCAGAAAATCAGGTCTAGGTAAAGCTACACTAAAATAATCTTGCAACCCCGCTTTCAGCCAAATATCTTGAAGAGGAGCTGCATTCTGTAAGGTTTCAAATTCTCTTGAGAAGAATTGAAATGTCCACCAGACTCCTCCGAATTCCAACTTGGACTCCCATATGTGGTCTGCATCTCCCAAATCTCCTGGCATCTCGTTGAACCAATGAGAATGCCCCTTCACTCTTTCTGTTAGGCCACTTGAAGGATCCGAGATAGGAATTCTTCTCACATTCAAAAGCTCTTCTGGCCTTGCTATCAGTGGCGCTTCCACAGGCATGGTATCCCAATTGCTTTGAGTATTAGTGCCCGCCTAGGAGCTTGTTCCTGCTACAGCTGCCATGACACTTCTGATGCTTATCTGCTAGAAGAAGGAAGGCACATTAGTGTTGCATAGGAAACAGGATGTAATAGTGTTCCCTCCACAATACTAACATGACAATCGAGATGGTTAGTGTTTGTGATAGATGTGAGTGGGGATTAGTGGTTAGTGTCAGTTTAATTCTCCAGACTTTGTTTGAGGATTCGTGGCTCCTTGAGCTGATGACAGTTAAAGGTTCATGGACTAGATTGTGCTGGATTTGGGACCTTTTGGATACCCATTTCTAGACATTCCTAGACGTGTTAGAGTGGGATGTAAATAGAGTTCCTGAATTGTTTGCCAAGAAGACTTGTGAGTGTTGAATTGTGCTAGTGACTAGAGTTGGAGCTATTTGGGCTCGTAAGCAGGCCTTGGGCACCCATATCTGCCTAGCATTGGGGCTAGCCTTCATTGACCGCTTAGGGACCCAAATAGACAAGGTATGCCTAGAGTGTTGACTAGGGATCTCCTTCGTTTTAGTCCTTGATAGTGTGGCTTGCTTGATGCTCTTTTGAGACCCTGTCTTTGGGGCCGTGATTTTTTCCCCCTTGCGTATCCATATCTGTTTCATGCCACGAGGCACTTCATACTGCCAAAGTTGGTGCTCATGCTTCTTGTTCATCAGTCTCCTCAGTGTCGGGTGTTGCTGGACCTTCCCCTTGAGATTCTTCTCTGGAACAGATGGGAGTTCCTCCTTGACTTCTGTACCTTTGGCAAGAGTGACAATCCTCTACACCATAGAACTTTGGACAAGAATAACATTACCTTCATGTGGGTTCCTGGAGGGACCAGGAGTTGGTGCCTGTTCTAATGGTTTGAGTGCTTGCTTTTCTAATTCAATCGTAAGGCGGCTTTGGCCTACCCAAGCATGAAGAAGTCCACTTCTTAGGTTGAGGTTGACTGTGTGATCATAGATCCAGTTTTGGCCCAGGGCGAGAGGTTCGGTAAGATCCTCGTCTTCACATACTAGTACTTTTGCTGGCATGAGGACCTCTTGAATGTAGAGGGGAAGTTCCACCTCTCCCATGCAAGGGGTTTCAACACCTCCTAATCCTATCAGATATGCTTCTAGGGGTTTTACCTCCAATTGCAACTATTGGCAATACGAAAGACGAACTGCACTAGTGGCCGCTCCTGAATCAATTAAAGCTCTCACGGTCCTTGCACTCTCTCCTTGTCCTACTTATAGGGTCATAAAAGGTCGTCGATCAACTATCTTACGGGCCAGTTCACTTGAAGCCTCGCACATGGCCATGTGATAACCTAGAGCTTCATGGGCGTCAGTCATGGGTTGATCTCTACCTTGCCTTCTCAATTTCATTCGTCGAATTCGTTCTAAAGCTTCAGCCTGTGCTTCTTCTCAAATTCTCTTTTCCTCATCCTTACGTTTCTTTGCAGTATTGAGTCGATTGAGCATTTCTTCAGTTAAGGGTTCTTGATATAGCTTGACTCTACATCCGCTTATGTAACTTGGTAGTATGTCGCCCTCTAAAGTGGCTAGTTGTACTGCTCCACTTGTGGAGATCCTATTGATAATCAGTGGTCCATAGCCCCTTTTCTCTAATTTTCGTGCATGTTGTTTCAATGTGTAGACTAGGACTAGGTCTCTTGCTTTCAAGCCTTTATCCTTCACATGTGTATCAAAATACACCTTTTGCCTCTTCTTGGCTGCATAGATTCCTGCTGCAGCTCTCAATCGTGTCTCCCCTAAACGTTCAAGATCAAAGACTCTAGAGGAGAGTTCATGGCCTGACCAGTCATGCTCTTGTGCTATCTTTAACGTAGGTATCAAAAAATCCAATGGTAGCATTGCATTCTGGCCAAACACCATCTGAAAGGGTGTGGCTTGGAGTACCGTTTTGTAGGCAACTCGATATGCCCAAACACCATGGTGTAGCTGTTTGTCCCAATCAGAACGTTTGTTATTCACCAATTTAGTCAGCACCATTGCATAAGATCTTATTTGTGCTCTCAGCCTGGCCATTAGCTTGTGGATGATAAGGGGCAGACTTCTTGTGTATCACCAAGAACTCGTGAAGAAGATTTTCAATGACTTCATTGAAGAATTGAGTCCCTCTATCACTAACTAACTCTATAGGTAGTCCGTATCTAGTGAACACATTTTCAAATAGGAACTTTGTTGTTGTTAGAGCATCGTTCTTTGTAGTGGCTTTTCACTTCTACCCACTTGGTTAGATAGTCTGTGGCCACAATGATATACTCTGCATGTGAACCCTTAGCTGGGGGATTAATAGGACCGACAAAGTCTATTCCCCACTTAGAGAATGCACGTCCACCCATCATAGGTTTCAATGGCATCTCATCCTTGCGTATGGGATACTGAGTTCGTTGACATACCTCACATCTCTTCACATAGGTATGTTGTAGCTCAATGATGAGTAGCACCTCCTTTAATGTCAATCCGGGAAGACATGAGGATGGTATGAAGACCTCGAGCAAGTGAAGGCACAAATGTGTGAGTGCGAAGCACACTAACATGCACACACATACACACACGCGCACACACAGCATGAACAAAGAGAGTAAGACAATGGAATCACTTCTATTGCAACAAAGTTCTCATACAAGCTCAAAACTACAAGAAGCTACCCCAAAAATGAGCTCTCTAGCTCTATTTATAGTTTTTGACTAGCTTTGGCCCTGTCCAGACCTAGTGTCTGGCCTAGTTAAAAATTAGGTTCCAAGGCTTATTTGAGGACTCAAACGAGATTTAAAAATTATGAAAATTGGCAGGCAACTACTTCTAAGGCTCCCCAAGCTCGAGGACTCCTCGGCTTGTACAAAATGGAGCTACAAAAAGGTGACACAATATTTACAAGGGTTTTTAGTGATGAGAATCACTTTTAACATGGAGTAAGGTTTGGAAAAATTTAATGGGTTGCCTTAATGCTAGATCTGCATGTATGCTCGTACTTGCTTCATCTGCCAACACTCTCCCCCCCTAGGGTCTGTCGCCTCTAACAGACCTTTGCTCTGCGGTTTGATCAATGTAGTTCTAGAGAATGTCGGTTGCCAAGTCATGTTCTTTGATCTGTAGCCCTCTGATCAGGTCTCTCTGAAGGGCATCCCAACTGGCTGCTCCAGATATGTTCGGTTGTGGCATTGTGTAGAGCTCTGAATGCATCGTTTGTTCGCATGCGAAGAGCTGTAGCAAATGAGTGGGCCGTGGCGCGAACACCTCTGAGTGTGCCTCCCAGAACCCCGTGGTGAACATATCATCAAAAGTTTGCTTGTAGCAGGCAGGGAGATATCTGATTCGTGCGTGCCATGCATAAGCAACTCGTATGCTCGAGGTTGTGCTCATATCATATAGTAGGTCATAATTCCCATTAACGAACCCGGGAATCGGAGGCTGAATGTGACATACATTGCGGAAGGTTTTAAGCACTACCTGCATCATATCCAATATTTTGAGCATCATCTGGGCAGCTACGTCTGGCATGGGGTGGAGGCGTGGAAGCCAATGTCTGATAGTAGCCATCATATATGCTACTGTAGGTGTGCCTGTTGGGGGTGCAATGGAGGGATAATTTAGCCATTGTTTCCAATTTGCATTGTTCTGAACCTTGATGGCGAATGCTTTCCATGATCTCCTTCTTTGAACTGGCCCAAAGCAAGGGTTATATTTTGAATGCATGGGAGCATGGTCCCATGTCCGTAGCATTTTCGGATATGTTTCCAGTAATTTCTGCCTCCAGATAAGTTGGAATATGGCCCCCTTTTTGGCTGCCTCTAGGATATCCTCTGGTTCGAACTGAGTTGCGAAGGTGGGGTATTTGTTGGTGAGGTGTTTGATTTCAGCATTATAGTCAGCTAGCAGTACAAAATATGGTTTATACTGTAACTCTGAACTAGTTATCAGTCTTCTAGGGGCCAGATGTCTGAAGTATTCTGATTGAAGTATGGTTTCTTCAATGGTCTTCATGGCCAACATCTGGTTGGAGATACGTTCTTCATGAGTCCACCCCATTTCTTCTACCTATTTCATCCATGCCGTTGGGGGTTCCTCATATGTATCCTGTCCCTCTTCAGTGATTCTGCCTCTTGGAAGAGGTTGTGGCTCATAATTATCTTCAAATGTTTCTTCCACCGGAATGACAATGGTCTCCTCTTCGTTTGGCTGATCAGGTGGAGAGGGGGGTCGTTCATATTGTAATAACTTAATCTTTAATTCAGCCACCTGTTGTCGTAGCTCCAGTACTTCATTGGTTATTGATGATTCAGGCTCTGGTGAGGTTGTAGCATTGACCATCTCTTTAGCTATTGGTGGTTGTGGTGTATGCACTTGGGATCTTTGTAGGTCCTTTACCTGGTCTACTAACTGGTCGTGTGCCTCCAAGAGGGTAGCATATTCTTCTAATGCCTGCTGAATGTGTGCTGAGGGAATAGCCATGAATTAGGCGGGGTCTATAGGTGCTCCAGGGGTATTTTCCATGGCTGCTTCTAGATTCTCCTGGTTTTGTTGTTGTAGCCTTCTGTTTTCTTCTTGAGCCGCTGCTAAGTGGCGACGAAGTAGAGTCATGTTTCTTTGTAGTCTAGCATTGCGGCCCAACTGATCTCTGAGTTGTTCCTCCATAGCTTTACCTGTCTCCATATACTTGGCTTCCATCTCTGCATTCAATTGTTGGAGGACAGTCACTTCGTGTTATAATGTTGTATTACTTAGCTCCAAGGCATTGACACGTGCCTGGAGTTGAGCCGAGAGGTTGCATAGCTCTGTGTTGTTTTCTTCCAGTAACTTATATTCTTGCTTAAGTAGAGTGGCCGCTTCGAACATGGTGTCTAGTGCATTACTAAATGATGTGGATGCAGGGGTAGAGGTGGAAAATGCAAAGGGTCGGGAAATGGGGAAGGGAAAAGTGGATGATGTGCCTATGAGTGAAGTGAAATGTGATGATGTTGGAACAACCGTGGTGGTGGGTGCTCCTCTGGGTGGTGAAATGTCCATGGGCTCGGACGTGATAGTGTGTGAAGTGTGAATTGTGAACACGGGAATGGTAGGTGGTGTGTTAGTGGTGGCCGTGAATGTGGGGGAGTTGGGTTGGGGAAGGGACTTTTTATTATAATTCTCAACTTGTTGGAGTATATTTACAAGGTTTGTCCAGAATGAAGGTTGGGTGACTTGGGTTGATTCCGAGGGGGTTAAAAGGGGTACAGTGGATAGGGGTTGGGAGGGAGGAAATGTATTGGTGGATGGAAATGGGTGTGTTAAGGTTTGGCTAGTGTCAAGTGGCTGTCCGAGGGCTGGGAGATATGAAGGGTGACCTATTATAGTTTGATCGGTGGCAGGATGACCTATATGGGGTTCAGAAAATCGGGTGGAAGTGGTGGATGTAGGTAAAGGGAAGGATAGATGAGTAGTGGTGTGTATAATGGTTTCATCATGGGTGGATACTGGTTGTTCAGGAAGACTAGTGGGGAAGGGTTCTGAGGGCTGGATGGGAGGTGATGGTGGAGATGGTATCTGTGTATTTACATCTGGTTCCTCACTGGAAGTTGGGCTGGCCATGTGAACATCTTCTGAAGTTGTGGTAGGCAGTGCGGTAGAGACTTCCATTTGAATCATTTTTCCTCGTCGTGGTCTTGTATCGATCCTTCGTTGGTCATATGGAGGGGTATTACGATAGACCATGGTCCTCATGGCCTCCCCTATTCCGCATGTTTCCGCCAAGAGATTCAATGATTCTATGAAATGCGGGTCGACATTCTCCGCTTGCAGCATCTGGTTCACTAGTGCTCTATTTGCCTCTACTTGTGTCGTGTAGGCAGGAGCTTCCCATCACTCTCCTCTGGTTCATTTCCTCGTGCTTCTTCTTGATTCTGTGTGCTTTGAGCATGAGGATGTTGTGTCTCATCTTCCCAATGTACCCTTCTTGCCTCACTCTGTGGCTGTTCTCTTTGGGATGATGATCCGGGACCGGCATTGTCAGAAAAACACTCACTATTAGATAAGTGGGCAATCTGCAAGAAGTTTTCAAAGTCAAAATTTGGATCCTCTGCTAATGTGGCCATGGATGCAAACTCAGCATCGGTGGGTAGTGGAGGGATAGATGGAGTGGGCTGTACCATATCCCCTGATTGTGTTCCTTGGAGATGGATGGTGAAAGGGTCTACTTGGGCCTCTTCTCTTAGGGAAGCTTCTGTTGTGGCCTCACGAGGGATCAGGACCTGTGAAAGTGATCCACGCATTCTTTTCGCAGGTTGAACCCCTGACTTCCGCCCCTTGAAGAATTCCAGTTGTGAGTATTTAAGGGCCCTTGCGATCGGCACATCATAGGCAACGCATCTATAGATAATTCTGGTAATCGCACAACAGCCATTCAAGGTATGCTTCCTCACGCCTCACTTGCCTGCTTCATATAGCTGGTCCAGGATCCATACGGGCATTTTAATTGGCAAGCTTCCAGTCTCTGCTAGGTATAATCCATACCATATTTTCTTATGAGGTTGGGTGAAGCGGTCTTGAGCTGGAAATGTGAAGTGTTGAAGGCACATCCGCAGTGGTATGGCGATGTTGGGGGTGAGGGCACACATTTCTTTCAACTTCTTGATTTTGTTGTTCTTCATCGACTCTAGTATCAAGGGATCTCGATCGGAGGGTACATGGGTGCCATACATCTGAAGGGCTTCCCTGATTAAAGTAATATTCAATTCAAACCTCTTCATTTCTTCCTGGTTTGATAGAGAGGGCACCAGGAATGTGCCTGAATGATCTTTATCTCCTGTCGGCTCCAGTGTGGCAATCAAGTAGTAGCACCTGAGAAAATCCGGTCTAGGCAAAGCTGCACTAAAGTAATCTTGCAATCCCGCTTTCTGCCAGATATCCTGAAGAGGAGCTGCATTCTGTAATGTTTCAAATTCTCTTGAGAAGAATTGGAATGTCCACCATACTCCTCCGAATTCCAACTTGGATTCCCAGATATGATCTGCGTCTCCCAAGTCTCCTAGCATCTCATTGAACCAATGAGAATGCCCCTTTACTCTTTCTGTTAGGCCACTTGGTGGATCCGAAATGGGAATTCTTCTCACATTCAAAAACTCTTCAGGCCTAGCTGTTGGTGGAGCCTCCACAGGCATGGTATCCCAATTGCTTTGAGTGCTAGTGCCTGCCTGAGAGCTGGTGCCTGCTGCTGCTGCCATGGGAATCGGGTGCTTATCTGCTAGAAGAAGAAAGGCACATTAGTGTTGCATAGGAAACAGGATGTAATGGTGTTCCCTTCACAATACTAACATGACAATCCCGAAGGTTAGTGGTTAGAGGTGAAGTGTTTGTGATAGATGTGAGTGGTGATTAGAGGTCAGTGTCATCCTAGATGCATACTTTGGTTATGCAATGGACTCAGAATGCACCTATGTCAGAGTGGATGGATTTACAAAATTGGGTCAGGGGGTTTGATACATGGTTTAAGTCTCCAAACTTTGATAGAGGATTCGTAGCTCTTAGAGCTAAAGACAGGTAGAGATTTATGAACTAGAGTGTAATGGAGTTGGGACCTTTTGGGCACCCATTTCCAGACATTCCTCGGTTTGACTGAGTGTGGGTCAGGGTGGTATTTAGGTAGAGTTCCTGTGTTGTTAGTCGAGAGGACTTGTGAGTGTTGAATTATGCCAGTAACTAGAGTTGGAGCTATTTGGGCTCGTAAACAGGCCTTGGGCACCCATATGTGTCTAGCATTGGGGCTAGCCTTCATTAACCGCTTAGGGACCTAAATAGAGGTGGTGCGTCTAGGAGGTTGCCTAGGGTACTCCTTCAATTTTGTCCTTGATGGTGTGGCTTGTTTTTTGGCTCCTTGAGAACCTGCTATTAGAGTTGTGGGTTTTCCATCCTTGCGTATCCAGATGTGCTTCGCGCCACGAGGTACTCCATGTTGCACTGGTTGGCGCTCCTGCCTCTTGATCAGCGGCCTCCTTCGTGTCGAGTGATGTTCGATCTGCCTGTTTAGAATCTTCTTTGGATCAGCTGGGAACTCCTTATTGGCTCATGTACCTTCCGGAAGATGGACACTCCTCTACACCATAGAACTCTGGACAAGAACAACATTGTTACCTTCATGTGGATTCCTGGAGAGACCAGGAGTTGGTGCCCTTCCTACTGGTTTGAGTGCTTGATTTTCTAATTCAATCGTAAGATAGCTTTCGCATGCCCAAGCCTGAAGAATTCCACTTCTTAGGTTGAGGTTGACTGCGTGATCATAGATCCAGTCTTGGCCCAAGACAAGAGGTTCGGTAAGATCCTCATCTTCACACACTAGCACTTTTGCTGGCATGAGGACCTCTTGAATGTAGAGGGGAAGTTCCACCTCTCCCATGCAAGGGGTTTCAACACCTCCTAATCCTATCAGATATGCTTCTAGGGGTTTTACCTCCAATTGCAGCTGCTGGCAATAAGACAGCCGAACTGCACTAGTGGCTGCACCTGAATCAATTAAAGCTCTTACGGTCCTTGTACTATCTCCTTGTCCAACTTCTAGGGTCACAAAAGGTCGTCGATCCACTATCCTATGGGTACGTTCACCTGAAGCCTCACACATGGCCATGTCATAGCCTGGAGACTCTTGAGTGTCAATCATAGGCTGATCTCTCCCTTGCCTCCTCAATTTCATTCGTCGGATGCGCTCTAAGGCCTCTGCTTGTGCTTCCTCTCGAATTCGTTTTTCCTCCTCTTTACGTTTCTTGGCAGTGTTGAGCCGATTTAACATCTCTTCAGTCAGGGGTTCTTGGTATAACTTGACTCTACATCCGCTTATGTAGCTAGGGAGAATATCGCCTTCCAAAGTGGCTAGTTGTACTGCCCCACTAGTTGAAATCCTATTTATGATCATAGGTCCATAGCCTCTTTTCTCTAATTTTCGTGCATGCTGCTTCAATGTGTAGACTAGGACTAGGTCTCCTGCTTTCAAGCCTTTATCCTTCACATGTGTATCAAAATATGCCTTTTGCCTCTTCTTCGCTGCATAGATTCCTGCTGCAGCTCTCAATCGTGTCTCGCCTAGACGTTCAAGATCAAAGATTCGAGAGGAGAGTTCATGGTCTGTCCAGTCATGCTCTTGTGCTACCTTCAATGTAGGTATCAAAAAGTCCAAGGGTAGCACCGCATTTTGATGGAACACCATCTGAAAGGGTGTGGCTTGGAGTATCGTTTTATAGGCCACTCGGTATGCCCAAATAGCATGGTGTAGTTGTTTGTCCCAATTAGCCATCTAAGAACAAAGCCACTTGCTTGGCTGGTGTGGGTAACTCAGGCATCGGGCACCTCTCTAGGTATTGCCTAAACCGTCTTCCTGCTAGTCTGACCGTCTCTTGAGGTGTTTGCTTGAAGCTATGAATTAGTGAGGAAGTGTTGTGCCTTATACCACTCTTGGAAAACTCAATGATAAATGCTTCTAGGAGCTGGTCTATGTTTCTGAAATGCCTCTCGTTCAGTGGTTGAAACCACGTAAGGGCAGTGTTCCTAAGGGTTAGACCAAAAGCATTATATTGTGTGAATAGATCCTCTACCTGTTCTGATTTCAAGACTTGCTTAAATTCTGCCACATGGTCATAAGGGTCTCCAGTGCCATCGAAGTAATTCTTCATGGACTTCACCAGTTGAGTTGGCCTCAGAGTCCTAGTGTGTTCTCTCAGCCTTGGCAAAGGAAAATCATCACCATTTCTTTGGTTCCTTGGGTCTCTAAATCTCTCGGTTTCTTCTCTATCCGTCGTCGTTCTCCTTCTTTCTCTTCCCTGGGGGTTGGCAAAGCTTACTTCACGTCTATCTCTACTTCTATCTCCTTGAGCTCCATGAGACTGGGAGGTCCCGGCTCCTTGGTGACCATAGGACACATTAGACCGTGGTTGGGGAAAAACAAATTCACCCTTCCATGTGTAGGCATGTCTGCCATGCTCAGTGACCATGAAGATTCTCTCCGATGTATTGTCTAGGTATGTTACTTTGCCTGGGTTGTCAGGGTCTTTAAACTCATAGATTGTGAGAGCACTCACTTCTTGAGGGTGAGCAGGTTTATATCTCCAAAAGGCCTCATCGGTTTCTCAGTTTAAAAGCAAATCTATGCTTTTATTATCCTGTGGAATTCACTCTGGAGTCATGATTCTGGTCAAGACAAATTTACCACGGGGAGTTCTTGGCTCTCTCTCTAAATTCCCTTGCTCTATATCACCCATGTCGGTTCTATCAGGAAGAGTGGTGACTACATATATAGTCCCCTCTTTATCTAGGTATGCTCCATTCTCAAACTTGACTACCAGGTGTTCTAGTCCATGGGGTTGATCGGGGTTCTTAATCTGGACCACAGATCTTCTCAGTCCGTCTTCGTAGATGCGAGCACCTAGACGATTAGTCCTGATGTATTCCAATTGAGTCTTGTAAGGTCCCTCTGGCTTTTCTAGATAAGCCACCCCTGAACTACCTACTGGTCTCTCCATGTGATAGGACATTTCAGAATCACTTGTTTCTGATCGTGGAGTGTATGGGTAATCACTCAACTGCTGGGCCCAAGACCTAGCAGTGTGATTGACACTAGCTTCAGAAGATCTGAGGCTTTGTCTGTCTCAGCCTAAGTGTCTGCCTGACCTAAGGTTCATATGCCTGGTTTATCTACCCCCTTTGGTCCCAAGTACACTCTCGTTGCAGGTTATTTTGCACCAATCACTTTGTTCTTTTTAGTTGATTATTATGTTTATGAACTTGTCTGATATCTCGGCGTCCGGAATACTTAAGTGAATTTTGCACTTGATAATTGATCGATTCAAGTTTACTTTTTTTCCTTAGGGTTTTCGCACTTAAGTCCTACTTAATGCTTTCACTTGGTTGATTAGTTCTCTTAGACTTATTTTGTGCCTGACGCTGACCTTATTAATTATCACACCTAAGTCGTACTTAGCCTAGGCTAGGAATTGACAAAGGAGGGTTGAGAGAACTCCCAACCTCAATACTCTGGTTGCTCAGACTTCTACACCAGCCCAGGAAGCCTTCTCCCAAGCTTGGTACTCACCCTTGCTAGCCTGCCTTGGAATACCTTGAGTGCACGCAATGTTCCTGCAAAATTTCACAAGTTAATATAGCTCATTTACCACAATGAATTGAAAGACACACATCAGCAATTATGGACCCCCCTTGGAGTAACTCACTGATCCCCCAAAATCTTATGACCACCTAGTTCCACCTAATGGTCAACTTAAAAATACATGTTCTAAAACTCCGCGTATGGTGAAGTTATGACCAATCAGGCACTTAGGGGTCAAAACAGGCTCTCAGGGTTCAGGAGATCCCTCTCTGGTTTCTAGGTCTTATGCCCACTCCTAAGGCTCTAATGTTATCCCAATGTGTCTAAAATTAAGCCCAAATATACCTCAATTCACTCAAAAATTCACTCTAAAATTTTCATGCGTTAAGGCCGTGTATCGCGATAGGTTGGGTCGGTGTGTCGCGATAGATGGAGGTGTCACGATAGGTGGAAGTGTCGCGATAGGTCGAGGTGTCGCGATAGGTCGGGGTGTCGCGATACTTGCGAGTGTCGCGATAGGTCGAGGTGTCGCGATACTTGGGAGTGTCGCGATAGGTCAAGGTGTCGCGATAGGTCGGGCTGTCGTGATACTTTGGAGTGTCGCGATAGGTCGGGGTGTCGCGATAGGTCGGGGTGTCGCGATACTTGGGAGTGTCGCGATACTTGGGAGTGTCGCGATACTCGGGAGTGTCGCAATACTCCGAGGTGTCGCGATAGGTGGGGTCGGTGTGTCGTGATACTTCGAGGTGTCGCGATAAGTCGTGGGTATCGCGATACTTCGAGGTGTCGCGATACTTCGAGGTGTCGCGATAAGTCGTGGGTATCGTGATACTTCGAGGTGTCACGATAGGTCGGGTTATGGTGAATTTTGTTGTTTTGTCTAGTGATCCTAGGAGCTCTAGGCCTGCGTAGTGTCGTGGTGCACTCAGAATCGTGATCGGGTGAAGTTTTCAAAGTGTCGCGATAGCTCGAGCTCGACGCCTCGGGGCTTGCGTAGACAAAATCCGTACCTGCTGAGCTTGCTGGAGATGATGATGGAGCTGCAACCTGCAAGAAACATGCAAAAAAACACACACAAGCAAGAACACACACTCGCTCTCTCTCAAACTCGCACAAAGCAAATGAGGAAATGGTTTGGAAATGAGAATATAAGGTGGAGAAGGAGATGAAGGTGGAGATGAAGATGGAGATGGAGATGGAGAAAAATCAGAAATTTACCTACTACTTACCATTCCAACGCGTCCTCTCTACGTCTTACCGTCACACTCTCGTCCTCACAGCTCGAATCCCCGGCAACGGCACCAAAATTTGGTGTAGCTCAGTGATGAGTAGCACCTCCTTTAATGTCAATCCGGGAAGACATGAGGATGGTATGTAGACCTCGAGCAAGTGAAGGCACAAATGTGTGAGTGTGAAGCACACTAACATGCACACACATACACACACACGTGCACACACAGCAAGAACAAAGAGAGTAAGACAATGGAATCACTTCTATTGCAACAAAGTTCTCATACAAGCTCAAAACTACAAGAAGCTACCCCAAAAATGAGCTCTCTAGCTCTATTTATAGTTTTTGACTAGCTTTGGCCCTGTCCAGACCTAGTGTCCGACCTAGTTAAAAATTAGGTTCCAGGGCTTATTTGAGGACTCAAACGAGATTTAAAAATTATGAAAATTGGCAGGCAACTACTTCTAAGGCTCCCCAAGCTCGAGGACTCCTCGGCTTGTACAAAATGGAGCTACAAAAAGGTGAAACAATATTTACAAGGGTTTTTAGTGATGAGAATCACTTTTAACATGGTGTAAGGTTTGGAGAAATTTAATGGGTTGCCTTAGTGCTAGATCTGCATGTATGCTCATACTTGCTTCATCTGCCAACATATGTGCATCCATGTGAAGATTTGGCCACCAAAGACCTGCAAATAAAATTGCTTTGATCACCCGATCTAGTCCAAAGTGTCCTCCTGCTACACCTTGGTGAGCAGTCTCTAATATCTTCAGATATTCGCTTTCATGAACACACAGTCTTAGGTAACCATCTTTACCATGTTTGTATAAGTTATCACCAATGATTGTGTAATCCAAGGCTTCTTGTTCCAAACTTCTTTGTCTGGCCAAAGTCATATCTTGAGGGAATGTTTTCGTCCTCAAGAAGGCTACTAATGGTTCACTCCAATCTGGCACTAAAGACACTCGATAAAGAGTGGCATGTTCCACTGGTGGTTTAGTGCAGCAGATTGGGCATTCCTTACACATTCTATGGACATCAACTTCCATGGTTGGCCAATGCACTCCTAGTCTCCTCAGTGTCTGTAGAGTTCGTTGTTTTGAATAGTGTTGTTCTAATGCACCTACATGTGCTAATTGCAACCACTTAGTGTACTCGTCCTCATCCACACAACAGGCTAATACTCCTTTTTCCGTATGTTTGTACATACTTCCTGCCAAGATATGATACTTTTGAGCTTTTACTATCTCTCTATCTTCTGTGTGCATTATCGGGTGATTAGGCCCGTATGTCAATACTGGCACTAATGGCTTAGCCCACTGAGGTACAACTTCCAAATCAAACAAGTAAGCATCAGGTAAGTCATCTGATACTCCTTGTGGGGCCTCTCCTGATGTGAGCCTTGAGAGATGATCTGCTCTCAGGTGGGTCTTGCCTTTCCTCACCACAACCTCAAAGTTGTATTCCATTAGTAAGAGGAACCATCTTACCAATCTGCCTGTGTTGCATGCCTTGTTTACCAAGTACAACAGAGCTTGATGATCAGTAAAAAATTTAAACTTATTTGCAAGCAAATAGTGTCTAAACTTTTTTACTGTGTATACCATGCCTAACCCCTCCCGTTCAGTGGTGGTATAATTTCGTTTAGCTGCATTCAGTTGTCTACTGGCATAGGCAATTGGAAGATCCATATTACCTTCACCCGTAGGTTGTGCTAGCACGCATCCAATTGCATAATTGGATGCATCTACATGGACATGGAATGGCTTATTCCAATCTGGTGTGGTCAAGATTGGTGCTGAACACAATCTTCGTTTGAGCTCCTTGAAAGAGTTCTCACATTCATCAGTCCACTCAAAGTTAGTTAGAAGAGCATACAGAGGCTTTGCAATGACGGCATACATATGAATGAACCGGCGGTAGTAGCCACAATGCCCCATGAAGGCCTGTACCTCCTTGACATTCCTTGGCCTAGGAAGTTCTGCAATGGCTCTCACTTTCTCTTTGTCAGTGGATATGCCGTTCTTTGACACTATGTGTCCTAGGATCTTGCCTTGCCTGACCATGAAAACACACTTTTCTGGGTTCAAGCAGACTTGATATTCTCTACATTTGTCAAAGATTTGCCTGAGTTCGCGTATATGAGTCTGTCTAATGTTGGAATGAGCGCATAGATCATCCACATAGACTTCCAAATTCTTCCTCAAGAACTCTTTAAACACATGGCACATCAGCCTCTGGAAGGTTGCAGGTGCATTGGTAACCCCGAATGGCATTACCCGAAAAGAAAATATGCCCCACTCTGTGGCAAAAGCCTTCTTATGCTGATCTTCTGGTGCAATGTCCACTTGATTGTAGCCAAAGAACCCATCCAGGAAGCTGTACACTTCCTTGCCTGCTACCCTTTCTAATAGATGCTAAGTGATAGGAAGCGGATAACTATCCCTGATAGTGGCTGCGTTAACCTTCTTCAAGTTAATGCATACACGTAATTTGCCATTCTTTTTGGGCACCACTACAATGGGGGATACCCATTCAGTATGCTCAATTTCATAGATAAATCCAGCTTCAACCAAGCGATCTATCTCTTCCTTGATCTTGGCCGCATAGTTGTCATTGTATGTGTATGGCTTTTGCTTAGAGGGCCTAGCCTCTGAAGTCATGGGGATCGTGTGTGAGCATATGTCAGGGTCTACACCCTTCAGGTCCTTGTAACTCCAAGCAAAAACGTCTCTATATTCCCTTAGCAACTCTATCAACTATTGCTCTTCTTCTTCCGACAAGTCATGCCCTATGTAGGTGCATCTTTCTTCTCCCTCTTCTATGGCTACGACTATTTTCTTGGTGGTTTCCTTGCTATCATAGGCCTCTCCTGATTGTGCTTCACGTTTAGGCACTCTTATCACGACTCTCCTATCGTCTATCTCATATTTTTTAAAGTTTTCAAGGACCTCAAACAAGGATTCTTCTTCCTCTAGAGTGACTTCCTTCTTTTTCCTCTTCTTGCCTTCAGTTTTAGTGGTCAGTTGGGTGGTCAATCTCACATCATTAGTGAGCTCTTCATGTCTCTGAGGGTGAACCTCTACCTCATTGAAGTATTCTTCCTTTGATGCAAATGGTGGGTCCATAAGGATTGACTCTAAGTCGGAGTCACTTGCATCCTCACATGCATCAGAGCTAGGTTCGCGTTCTTCTAAAACAGCATCTCCCATGATCGGTTCTATTGAAAAGACTGAAATGTCATAGCCATCCTCATCACAGTGGGGTGTCCATTGTTCTTCATTGATGGCTACATCCATTGTTGCTAAAATTTCAGCCCAACCGTGAGGCTCAAATTCTTCGTCAAGAAAAACTACAGGTGCATAGGCTGGGTCTTGAATTGATCTATGGGTTTCTTTTGCACCTACCTCTCTGGCTTTCTCTCTCTTCTCTTCTTCTACTGCTACCTTAAACATCCATAAGTGAGTGTCTTCATGCATCCATGAGGATCCGGATCCTATGGAATGCACAGACTCAGTCTCTTTTTGGCTCTATGGATGGGATTCCATTGAATAGGCGGTACGTCTCTATGAGAGTAATCCTTGAGATTGACTTTGGTTGTAACACCTAGATGTTGCAAATACAAGGAATTGGTTCCCCAATCCTGTACCACTTGCAATTGCCGCATAAATGGCCTTCCCAAAATCATCTCGTAGGCTTGGTTTTTGCTAAAGTCGCATATAGCAAAAGTATGCTCAAACTCAACACCACATGTAGTGAGAGTTATTCCTTCTAGCAATCCTAAGGGCCTTTCAACATGACCATCGGCCATCTGCAATTTCATTCTCGTTGGCCTGAGTGCTGGCTTGCCCCAACGCTTCCATAAGGAAGTGGTAGCAATTGCAACTCCTGCACCGGAGTCCAAAATTGCCTTGGTTGTGTATCCCTGATGGGTAACCG
The DNA here is from genome assembly GCA_020310875.1 of Ceratopteris richardii. Lineage (NCBI taxonomy): Eukaryota > Viridiplantae > Streptophyta > Polypodiopsida > Polypodiales > Pteridaceae > Ceratopteris > Ceratopteris richardii. The sequence goes on along the minus strand of CM035425.1, from coordinate 125,094,917 downwards.
GTAGATAGGTATTTCCTTCCTCTCCTTCACTCATGTCTCCTATCTTATCCAAGGGTATTTCTAGTACTGTTCTGTGGGATCCTACCTGGGAACGAGATTTGGTTAAGTTTGGCACTTCTTTGGCTACGTGTTTCCACACTTCTGGCTTAACTTTGAGTAGCTCTTCTAAAGTGAGATTGCACTGCACTTTAGTGTTTTTTACTACCTCAGTATTCCTAGGTATGATCGAATCTTCATTTCTTATCATGACCGTGGGCATTCTCATGCATGTTGACTTAGTTTCCCATGGGCCTGTGAAATGTGGTAACTCTTGCAAGGAATTAGACTCAAAGTCTAACCTCTCATGAGGGTGGGCACTTTCCTGTTCTTCATAGATAGAAGGGATGTCTTGTGGGAATTGATCATGTGCGTCATCCACAATTTCAATGGGAAGAGGGACTTCACTTTCCTTTGCCCATTTCTCTTCTTGAATCTCTCGTAGGAACTCTAGTGAATACCTATTCATAGAAGAAGAGGTGTCTGGTTCAGTGGAGTTAGGCACATAAGCTTCCTGGGGAGGAAAGCTTATTCTATCTCTTGCACTCCCCTCAAGCTGGGAGGAGGCTCCTTTCCCAGACTTTGCAAGTAGCCTTTCCAATCTATCTAATAGACCGTCAAATTGCAATGGTGTTCTAGTGGAGCTAGAGCCATTGAACAAGCGACTGGCTTCAAACATGGCTTGCGCCAATTCGACCATCTTAGCACAAAGCTTTGTTCTCTCTATTTCTAGATCGGCTCTAGGGTAACATTTGTCATGATCTGTCACGTTTGGCCCTTCCTGGATTCTGGCCTGATATGCTTTAAGCATCATGTCTAGATCCTCAGGAGTGGGATCCGCTAGGACTGATCCTACTCTGGGTGGTGGGTGGGTTACATGTGGGGGATTAGAATGTTGGGAAATGGAAGGTGATGGGTTGTAGGGAGATGGAAACGATGGTGGAGGGGTGGTGTAAGAGTGGTTTTGAGATGCGAGTTCACTTATCTTTGCTTTGGTTTCTCTCAAGCTTTCTTCAAGTTCACTCATTTTCTGTGACCATTGTCTTTTCATTCTTTCCCGGCTATCTCTCCAAGCTCTTGTCCTTTTCTTAGTTATACTCTCTGTCTCACTAACCTCAGAACTCTTCTCCTGCCCTACTCCTTGAGTTTGCTGCAAGGCTTGAGCTCTAGTCACCACATGCACTGGGGCAGTGGAAGCTACACTTCCTGTAGAGTCTACTACTAGGCAAATGACATTAATAGGAGTGATTTTTGGTAGGTTATTGGGGTTCTTTGGGCAATCTCGTAAGAGATGCTCTTTTCCGCAGTCTTGACAGAAACCCTGAATTGTCACTGGTTGGGGTTGTGTAGGGGCAGGCAGTGGGCAATCACGTATAAGCTGATCTCCCTGACATCTGAAGCATGGTCCTCTAGGAAATGGGGACCGTACCTGCCTAGGTTGAGGTCTAGAGTTGGGGTTTGTGTACATGACATTAGCATACTCAGGCTCCCCACTATTTTCACTTGGGTCTTCATAATAGTATGACTCGTTATGCTCAGGTGACTGCATGTAGTAAGCCTGTGGGCTATCAATATGTGTGGAGTCAAAACTATGGTCACTTGGATCACTGTCTGATAGCAACGGTGTGACTGGGACTATGGCTCTATTCAGATTTTCTTCAGCAGATGCATATTTCATTGGGATCACATTGGTTGGAGCAGGGGGTTGCTGCGCTAGGACTGGTTGAGGTCTCTGTTGCCCTTGATAAGGTGGCTGACAAGATTGTTTTGGTCTGCCGTATTGTTGTGGTGGGTACTGATTCTGGGATCTACCCTGTTGTGGATATGGCTGAGGGTAATTTTGCCTGAGAGTTTGTTTGTTATAAGGGCAGTCTTGTGCGGTGTGGTTGGTGTACCTTCGCTCTATGGTGCAGTACTGGCTACTAGGATTCACTTGGGGTTGGGCCATAATAGGACAAACACTTGCCATATGGTCACCTCCACAAGTATAGCACCTCTTGACTGGGGCAAATCTTGGAATTTGTTTGCTAGAGACACCTAATTTTTGAGCTACTTTCTCTGCAAGTTCCTCAATGGATGTGGATTGACCAGATGTGAGGCTACTAGAGCTATCCGAATCCTTATAGATTTTTGATAGTTCTAACTCCTCACCTAGATTATCCTCAATGTCTATGCACATGCACATGCACTCTTCTATAGTTCTGGGGTCCTTCAAATACACATATGACCTGAGCTTGGTGCTCAACAATCCGTCTAAGAACAAAGCCACTTGCTTGGCTGGTGTGGGTAACTCAGGCATTGGGCACCTCTCTAGGTATTGCCTAAACCGTCTTCGTGCTATTCTGACTGTCTCTTGAGGTGTTTGCTTAAAGCTATGAATCAGGGAGGAAGTGTTGTGCCTTATGCCACTCTTAGAAAACTCAATGATAAATGCCTCTAGGAGCTGGTTCCTAAGGGTTGAACCAAAAGCATTATATTGGGTGAATAGGTCCTCTACCTGTTCAACTTTCAAGACTTGCCTAAATTCTGCTACATGGTCGTAAGGGTCTCCCGTGCCATCAAAGTAATTCTTCATGGACTTCATCGGTTGCGTTGGTCTCAGGGTCCTAGTGTGTTCTCTAGGCCTTGGCAAAGGGAATTCATTAGCATTTCTCTGGTTCCTTGGGGCTCTAGGTCTCTCATTTTCTTCCCTATCTGTCCCTCTTCTCATCCTTTCTCTTCCTAGGGAGTTGGCAAAGCTTACCTCAGGTCTGTCTCTACTCCTATCTCTTTGAGCTCCATGAGCTTGGGAGGTCCCAGCTCCTTGGTGACTGTAGGACTGTTGTAGTATGCCCTTGGGAGCCAAGACCCACACCACCTTGCATGGAAGCAAGAAGGAAGGCCCAAGAAAGACTCTCCTTTCATCCACCCCATCCTCCACCATGTTCAAGCCATTGGCCATCAGCCCGCAGCTATGCCACATGCTTGAAAATATGGAGCAATGGGAGTCAAGGATCCTAGTCACATATGTAAAATACAAGACAATTGCAACACTCTACTTACACACAAAGGAAAATGCTAGCATGCACACACACCTCACTCTCACACTCTCCAAGACTAAATACATATATGCACAAAGCCTTAAGAGAAAGGAGAGTTCTTCCATTGAAAGGATTTTACATGAGAGCACGACCAAAAGCTCCCCCTTTACAAGAAATAAGCCTCTATTTATAGGCTAGACACATTCCCCCATGTGCTCCTTTTGATTAGTCAAAAAGGAGCACATGCCTAACTAACATATCTCAAAAAGATCTTGGGAAATATTCTTTCTAACAACCATATCTCCAAGAATACGTGCGTGGGGATTTTTCTACATATCTACCAAAAATGTGAGTATTTACAATGTTTCAAAAGCCTTACTTTTGGAGAAATATCAAAAAGTGCCTAAGAGGGAGTTCTCATGTGAAACTCTAAGTATGTGCAAAAAAAAGGGGTTCCTATGCACAAATAAAGATGTGTGCATAGCCTATACTCAACAAGGACACATTAGACCGAGGTTGGGGAAAAACAAATTCACCCTTCCATGTATAGGCGTGTCTGCCATGCTCGGTGACCATGAAGATCCTCTCTGATGTATTGTCTAGGTAGGTTACTTTGCCTGGGCTATCAGGGTCTTTAAACTCATAGATTGTGAGAGCACTTACTTCCTGAGGTTGGGCAGGTTTATATCTCGAAAAAGCCTCGTCGGTTTCTCGGTTTAAAAGCAAATCTATGCTTTTATTATCCTGTGGAATCCACTTTGGAGTCATGATTCTGGTCAAGACGGATTTACCACGAGGAGTTATTGGCTCTCTCTCTAAGTTCCCTTGCTCTATATCACCCTTGTCAGTCTCTGCAATCACATTTCCAAACTCGTCTATTCTATCAGGGAGAGTGGTGACTACATATAGTCCCCTCTTTATCTAGGTATGCTCCATTTTCGAACTTGACTATCGGGTGTTCTAATCCATGGGGTTGATCGGGGTTCTTAATCTGGACCACAGATCTTCTCAGGCCGTCTTCGTAGATGCGAGCACCTAGACGATCAGTCCTGATGTATTCCAATTGAGTCTTGTAAGGTCCTTCTGGCTTTTCTAGATAAGCCACCGCTGAACTACCTACTGGTCTCTCCATGTTATAGGACATCTCAGAATCACTTGTTTCTGATCGGGGAGTGTATGGGTAATCACTTAACTGCTGGGCCCAAGACCTAGCAGTGTGATTGACACTAGCTTCAGAAGATCTGAGGCTCTGTCTGTCTCGGCCTAAGTGTCTGCCTAACCTAAGGTTCATATGCATGGTTTATCTACCCCCCTGGTCCCAAGTACACTCTCATTGCAGGTGAATTTGTACCAGTCACTTTGTTCTTTTTAGGTGATTATTATGTTAAGCCCTTGTTCAAGATCACGTCGTCAGGAATACTTAAGTGAAGTTCGCACTTGATAATTGATCGACTCAAGTTTACTTTTTTTCCTTTAGGGTTCTCGCACTTAAGACCTACTTAATGCTTGCACTTAGTTGATTAGTTCTCTTGGACTTGATTCTTGCCTAACGTTGCCCTATTTAATCACCACTCCTAAGTCGTGCTTAGTCTAGGCTAGGAATTGACAAAGGAGGGTTGAGAGAACTTCCAACCTCAATCCCTTGGTTGCTCAGACTGCTACACCAGCCCAGGAAGCCTTCTCCCAAGCCTGGTACTCACCCTTGCTAGCTTTCCTTGGAATGCCTAGAGTGCACACAATGTTCCTGCAAAAGTCCACAAGTCAATATAGCTCTATTACCACAAGGGATTGAAAGACACACATCAACATTAGGCCCCCTGAAGTAACTCACTGTACCCCCAAAACCTTATGACCACTTAGTCCCGTCTAAGGCCAACTTAAAAATACATGTTCTAAAACTCCACGTATGATTCTTACAAAAACCAGTCAAGGTCCACGTAGGATTCTCAACAAGCTTTCCAACGAGACCAAAATCTCCTCAATCGGAGTTCGTATGGTGAAGTTATGACCATTCAGGCACTTAGGGGTCAAAACAGGCTCCCAGGGTTCAGGAGATTTCTCTCTGGTTTCTATGTCTTTTGCCCACTCCTAAGGCTCTAATGTTATCCCAATGTGTCTAAAATTAAGCCCAAATATACCTCAATTCACTCAATTGACTCACACTAAAATTTCATGCGTTAAGCCCATGTATCGCGATAGGTCGGGTCGAGGTGTCACGATAGCTCGAGGTGTCGCGATACTTGGGAGTGTCACGATACCTGGGAGTGTCACGATACCTGGGAGTGTCACGATAAGTCGAGGTGTCGGGATACTTGGTAGTTTCGCGATAGGTCGAGGTGTCGCGATACTTGGGAGTGTCGCGATAAGTCGAGGTGTCGCGATACTTGAGAGTGTCGCGATACTTGGGAGTGTCGCGATACCTGAGAGTGTCGCGATAGGTCGAGGTGTCGCGATACTTGAGAGTGTCGCGATACCTGGGAGTGTCGCGATAGGTCTAGGTGTCGCGATACTTAGGAGTGTCACAATAGGTCGAGATGTCGCGATACTTGGGAGTGTCGCGATACCTGGGAGTGTCGCGATAGGTCGAGGTGTCGCGATACTTGGGAGTGTTGCGATACCTCGAGGTGTCGCAATAGGTTGGGATATGGTGAATTTTTCTGTTCTGTCTAGTGATCCTAGGAGCTCTAGGGCTGCGCAGTGTCGTGGTGCACTCAGAATCGTGATTGGGGCAACTTTTTGGTGTGTCGCGATAGCTCGAGCTCAACGCCTCGAGGCTTGCGCAGAGAGATTCCGTACCTGATGAGCTTGCTGGAGATGATGATGGAGCTGAAACCTGCAGGAAACATGCAAAAGCACACAAAAACAAGAACACACACTCACTCTCTCTCAAACTCGCACAAAGCAAATGAGGGAAATGATTTGGAAGTGGGAATATAAGGTGGTGAAGGAGATGAAGATGGGGATGAAGATGGAGATGGAGATGGAGAAAAAACACCTACTACTTACCATTCCAACGCATCCTCTCTACGTCTTACCATCACACGCTCGTCCTCAAAGCTCGAATCCCCGGCAACGATTTAGCAGCTAATCTAGTATACCATGCTAGAATAAAGCATATTGAAGTCCATTATCACTATGTAAGATAGAAGTTGTTGATCAAGGACATTCAATTGTCCTATGTATCTACTAATCTTCAATGTACAGACATGTTGAATAAGCCATTGGATGATATCAAGTTAAGCAGATTCAAAGGCATGATTGGATTGCTAGAAATCAAGGAAGAATGAAGACTCAAGCATGCTAGGCTTGAGGGGGAGCTGTTGGTGCATTTTTATCCAAGCCTAGTACTTGATCACTCATCATTTGTTATGTATACTCTCAATGAGAGAATCCATAAAAACCAACTCTTGTAATAGTCATTACTTGAAAAGTAATCACATCAAAAGGTAAAATCCTTAGAGAATCTCGTGGCCTTGTTTGGCATGAATCACGAGGTTAGTTAGGAGAGATTGATCAACCAAATATTCCCTAACTTAAGGGAACTTTTAGGTAGCATCCCTCCAAATTTTGAATTAAAATTCTTCTATATATACACATAGAAATAGTCATGGGAGATGTAGATCAATTGAGCTACACTCTGATGAGATTTTGATCAAGCATCATATCATTTGTGAAGCACACACTGTGCTCCTTCTTCTCAAGCTCCATGCTCATTCAATTCATGTATCATATGTGCAATACAGATCGACATTTCAAGCTTTACCTTGGAGTTCTCTTCAACTACTGCTACAGCTCTATGATCATTTTTTCAATCAACTTCAATTGGTAATTTCTCTTTATATACTAAGTGTTTTGTTGAGATTTAAATTGATATAGGTAAAGTGACAAGTCTATTTGCATTGCATCAATTTTCATCATATTTGGATCATTAATCTATGAGCTACATTCATTTGAAGTTGCCTAGGTATTATGGAAGATGACTCCTAAAAAGTCAGGATGACACTCATCAAGATAAGTGAACAAAAATGTATTCCAAACAATTTCCCCAAGGGAAATTTAGGGACAATTCCTTCCATATGGTGATTTTCAGAAAAATATAAAGGAAGAGAAAGTATTGCAATTGAACCTATCTTATCCTTTGGCCAGAGAACTAGAAGTGATCATCAAAACTTGGAGTCAAGAGTAAAATGTACATGCACACCCTAGAAGCAGTTTTCCTACATATGTAAGAGTCCATTAGCTAGATCCTCATTGGGGGCTTATTGTTGGAGCAAGTCTATGACAAGCCTAAGTATTGGCTTGAGTCTCACAAAGTCATTAAAGAAGCTTCAAAATGAAGACTATGTAAAGTTCACTTGTGAACTACCTCTTGTAACTTTTGAAGAGTTTACTTAATGTAAAAGTAAGAGAATCTTAAGTGGTTGAGCCCACATGATCAAGAATGGAAAGAGGAGCCACGAATTCGTGATTTGTGGTAGGTAGAGAATCAAATCAATCATTGATTGATTGGAGAGTGATTGAGGGAAGTTAGCCTCCCAAACTCAACTATAAATAGATGGCAGTTTTAGTCGTGGTTAGAGAGACCTATGTGAAGACCTCCAAGAGCTGAGCTTTATGCCATATCAAGGTGTGATTACAAGGCACACATATGTATCAGTAAGTCATTGTATTGTACAAGCAATATACTTTCATTTTCATGATTATTTGAGTTCATCTTTCCATGTTCTTGTGATGTGTACTACTCACTGCCATTACTTCAGTTTTTCTCAGTCAGCTTGCAGAGATTGTTTCTCTGCACTTGGTTCATCATTTTCAGTGATTTAACTTGGTAAAGTTAGCTCTATAAGGCTACTATATGCTCACAAATTTTCATGTCATTTAGATGTTGGAATCTTCAGTTATGTTCATTTGAAGTCAACAGGGTATGTTCATCTTCACTTCTCTGTCAGGTACCCGACTTTTTCAATCATCTTGTCAGAGTCATTTCTCAGTGTTTACTCATCCAAATTCCGTGAGTTTAAGCTTGTTGGATTCAGCTTACTGTCTAGTATAAGCATACAAATTTTCATGATCATTGGATTCTTACATCTTGAGTTATGTTAATTTTTCTACTCACTGGTCTATTTCTGTAGCAGCCCGTGAAAATCGGGATGATGTCATCACTTGTTAAAAGTCATTCTCAGTGTGTGGTTTGTTATTTTTGATGCGATTACTCTCTAAAGTTAGCTCTTTAAGCTACCTAGCCTTCCCCAAGAGGAATTAATCTAATTGCTGCTGTGCTCAGAGAATTATGTAAAACACTGGACAGGTGTATCAACCAAGAATAGCAAGTTTTCACCTCTGAGCTAACTCCAACTTATCTGTTTTGATCTATCTTTTTGAGAGTGATCTTCCAAGGTACATAGGGTGTCTAATACATCCATTGGCAAGCTAAAAGGGCCCACCATCTACTCCTGGAGTTCATTTGGCTGGTGTAGAGCAAAGATTTTGCAACACCTCTTCATCTTCAACACATACCTATCCATCTCTTCACAGTGGTATCAGAGCAAGGTTGGACAACATGGCAGATGGATTTCCTTCATCAATTGACAAATTGGATAGAGGTAATTAGTCAGCTTGGTCATTAAGAATGGAAGCTTATCTCCAAGGTAGAAGTTTATATGGTTATGTGGCTGGAGATGAAGTTATGCCAAGTTTCAGGAACAAAAGTCAACCAACACAAGAAAAGCAAGAAAGATTGAGCACATGGTGCTCCAAGGATGCACTTGCAAGGTCTTATCTCCTCAACTCTATCTCAGATTTTTTGTTGCCTCACATTAGAAGTTGTAAGACATCTCAGGAAGTGTGGGATGCACTTGAAGCTTTCTTTGCTTCAAGTACTAAAGCTAGGAAGCATCAACTATGGCTGGATTTCACAACTCTCAAGAAGGCTCCCAAACAAAATGTGACTGATTTTGTCACAAAGCTCAAGGACATAGCAGATCAGTTGGGAAGCATTGGAGAGGTAATAGATGAAGAGCAAATTGTAAGGCAGGTCATCAATAGCTTGAAGGCAGATGACAAGTGGGAAGCATTCACCACAGCTATGGATTTGTACATGGACATGCATGTACCTGATTTCAACACACTCATTGGACAATTACTTACTCAAGAGGCAAAGCTTATCAAAAATGGAGAAAGCTCTAAAGGTAATCAATCTTCATCTTTATACACGGATAAAAGCAAGTCTAAAGATAACAAAGGAAAGGCAAAGAAAGTGGATGATGAAGCAGGTACATATCAAGCTAACTATGCAGGTAGAGGAAGACATGGCAGAGGTAGAGGAAGAGGAGGTAGACAAGGCAGGGGGAGATCCCAAGACTCCAACTCATGTTCTATTTGTGGATTAACTAATCATACAACTGAAAATTGCTTTAGGAATTCCAGGAATCAAAGAGGCAGAGGATACAATAGAGGAAGTTATGGCTACTCAAGAGGAAGGTTCAACAATTATCATGGCAACTACAACAACTACAATCATTCAAACTATCAAGGAGGCTACAAAGGAAGGAGAGACTACAATAACTACACAGAAGACTCAAACAAAGAGGATTCATTATTGATCATGAACATGGCTATGCCACAAGGTAAATCTGATGAGCATGTTTTCTACATAGATTCAGGTTGTTCAAATCATGTGGCAGGAAATGTGGCACTCCTATCAGATTTAGAAGATCCAAGGAATAAGCATGAGGTACAAACAGGAGATGATACAAAACATCCTGTGGAGAAAATAGGCAATGTCAAAGCACCTGATGGAAACATCAACCTACTCAGTAAGGTACTCTATGTCCCTACCATTACAAAGAATTTGATAAGTATTGGGCAGATAGTAGAGAAAGGGTTGCAAGTTAGGTTCACAAAGGCAGGAGCATTTGTTGAAGATCCAAGTCAAGGATTCAGAAGAATTGCAAAAGGTGAAAAGACAGGTAGATTGTTCACATTTGAATTACAGGACACTAGAAACATTGCTCTCTTTAATTATGGCAGTCAGACACTCACAGAATTGGAAGTATGGCACAAAAGGTTAGCACATATTGGTGAAAGGTCATTAAAGCAAATTTGCAGGGACCAAAGTGTACTTGGACTCCCTAACTTGTCAAAACAACATATGATTTATAAGTGTAGTGCATGTCAGTTTGGAAAGTCTCACAGGTTACCATTCATGAAGAAAGGTTATATGCACGGAGATCTCTTGGAGTTGGTTCATACAGATGTATGGGGACCAAGCAAGGAAGCTTCAATATCAGGATCAAGGTATTATGTTTCCTTTATTGATGATTGCAGCAGATGGACTATCCTATTCTTTATGAAACACAAAGATGAAGTTTTTTCATGTTTCAAAAGATATTTGGCTCTTGTGGAGAATCAAACAGGTAAATCACTAAAAAGGCTAAGGTCAGATGGAGGGGGAGAATACTTCTCCCATGAGTTTGATTCTTTTCTTCAAGAAAGAGGAATCAAAAGAGAGGTAACTACAAGGTACACTCCTGAGCAAAATGGAGTGGCAGAAAGGAGGAATAGGACAATTGTTGAAGCTGCAAGGTCTATGTTAAATGAAAAGCATTTACCTAATTACTTATGGGCTGAGGCTGTATCTACAGCCACTTACTTGATTAACAGGTTGCCTTCAAAATCCCTTGATGGGATGACTCCATATGAGGCTTGGAATGGAAGAAGACCAAGCTTAGATCATTGTAAAATTTTTGGATGTATTGCTTTTGCTCATGTTCCTTCACAGGTTAGAGGCAAGATGGATCCAAAAGCAGAAAGGTGTGTATTTATTGGATACGACAACAATCAAAAGGGCTACAGGTTATACAACCCTACCAACAAAGGATTCTTGGTAAGCAGAGATGTAGTTTTTGATGAGAACAATTCATGGTATGAAGATTCATGCAGGAAGATCAATTTACCATATGATCTTGAAGAAGATTTTCCAAAGCTTGGTAGAGAACAATCAAAGATTGAAGAACAAGACACCTCAGAGGATGATGAAGAATGTCAGATGGAAAAGATCAAAGCATGGAAGTCTAAAGGTAAAGCAAAATTGCAGGAACTTGGACATGAGGCAGAATCATCACATCATGGCCTAAGAAGATCTATGAGGGAAAAGAAAGAACCAGAAAGGTATGGGTTTGACACCTCATTAGTAACTAAACATTCTATCTACATAGCACAGGACATAAACCAAGAGGAGCCATCATCATTTGAAGAGGCCAAAGCAAAAACAGAATGGAAGCATGCAATGAAGGAAGAGATTGAAGCACTTGAGGAAAACAACACTTGGGATTTGGTGCCCAAGACTTCATCCATGAAGGTAATAGGCTCAAGATGGGTCTATAAACTCAAGAAGAATTCTGATGGTTCCATTAACAGGTATAAGGCAAGGCTTGTAGCAAAAGGCTTTGCACAAACTCAGGGAGTTGATTATGAGGAGACATTCTCTCCTGTGGCAAAGATGCCTACTATTAGGGTTTTGCTTAGTATTGCCTCTTCCAAGAATTGGAAGATACTTCAACTAGATGTGAAGAATGCATTCTTGAATGGTTGGATAACAGAAGAGGTATATATGGCACAACCACCTGGTTTTGAGAATCAAGTTTATCCTGATTATGTGTGTAAACTTAACAAAGCATTGTATGGTCTCAAGCAAGCTCCAAGAGCTTGGAATTTCAGGCTTGTTTCATTCTTGCAGGACAAAGGCTTTCAACCAAGCAAGGCAGATCCTTCACTCTTTATTAAAAAGAGTAATTCCGAGGTCATCTACCTATGTGTATATGTAGATGATATTATATTGACAGGAAATGATGCAGATGGTATGAAGAAGATCAAAGATCAGATGAGAGAAGAGTTCAAGATAAGTGATTTGGGTTCACTTACCTACTTCCTAGGTTTGGAAGTTGTCTACAAAGATCATGGTTTGTTTCTCACTCAAAGAAAGTACATTAAGGACATGTTGGCAAAATTCAAGATGCAAGATTGTAAGATTGCAGGTACTCCAATGGAGGTTAATCACAAATTGAGCTCACATGAAGGTGAACTCATAGAGGACATCACATCATATCATAGTCTAGTGGGTAGTCTCAACTATGCCACATTGACAAGAGTAGATATATGTTACAGTGTGAGTGTGCTAAGCCAATTTATGCACACACCAAGGAAACCACATATGGATGCTGCCAAAAGGATACTCAAATATCTCAAAGGAACCATAAATGAAGGACTTTATTATCCTTATGTATCTGATTTAGGTTTGAAGTTACTTTCTAATGCAGATTGGGCTGGCTCCAAGGAAGATAGAAGGAGCACTTCAGGTTATCTTACCTTTGCAGGTTCAAAGCTTATTTCATGGTCATCCAAGAAGCAACCCACAGTTGCTCTCTCTTCTACTGAAGCTGAATATAGAGGTCTTGCCATAGCTACACAGGAAGCTATGTGGATGAAGACATTGTTCAAAGATCTTGGATTGGAGTTTGGAACTCCAACTATTTTTGGTGACAATATGAGTTCTATTCACTTGGCTGCTAATCCTATTTTTCATGCAAGGACTAAACATATTGAAGTTCATTATCATTATGTACGAGAGAAGATCCTAAGCAAGGAGATTCAAATATCATATGTGTCCACTCATCAACAATGTGCAGATATTCTAACTAAAGCATTGGATGGTACAAAGCTTTGCAAATTCAAGGCTATGATTGGTTTGCAGGTAATCTTGGAAGATTGAAGACCTCAAGCATACTTGGCTTGAGGGGGAGCTGTTGGAGCAAGTCTATGACAAGCCTAAGTATTGGCTTGAGTCTCACAAAGTCATTAAAGAAGCTTCAAAATGAAGACTATGTAAAGTTCACTTGTGAACTACCTCTTGTAACTTTTGAAGAGTTTACTTAATGTAAAAGTAAGAGAATCTTAAGTGGTTGAGCCCACATGATCAAGAATGGAAAGAGGAGCCACGAATTCGTGATTTGTGGTAGGTAGAGAATCAAATCAATCATTGATTGATTGGAGAGTGATTGAGGGAAGTTAGCCTCCCAAACTCAACTATAAATAGATGGCAGTTTTAGTCGTGGTTAGAGAGACCTATGTGAAGACCTCCAAGAGCTGAGCTTTATGCCATATCAAGGTGTGATTACAAGGCACACATATGTATCAGTAAGTCATTGTATTGTACAAGCAATATACTTTCATTTTCATGATTATTTGAGTTCATCTTTCCATGTTCTTGTGATGTGTACTACTCACTGCCATTACTTCAGTTTTTCTCAGTCAGCTTGCAGAGATTGTTTCTCTGCACTTGGTTCATCATTTTCAGTGATTTAACTTGGTAAAGTTAGCTCTATAAGGCTACTATATGCTCACAAATTTTCATGTCATTTGGATGTTGGAATCTTCAGTTATGTTCATTTGAAGTCAACAGGGTATGTTCATCTTCACTTCTCTGTCAGGTACCCGACTTTTTCAGTCATCTTGTCAGAGTCATTTCTCAGTGTTTACTCATCTAAATTCAGTGATTTTAAGCTTGTTGGATTCAGCTTACTGTCTAGTATAAGCATACAAATTTTCATGATCATTGGATTCTTACATCTTGAGTTATGTTAATTTTTCTACTCACTGGTCTATTTCTGTAGCAGCCCGTGAAAATCGGGATGATGTCATCACTTGTTAAAAGTCATTCTCAGTGTGTGGTTTGTTATTTTTGATGAGATTACTCTCTAAAGTTAGCTCTTTAAGCTACCTAGCCTTCCCCAAGAGGAATTAATCTAATTGCTGCTGTGCTCAGAGAATTATGTAAAACACTGGACAGGTGTATCAACCAAGAATAGCAAGTTTTCACCTTTGAGCTAACTCCAACTTATCTGTTTTGATCTATCTTTTTTAGAGTGATCTTCCAAGGTACATAGGGTGTCTAATACATCCATTGGCAAGCTAAAAGAGCCCACCATCTACTCCTGGAGTTCATTTGGCTGGTGTAGAGCAAAGATTTTGCAACACCTCTTCATCTTCAACACATACCTATCCATCTCTTCACACTTATGAAGCTACGTTAGCAACGTTGTGTGGAAATCTATTATTTGGAAGAAGAGCACTTATGTAACATCTATAACACACCAAGATTTTGATATCAAAGAGACCACACGACTATACAAGGCTAAGAATTATGGTCAAGAATTTCCCCGGTCCTCCATGACCTAGAGACATTGTTGCTCCTTTCTTAAGGCTCTTTCAAGTGATTTTATGAGAAGTATGAAAAAGAAGAAATTGCCCTCAATCTTTGCATATTAACACTCAAACCTTAGAGCTTAAATTTGGCCACATTAGAACAAGAGGGAGTTGCAATTTCACTCATGTCAAGAGAAAAAATCTTAGTCAACTGAGGAATATAGGATGTTTTTGGACCTAGGATAGAACCACTCAAAAATTTTGGCCAAGTGATAAAAATTAGTTCAAGCAAACAACTTTCATTTGTGAGGAAAAACATCTATGCCTAATTTTTCATATAGGATGGTTTTTAATGCCAAGGTAAAAAATTCGAATGCAATAGCACACCTTTAAGAGCCCCATGGCATTGAAAAATAGACCATTGAACATGGTCATATGTGAAGCAACCTCCTTGGAATCTAGGGAAAGTAAAGTGCCATTAGTGCAAAGATCACAAATATTTGAGAACATAGGGAACAAGCCTTTAAAACGACCTTTGAAAATTTTGATTTACCTATATGTCGTCACGTGAATCCCTTGATTTTTGAAAGAATAGATATCATAAGACATTCACTTCTCTGAGAAGATGCCCAAAAAAGATACCCAAAAAGACATTCACTACTTTCATAAGATACCCAAAAAGGTCACAACTTCCTACAAGTATCATTTAGAGCTTTGACCCAAAGATTCTTGTAATTAATTGAAGTGTACATTGGTATTCAAGTAAGCGAACAATGTAAACCCTTTGTAGAAGTTCTCAACAATGTAAACCCTCCGTATAAAACTATAGCAATTTCAATGCCATTTTGACCTACAACTTTTTTGAGCATCAAGGAATTTGCCCAACAACTTCTTGACCTAGTCAGAAGTGAAATTGTACATTGAGGTAATCCAAAATCTTAAAATCCTTAGAAAAAGTGTTTGCAACGGATTCCCAATCAAATGAATTTGGAAATCCTACCGAACAATTTACCAAGAAATTGCCCTACTAATCTTGACCATTTGATAGTTAAATTGTAATCTTAAATGAACACATTGTGTAAGGTCCTTAGAGAAAAAGGAACACAATAACTTACAAGCATTGGATCAATTTGAAAAAAACATATTGATCAGTGCTTTCCCAAGAAAACATTCTACAATTTTGGACCAGATTGAGAAATAAACTGCAAGATTGAGTGAGCAAACACTACAAGGTTACAAGAAGCTAGCCAAGTCATCAGGTGTAATTGAGTCAACTTTGGAGGAAAACTTGACTAATGGTTCTAGAAAATGAGTGCATTATACATTTCCCACATTATAAAGAGTGTTAACAGGGATTATCACTCAAATTGGAGACACAAGGAGGGAAAATCGTTCAATGACTTCCCTAGTATCCTTGGGATATCACCCCCAAAAAATTTGATCTTTAGAACCTATAAGTTGATAAATTGGATGACATATATCTTATCTTAGCCTTGAAAAGTGCTAGCAGAAAGGTCCCCAACAATTGAAATGAGTTTGAGGTGAAACTATACCAACAACTTCCCTATAATTGTTGAGAAACCATGATGCCAACCAACTCATAATTGAGATTCAAACTTGAAGGGTTTTGTGCTAAAGTATTTCTAGGTTTAACAAAGCAAGAATTGCAAAACAAAGCATTCATTGGAACAAATAAAAGTCCTAGTGGGAACAACCAAGTGAGTTTTGAATCCTTGAAGTTGTGTATCACAAGATGAGGTTAATTACACCTAAATACCTAGCTAAGCACCCTATCATCCACATACACTTTGAACTTAGATTTCCTCCTTCAAGAGACTTAAGGAAAGACTTAGTGCTCAAAATACCTTAGATTCACTAATTGACCGTAATGAAAAACATGGATCAACCCCAAAATGACATGCAAAATCAGGTACAGAACCTCAATTACATCATCCATATGGAGGGAGAGTAGTCCATTGTCTTAATATAATTAGACAATGATATATATGGTGCCCCTTTTTTCGTTGATTCATGGGGCTATCAAGCCATGGGTTTGAACTAACTTGAGGATCACTCTCCTTTACCTTTTACAGTGGTCAAACTAGGAAAAGACTGTTACAAAGACAAACTAGGTAATTTCCAAGAACTTCATGTGCCTACAATAACCATCCCTAGAAATAACAAGCAAGTCCAACAGTTTGATCACCTAGGAGATATTTCAAGAGGATCCAAATCTTTTCAAGCAATCAATATTCCACATGATGGTATGAAAAAAAAATCTTTACTATGCAATCAACATAGGGAAATCTTTTTGATTCTCATCAGATCCAAATTTCAAAGGCCCACTCAAAGGTAAGACTACATGTTGTGAAAAGTCCAAAATCAAATACCATAGAAACATATGTGGATGATGATGATGTAAGAGACTCTATTCCTCTGTCAAATATCTATTATGAAAAATACATCCACAAAGGGGAACCTATGTTAACAAATGGCATACCACATGTGTTAGCATCACTAGCTCAAGATTCTAGGAATCATGCAAAACAATAAGAGGAACCTAAGCAAAGAATCCCAAAGCATGATGATGGTGTGTGGTGTTTTTGATGGATCACATGATCCCAAATTTCATGAGGCTAAATTTTTCCAAGTTATTAGAGTCCAACAAGTGGGAATTATTCACTCAATTTTATGCATTTGGATTAACACTAAAAGGCTTTGCTAAGGCGTAATTCAAATGCTAAACATAAATTCTTTTCTATGCATTGATAACCTCTTATGAGAATTTATCAGTGAATTTACACCCATTGGTGTTAGACATGACATTCTAAACATGCTTTTGAACCTCAAGATCATATTGAATCAATGATAGAAGCAGCGAGAAGATTCAAACACTAAATGGTCTACTACATTCAACTTTGTTTGGATGAAAAGCTGTCAGCTTTATTTTAGGAAGCCTTGAAGAAAGAAACATTATGGTTAGCATTTTTTGCATGAAACCCAATTCATTACCAGGTCACATTAGAAAATGCATTGCAATTGATGATGCATTAGGCCTCACATTGACCACACTGCAACGTATTGGCAACCCCTCTTGGACTAATTAGTGATCTAGTGCACAAATCTACTATGTCGAGAAAGGAGTTTCCTAGACACAACAATGCACTAAAGTTGCACTCACTCCTAAAGTTCCATGCGATAGATGTGGTAGCAAAAACTTCCTAAAAGATTGCCCTAAGCCTTCTAGAATATTTACCTGGAAGATTGAAGGATTTTGTGAGAATTGTGGAAAAGACCACTTGATTCAAGACTATCCCTCCAAATCCTCAGAACACTTCACACACACCACTAAGAGTTGTGAAGATCATGGAAAATGATACTGAATATGAAGGACAAGTGCATCTTCAAGTGGTTGCATGAGATCAAGATAAGGAAAAAGAAGTTGAGCACTCAAAACAAGGAAGAAGATTATTTGCCTCCTTAATCCCTCAATCTAGAACCAACTATGAGAAGAAAAAGGAGAAGAGAAACTTGACTCGGAAACAATGGAAGGAGAAGATTAGTAAAAAATGGGAAAAGAAAGTAAGAAGGTCTAGAAAAGAGCTATGAAGTACATGAACTAAGATTCATCAAGAAAATTTAGTAACTTCCAAGAATACAAAAACGTCTAAGAAGAAAGTGGGCTCTATACTTGCAGCTCCACTCCTTGAGGATTCAGAAATGATGTTCAAAGCCTATGAGGCTCAACTAAAGAGTGGTCCTATTGTGGAAGCACAACATGACCTATGTGCATATTTTGCACGTATACCATAGCATATCCCTATGCTAGAGAAGTTGTTTGCTAAATGTAGACAACATAGAGTCTCATTGAATCTAGAAAAATGTGCCTCCATGGTGAGAGAAGGAAAAATATTGGGACATATTGTCTCAATAAATGGAATCTCAATGGTTGAAGACACAAGATCAAGGAAATAGTGAATCTACTTAAAGCCTAATTTCAAGGAAGTCCTGGCTTTAATGGGCCATTGTGGATATTGCTACAAGGTTATCCACATATACATGATTATAGTAAGCCCACTCTATACTTTGATTACAAAATTTGAATGGACTAAAGATTGTGACAAGGCCTTAGAAAAGGTGAAACACAAGCTTGTCATAGCTCGCATACTAAAAGTTCAAGTTTGAAATAAAATCTTCCATGTGCATGTTGATGCATCAAACTACAAAATAGGGTGTATATTAGCACACCCTGCTGACGAGGGTAGCATTGATTTCCCTATTGACTATGCTAGTTGACAGCTCAATACTACAAAAAAAAGTTATACCATGAAAAAAAAGGGCTTAGAAATGATATATCAAACAAAAAATTCAGAAATTATTTGAAAAAAATAAATTTAGGCTTTTTGTTCATCATTAAGCCCTTCTCTACCTTGTGAATAAGCCCTGCAACACTAGATGACTTGTGAGATGGTTTCTCCTATTAACGGAATTTGATTTTGAGGTCTTTTTCAAGAAAGGTAATTCACACATGCATGTGGATCACCTTTCTAGGTTGAAAAATGGTGAGTCACAAAATGGGGTACCATATGAGCTACTTGATGCCTATTTGTTCAACTTAAAAGTGGTGGCAAAATGGAGAAAACCCTCTGTCCCCTTAGACATGGTCCACCACACCACTACCTTCCTATAAATAAAAAAGAGATTCAAGAATATAAATATCTTCATATCATTGTTGGAAGCATTTATAAAAAAGATGAATGAGGTATTCTACCTTGTTGCATGGAAGAAGATGAAAAATGGGATCTTATGACACACCCAATGGCTAGTTTGGGTTGGCATCTCCCAGAAACTAAGACTTTACAAAAGTTTACACAATTAGGAGCTTATTGGCCATACATACGAGAAGATGTTCACAATTATTTCTCCAATTGCCAGTTTTGCATAGAAGGACCATAATGGATTAAAACTTTTGTAGAGTATCTTCGTGAAGGAATACTTCCAAAATTAATCTTGCGAGAAGAAAGGTACTTGAAGAAGAATGCAAGGAAAATTATCTCATATGGAATCAACTCTATACAAGAGGAAAAGATAACTTCTTGTGCATGTGCATACATAAGAGTGAATTCTTTCCAATTCTTGAAATGGCTCACTCAAGTGCTTCAGGTGGATATTTCTCCCTTGAGCGAGCATCCAGGCACATCCTTTTTGCTAGCTTGTGGTGGTCTACTTTGCACATGGATGCAAGAAGCCATGTTGAAAGGTGTGACATATGTCAGAGAACTAAATGCCCATTTTATAAAGATCAAATGTCAATAAAACCAATGATGAGTGGGAGAGCATTTTCTAAGTGGGGAATTGATTTTGTTGGAGCTATTAGCCCCCTAATAAAGGCTCTCATATGAAATACATTAAAGTGGCAACCGACTATTTGACAAAATGCATTGAGGCTAGAGCTACACAATGTTAGGATGCTCAGACTATAGCTAATTTTCTATTTGAAGAAATCTCCAGTAGGTATGGCTTACTTATTGAGATAATTATTGATAGGGGAACACGTTTAATAAATGATGTTTGAACACCTACTTATGAGCTTTGTGTGGTAACTAGTATGGCCCAAGAAACCCTTAGTGTTGAGGGGGCACGACATAATCAAGATTGCTATGATTTTGTCTAGGAAAACATTAGATGAGCAAGCCATATATTAAACTCCTCTCCTTTGCATAATTCTGTTTTCACATGCTCAAACTAGTAAAGTTATAGGAAACACAAATCTATTAAGGGACCTTGTGGTGTACCCATCGTGTAAATACCTTTGGGTCAATAAACTATTAGATAATTGCAGATCTTTCTTTTTCTCAATGGTGGGCCCTATGTTTGTTCAAACTATTTAAAAAATATACATGTCAAACAAACATACGAACATGCCACATTTGTAAGATCTTTGTGTCATCCTACCTTGCAAGGGCCTCCAAATTGACATGGAACTTTAGGTTCTTCAAACCAATAAACATATGGGCATGCAAAACTAGTAAGGCATTTGTGTTGTCCATATCTTCCAATTGCCTTTAGGTCAACAAAATCTTGGTTTATTGTGTGTCTCTCCCTTTTCCAATGTGCCTTGACATTGTTCAAACCAGTAGATATACATGCACATTAAACTCAATATTCCTAATTTGGATCATTTCATACATGAGTTTCCTTGAGTGATGGGCCTTAGTGTTTTCGTAATCAAGCTTAAGGGTCTTCCCTATTCGTCTAAACCGATTTAGATCTTGGACACACAAATTCAACCACACTCAACAACTTCCAATTTGTTCAAGAACCATTTGATTTGAACCTTGCTATCTTATCTAATCCCGTGCATAAAGACAATCTAGTTGGATCCAACATAGATATGCAAAATACTATGAAGATTAAATCCAAGACCTAACATGCCCAACATACTTGATGGGGCACCAAGTAACATATAAAATCAATGTATTGGCTAGCAAGGATGAAAGAATAAAAGAAAGCAAAACAAGATGGTTCAAACTATCACACAAACAAAGTGGGCGGAATGAATGTACGTGTGTTGAATTTGCAGAGTTAAGATAAAAGGGGTAGCTTATAGCTAAGGGCACGCTTGGAACGTCTCCTAAACGTAAATATTAATCTCAAAGAGTGCAAAAATGTCCTTTAAATATGTGTCCTCAACGTTTTTTTTTCATTCACATGTATGAACATGTGAAGAGGCTTTTGAAATCAAACCTCCAGATTGTCCGACGTTTTCTCAAGAAACTTTATAGCCAATTGAAACCACCATTTGGTGGTACAACTGTGTGATAAATTCATTAACAAGATCCATTTATGTATGTCCTTTAATTTAGATATATAGGCATAAATGGATATCCTGTGGCTGTAGTTTAGTGGTTAGAATTCCACGTTGTGGCCGTGGAGACCTGGGCTCGAATCCCAGCAGCCACAGCTATTCATAGCTTTTAAACTTCTTGGTGCTAATTGTAGTTTCTAATGTGGAATAAGTTTTCCAAAGCCGTTTCCCAATGATGAAGCATTTCCATTTTCTTACTTTCCATTGGCATTTCCACTTTCTGCTTCCATTGCGAATAAGCCTTTTACAATGACGTTCTCTTAGTTCGCTCTAATGCTTTACTTACTTGTATGCCCTTCTCAAGGTTACTTGACGATAGACCTCTTGGAGGTTTGCTAAGCTGAACGTTCAAAAGCCAAGTAATATTCAATGTAAAGGATCCTTCAAACAACGTTGGAAGCCTCATCATGCACTTTCCCTCATCAATCAAGCTGACATAGGTTGATGAGCAATTTGAGGAGGGATATGTGGTGTAATGGTAAATAAGGTCAAGTGTTCAAAACCTCTAGATTGACTTGAAGCTAGCCATTGAAAAGTGAGGGGTAAAGGAGATCAATCAAGCTGACATAGGTTGATGAGCAATTTGAGGAGGGATATGTGGTGTAGTGGTAAACAAGGTCAAGTGTTCAAAACCTCTAGATTGACTTGAAGTTAGCCATTGAAAAGTGAGGGGTAAAGGAGATCCCTGATTGATGTGACTTGTCCTTTCAAATTTTCAAGCCTAATGGAAAATTAGATCAACGGCCAAACTTCCATGAAAAAGAAAAATTAGATGATCGATGTGAAAGCCCCTTAAAGTAAACATTGTATAAAGGCTAATAATTGTTAGATACCCAAAACACTAAATGATGTTCAACCCAAAGGCCACCTAGAGACCAACTTAGTTTTTTATTCAATGAAATAACTAAAAAATTACTAATTTTAATTTTCGATCAAGAATTTTTTTTCCACATAATACACAAGAATACCTAAACTAAAGTACAATTCTCATAGTTTCCAATGGCAAATTTGATTTTATCTCTATGTTCAAATCACTCCTAAGGTCATAATTGGATTCAAGACTGATTTTCTACTGTCAACCGAAGTTCATATAGAGGATTTCCGTATTCTAAGGTAATCTCAATATGCATTCTCTTTATCTACTTCCAATTTCTCTTCAACGATGGTAGTATAATTAGTCATAGTGAATTTCTAATCACCATATGCATCACTTCTTCATATTAAAATTCTTTGAAGCAGCTTTAACTCTACTATTAGCTTTAACTCTATTATTAGAAAAGGAGGCCCTAAATTAGACTTGATACCCTATCAATGGAAGAGCTAAAATGATTACAAGAACTCCCTTTAGGGAGATGAACTAGATACAAGAAGTAATTCGACAAGATCTCGTACTACGAGATTACAAGAGGACAAGGCTAGATGTCCAAGAAGTAGACTAGACAGAACTAAGGAACAAGACAAGAGCTGGAACTAGAACTTTGGAAGTAATTACTTGGTGATCACAACTCCTTGAGCTCCCAAGATTGGTATTGGCAACACTGAGTATGTATGTGGCCAACCCCTCCTTATAAAGGTTTTCAAGGGCGGTTCATCAAAGGCGGTTATGAATTGATGATGTCATCAATTCAAAACATGATCTTTGGATGTCAAAATCAAGCAAGAAGACAGTCAATCTTAGGGTTTCGGCACATTTCAAATGCAATGAAGCATTGGTTTCTCCAAATCATGAGATATAGAAGTCACATGAATATGAGGTTCAGGATGGTTTCCTTTGTCCATGACACGAGGGGTGTACTTAATGCTAAACTTTTAAAAGATATATTGGGAATTCGTACATGTTGTTGCATTTATTTTCTAGTTACAATGCATTCATGTGTATATATGCATATTTTCAAGTTCAGCAAAACTCTATCTTAAGTATTTTTTTTTATAATTATTTTTTCAATAACATACTTTTGATTTTTGCAAAGAAATGTGATACATCATTTTGGGTTTGAGTACACACATCCTTTCGACACAATAATATATTTAGGATAAAGGTGATCACTTCCATTATTTTTGTAGAGTTTTAAATCTTTGTAAAAATGGCAAATGCTTATGGAAGAACCCAACTAGTTAGTGATATGTCTGATAAGAATGGCTTCCATTGTTGGTGTTCTAGAGTGAACAATTCTTGATGGAAGTAGATAGTGCAGATTTCACAAAGTTATTAAAAGTAACTTCATATAACTCTTGAAAACATTTGAGCACAAATGTAATGTATTGTTTGCTTTCATCATGTAATTTACCATCAGATAGGAATTCAAGAAACAAAAAGAGGCTTCGAATGGATTAGTCACATTATATGAAACCAATACTAAAACAAGGAAGTTGTAACTGAAGGAAGATTAAGACTATGCATGGAAGATTACATATATTTGTGTTATTTTGGATGATAAAAGGCAAAGTGAAAAATGTTGTGTGGACCTTTCCACATACTTAATTTAGGATGTATGAATAAACAAAAGAAAACATTCTAAACTTTTTATAATGTGCCAATGTTAATGATTGAAGATAAAACAATCAAGAAAGAGCAAAATTTACAAAGAAAATTAGACTCTAAGTAGGTATTTTGGAGAATTATGACTCCAAATGTAGCAAAAGTGTGATGCCCCTCTCAAGATCAATGGGTTTCTTGTATAATTGCACTTTGGATTTTGAATTTCTCTCGTGTGAGACTTTTCACATTATCTATACATGTAAGCATAGCTCTATTTCAATATGGACTATTAAGTATCAACACCAGTGCAAAAATTAAGGTTGCAAAGATGACTCAAATTCTTGGTTTAGGAAAGAAATCACCATAAGATCTTTTGGAGACATAAACTACACTTTACAAAAAATGTGAGTTTTACAAAAAATATGACTTTTACAAAAACCAATAGAAATTATCCTAGTTATCAAAGAAATATCTATTCCAAAATAGAATATCAAAGAGTGAGCTTCTTCTAGAGAGGCCTAAAGGAAGAAGGAGATACATAACTCTTACATGGACTAGGCTAGGTGCTACAAAGTAGGGGTGATATTTCTTGATGCTAACATACCCTCAAGCTTGTGTAATGATGAGGTTTATATATGATCTTTAATCATGGAGGTCTATTGACTCTTTATCTTCCTAAGCCTTTTTCTCTTCATTTCTCAATGCCTTCATGCATTTCTCTCATCATTGCTCCATGTAACTTCATATAGCATAACTTTTGATGGTCTAATGACATTAAGTGAAAACTGATCTATGGCGTTCCCTTCTTTTCTTCATCGGAAATGTTGATTTGGGCTTATTTTTTAGTTTGATGTTGCAATTAGACTCTCAAAACCCCCCCTTAAGCTCAAGTTGTGTTATTTTCACCTACATGTTGAGGGCTTTCTTGATCTTCATTTACTTGTTAGCATCTGAAAACGTTGAGTTAATATCAAAATTAGTTATGCTGTGTCCACAAACTGCACATCAACATCTTTATTCATTACCTTTTCTCTAATAAATTGCTAATGTACCTCAATATGCTTGAATCTAGCATGATAGATTGGATGCTTGGATAAGCCTGTACTTGATATATTGTCTCCATATAGTGGGAATGTTTTGTGCTATATATTAAGTCTTTAAAAAGTTTTTTTGAGCCACATAATCTCACATGTAATTATTGCTAATTTCTTGTACTCTACACCAATTGATGATAATGCAAATATTTGAGATATGGTCAGTGCCTCACCCTCATGAAGCAACACTATTGTTCCATAAAAATTCATTTTTTGAGGTCCCCAAGCGATGTGAGATTGTTGGACATCCGTAGGTTCCTCACTATGAAGGAAAATGAGGTCAATAGTGAAACATAGATGGTAAAGATGAGCTCGGTGAGCCTAAAACATTTTTTAGGTAGGGCATGAATGATATCTAATGATACTTGTTGGACCTTGTGATCCCTTCGGGGACCTTGGAACATTCTAAGAGTAGTGAATGAGTTTATATTTATGCCTTCAAAAATCAAGGGATTCTTGACTTTTATCCCAGGCCATTTATCCGGGTGGTTGGGCCTCTTGCCTCTTGAGGTGGGGGCGAGGGTTCCATCCCCACTGGCAACATATAAGGGACATGTTTATCATGGAAAGTTGTATCTTGTGGCTGATGTGCCACCGTTTGTCTTGTCCCATGGTAGTTGTGACCGCAGTCTAACCCAGCTATGTAAACCCCTATTCTTGTGGGATAAGGGGGGTCCCATGGGTACTATGCCCTTCCTTGTATAGTTGCAATTTCAAAGTTAAAGCCTAGAGGAGTAGGCCTCGGCCGAACCTCCATTTTTTTTATAAAAAAAAATCAAGGGATTCACACGATAATGTCTAGGAAAAAATTTTTGATTTCAAAGGCATCTCTAAGGAGTTATTTCATGTGTTTTCAAGTCTTTTTTATCTTCCAGGTGTGATCACACTAACAAGAGCAATCTTCACATCATAAAATGCCAATATGAAGAGGGATCAATTGGTGGTATGAAGATCATAGACAACAAGATGGAAATACACACACCTAAAACAAGAGGGGAAGCAAGCACATGCTGCGTGCATGCATGCACACACACTTAGAAGTAGACAATAGGGAGGTGCTCCAAGAAGCTCCCTACTTCTCAAGAAATGTGTAAAAGCCAATAACACCAGAAAATGTCACCCTAACAAATGAAATGTCTTTCAGTTTATAGTTTCTAGAAGAGATTTTCCACATTCAGTGTCTCTTGTAGTGTTAAAATTAGGTTCCAAAGCTTATTTGGAGGCCAAAAAGACATAAAAAACATATGGAATTATATGTGGAGATACTTACAACTCCCATGAATCCCAACTACTTATTTGCTTTTGCCTTGTGGCTGGACTATGACTAAAATAGGATTTTATGTCCAAAATAGGCATTTATATGCGAATTGGGCATAATTTGCAAAAAAACCTATTCTAAGGAGGGATTTGAGTTGGAAAAATCGATAGAACCCTTCTCTATTTCCATGATTTTACTCCCCTTCGAATCATGACTGGCCCTTTGGCCAAAGTTTTGATCTCTTTGACTTTGGGGCATTTTCTGGAGCTTCCTCCAACAATGGGCTACTTGCCTATCCAAACACACACACACACACATGTGTAATGAATAATTGACAAAGTTTAATATTTGCTACATTTCTCATAGAATATGAAGATAATTGATTTGAGATTGATAACATATTATTTTCAAGCATAAGTGTACATAGATGATCTGAAGTATTCCGATGGTGATGCACCGCAGTACGCCCTCCTTCTCTTGCTCTCTACAATGATATCCTTGGAGTAGAAACCTGAGATCCTAAGGCCACACACGGTACTCCGCACAGAGACTGCAGAAGATGCAGAAGATGCAGAAAAACACAGTACATAGGGAGCATGAAGACAGACTTTCTAGGTCTTACAAATGCGGTCGAACTTACAGTCTGTGACTGACCAGGCCACTATATGTTTTATTAAAGAACATATCCACTGGCCATTTGACCTTTCACATGGACACTAATGATAACAATCTCCCACTAAAGGCCAATATGGCCAAAGTAACTATGGGAGAAAAATAAAGAATGATAAAGAATGCCTGAGTGTAAGTATACAAACTATACAACCCACCTGATGGGCATGTTACACAGTATACAAGTGATTGTGTAAGATCATGAATCAAGCAACCCCCATCAAGTGAGAGTAGTGTCGAAAGCTATCCTGTGGTAGAGCTTTAGTCAAAGCATCTGCATCATTATCTCGAGCGTGAACCTTGTCAAGAATAATGCGCTTAATGGCTAAGCAATCTCGAGTGAAGTGATACCTCACCTCAATGTGCTTGGTCTTTGCATGATAGACCGGATTCTTAGCCAAAGCAATGGCACTCTGACTATCACTGAGCAAACGAGATACAGGCTGAGGTAAACCTGTATCACAAGCAAGATGAGAAAGTCATAATGCTTCCTTACATGCCTCACTTGCTGCAACATACTCTGCTTCTATGGTGGAAACAGTTGTACATTCTTGAAGGCGAGATCTCCAAGAGATAGCACCTCTAGCAAAATGAACAATGTACCATGATGTAGACTTACGATTGTCTACACAACGAACATAGTCAAAATCTATGTAACCAATAATGGATGCTTTCCCTCTATCTAAGCATAGACACTTGTCCTTTGTGCCACTCAGATATCTTAAAATCATCTTGACGGCTTCCCAATGTTTCTTGCCAGGATTAGACATATATCTGCTCACAACTCCCACTGCAAATGCAATGTCTGGTCTTAGCTACCATAGCATACATGAGATTACCAACAGTAGACTGATAGGGAATTTTGGTCATGAATTCCTTTTCCTCATCTGATTTAGGGCAATCATCCTTGCTCAATTTCACATATGTGGGTAAAGGTGTACTCAATGCCTTTCCACCCTGCATATTGAACCTGTGAAGTACTTTGGATATGTACTCACTTTGAGACAAGTATATGCATCTTTTGCTCTTATCACGAGTAATGCGCATGCCAAGAATATGTTCGGCATCCCCCAAATCCTTCATATCAAATGTTTGACTCAACTTCTTTTTGAGAATTGACAAATCATAAGAGGACTTCCTAGTAATCAGCATATCATTGACATAAAGTATCAAGCATATCAAGCTGCCATCTGAGCATCTCTTTGTGTAGAGATAATGATCCTTATTGCTTCGAGAATAGCCTTGAGACTTCATAAAAGCATCAAACTTTTGGTACCATTGTCTAGGGGACTGTTTAAGACATACAAGCTCTTCTTAAGCTTACAAATTAGACTTTCCTTGCCAAGAACTACATAAACCTCTGGTTGTTCCATATAGATCTCGTCTGTAAGATCTCCATGCAAGAAAGAATTTTTCACATCCCTTTGGACTAGCTCTAAGTCCTCCGTTGCAACAAATCCAAGCAACATGCATAGGGTAGTCATCTTGACCACTTGAGAGAAGATTTCCTCGAAATCAACACCATGTTGTTGCTTAAAACCCTTTGCAACAAGTCATGCTTTATACTTTGGAGAAGCACTATCTGATGTGAATTTCAGCTTATATACCCATTTACATGGTAAAGCTTTCATGCCCTTTGGCAAAGGTACCAAATCCCAAGTACCATTCTTGTGAATAGAATCCAACTCACTCTTCATGGCACGCTCCCACTTGACATCTTCCTCTATCTGCATAACCTCTTTGCAGCAAGAGGGCTCACCCTCATCTGTTAGCATAGAAAAATCTAAACCTGGAACATATCTATCAGGTGGATGTGAGACACGTGTAGAACATCTCAATGGTTGCTGAATAGGAATATGTGCAGATTGATCTGAATGCAGAAGGGCAAAGGTAAATGCAACTCATCTAGTAGTAAGCAAAAATCTGCAAATGTTGCACATTTGAAGAAGGAAGACAAAGATGAGAAGAAATCAGAAAAGCATAAATTGTTTCGTAAGTACTATAAAGGAAATTATCATTTCATAAAAATCTATCCAAAAATGGCTGCAAAAGAGGCAAAGAAAAAGGAGCCTGGAATGGTTGTTATAGAGGCCTCTACGCCAAAACCAGAGTCTGCTAATCTTGTGCCTAATGAAGAATGGGTGTTAACTATTGTTTGCAATTCTGACCCAACTTCTCATGAGCACTGTATGTCTGTAGTAGACTCAGATGCTTGGTACTTTGATAGTGGGGCAACCAAACATATTACCTCGTAGCACAATTTCTTAAATTCACTTGAGCCTACCCATACAAGGAATACCATCACATGTGCCAACAACTCTTCTTATCCCATTATGGGAGTTGGCAAGATCATTCTCACTATTGTTGATGGATGGTTCTTTTACATTGTCAGGTGCTTTATTTGTGCTAGGGATCAAGAAAAATCTGTTATCAATTTTTGCATTAGCCAAGATTGGCTTGGTTGTGAAATTTGTTGATGATAGATGTATTGTTCATTATCTGTCAAATGGCGACATGATTATTGAAGTGATTCGATGGCGATACACCACAGTGCGCTCACCTTCTTGAGAGCTCCACGACGATATGCTCAGAGTAGTAACCCGAGCACCTGAAGCTGCACACAGTACTCCGCACAAAGGCTGTAGAATACGCAGAAAACACAGTACTCAGGGAGCACGAAAACAGACTTCTTAGGTTTTACAAATGCGGTCGAACTTACAGTCTGTGACTGACCAGGCCACTATATGTTTTATTAAAGAACATATACAAAGAAGTGTCCAGTGGCCATTTGGCCTTTCACATGAACACTAACAGTAGCAATCTCCCACTTAAGGCCAATATGGCCAGAGTAACTATGGGAGAAAAAATAAAGGATGATAAAGAATACCTGAGTGTAAGTATACAAACTATACCTCCCACCTGATGGGCATGTTACACAGTATACAAGTGACTGCGTAAGATCAAGAATCAAGTAACCCCCATCAAGTGACAACAGTGTCGAAAGCTATCCTGTGGTAGAGCTTTAGTCAAAGCATCTGCAGCATTATCTCGAGTGTGAACCTTCTCAAGAATAATGCGCTCAGTGGCTAAGCAATCTCTAATGAAGTGATACCTCACCTCAATGTGCTTGGTCTTTGCATGATAGACCGGATTCTTAGCCAAACCAATGGCACTCTGACTATCACTGAGCAAGTGACACTTGTCCTTAGTGCCACTCAGATATCTCAAAATCATTTTGACCGCTTCTCAATGTTTCTTGCCAAGATTAGACATATATCTGCTCAAACTCCCACTGCAAATGCAATGTCTGGTCTTGTAGCTACCATAGCATACATGAGACTACCAACAGCAGACTGATAGGGAATTTTGGTATGAATTCCTTTTCCTCATCTGATTTGGGGCAGTCATCCTTGCTCAATTTTACATATGTGGGTAAAGGTGTACTCAATGCCTTTCCACCCTGCATATTGAATCGGTGAAGTACTTTGGATATGTACTCACTTTGAGACAAGTATATGCATCTTTTACTCCTATCACGAGTAATGCGCATGCCAAGAATATGTTTGTGTTGGCAGTATACGAGAAGAGGCAAGTACGAGCATACAAGCAGATCTAGCACTAAGGCAACCCTTTATTTTTTTCAAAACCCTTACACCATTTAAAAGTGATTCTCATCACTAAAAACCCCTGTAAATACCATTTTCACCTTTTTGTAGCTCCATTTTGTACAAGCCGAGGAGTCCTTGAGCTTGAGGAGCCTTAGAAGTAGTTGCCTACCGATTTTCGTATTTTTTAGACCTCGTTTGAGCCCTCAAATAAGCCCTGGAACCTAATTTTTAACTAGGCCGGACACTAGGTCTGGACAGGGCCAAAGCTAGTCAAAAACTATAAATAGAGCTAGAGAGCTCATTTTTGGGCTAGCTTCTTGTAGTTTTGAGCTTGTATGAGAACTTTGTTGCAATAGAAGTGATTCCATTGTCTTACTCTCTTTGTTCTTGCCGTGTGTGCGTGTGTGTGTGTATGTGTGTGCATGTTAGTGTGCTTCTCACTCACACATTGGTGCCTTCACTTGCTCGAGGTCTTCATACCATCCTCATGTCTTCCCGGATTGACATTAAAGGAGGTGCTACTCATCACTGAGCTACACCAAATTTTGGCGCCGTTGCCGGGGATTCGAGCTTTGAGGACGAGGGTGTGATGGTAAGACATAGAGAGGACGCGTTGGAATGGTAAGTAGTCGGTAAATTTCTGATTTTTCTCCATCTCCATCTCCATCTTCACCTCCTTCTCCATCTCCACCTCCACCTCCTTCTCCACTACATATTCCCTCTTCCTTGTCATTCCCCTCATTTGTTGTGTGCGAGTTTGAGAGAGAGCGAGCGTGTGTGTTCTTGTTTTGTGTGTTTTTGCATGTTTCTTGCAGGTTGCAGCTCCATCATCATCTCCAGCAAGCTCAGCAGGTACGGAATCTGTCTGCACAGTCCCCGAGGCATCGAGCTCGAGCTATCGCGACACTCCGAAAACTTCGACTAATCGCGTTTCTGAGTGCACCATGACACTGCGCAGGCTGAGAACTCCTAGGATCATTAGACAGAACTGAAAAATTCACCATATCCCAAGCTATCGCGACACCTTGAGGTATTGCGACACTCACGAGCTATCGCGACACCTCACGAGCTATCGCGACACTTGGGAGTATCGCGACACTTCACGACCTATCACGACACCTCACGAGCTATCGCGACACTTGGGAGTATCGCGACACTTCACGACCTATCGCGACACTTGGGAGTATCGCGACACCTCACGACCTGTCGCGACACCTCACGAGCTATCGCGACACTTGGGAGTATCGCGACACTTCATGACCTATCGCGACACCTCACGAGCTATCGCGACACTTGGGAGTATCGCGACACTTCACGACCTATCGCGACACCTCGAGGTATCGCGACACTCACGAGCTATCGCGACACTCACGAGCTATCGCGACACCTCACGAGCTATCACGACACTTGGGAGTATCGCGACACTTCACGACCTATCGCGACACCTCACGAGCTATCGCGACACCTCAACCCGACCTATCGCGATACATGGGCTTAACGCATGAAAATTTAGAGTAAATTAATTGACTGAATTGAGGTATCTTTTGGTTTAATCTTGGACACATTGGGAGGATATAAGAGCCTTAGGAGTGGGCAAAAGACCTAGAAACCAGGGAGGAATTTCCTGAACCCTGAGAGCCTGTTTGGACCCCTAAGTGCCTGAAGGGTCATAACTTCACCATACGAACTCCGATTAATGAGATTTTGGTCTCGTTGGAAAGCTTATTAAAAATCCTACGTGGACCTCGACTGGTTTTTTGTAGAATCATACGTGGAGTTTTAGAACATGTATTTTCAAGTTGGCCTTTAGGTGAGACTAGGTGGTCCTAAGATTGAGGGGGTACAGTGAGTTACTCCAGGGGGGACTGAAAATATTGATGTGTGTCTTTCAATTACTTGTGGTAATAGAGCAATACTAACTGGTGAGCTTTTGCAGGAACATTGTGTGCACTCAAGGCAATCCAAAGCAAGCTAGCAAGGGTGAGTACCAAGCTTGGGAGAAGGCTTCCTGGGCTTGTGTAGCAGTCTGGTCAACCAGCTAATTGAGGTTGGAAGATCTCTCAACCCTCCTTTGTCAATTCCTAGCCTAGGCTAAGTATGACTTAGGTGTGGTAATTAATTAGGGCAACGTTAGGCACGAATCAATTCCAAGAGAATTAATCAACCAAGTGCAAGAATTAAATAGGTCTTAAGTGCAAAAACCCTAAGGGACAAAGGGTAAACTGGAGTCGATCACTTATCAAGTGCGAAATTCACTTAAGTACTCCTGACGACGCGATTTCAGACAAGATCATAAACATAATATTCAACTCAAAGAACAAAGTGATTGGTGCAAATTAACTTGCAACGAGAGTGTGCTTGGGTCCAAGGGGGTAGATAAATCAGGCATATGAACCTTAGATCAGGCAGACACTTAGGCCGAGACAGACAAAGCCTCAGATCTTCTGAAGCTAGTGTCAATCACACTGCCAGGTCTTGGGCCCAGCAGTTGAGTGATTACCCATACACTCCCAGATCAGAAACAAGTGATTCTGAGATGTTTTATCACATGGAGAGACCAGTAGGTAGTTCATGGGTGGCTTATCTAGAAAAGCCAGAGGGACCTTACAAGACTCAATTGGAATACATCAGGACTAATCGTCTAGGTGCTCGCATCTATGAAGATGGCCTGAGAAGATCGGTGGTCCAGATTAAGAACCCCGATCAACCCCATGGATTAGACCACCCGGTAGTCAACTTTGAGAATGGAGCATACCTAGATAAAGAGGGGACTATATATGTAGTCACCACTCTTCCTGATAGAACTGATGAGTTTGGAAATGTGATTGCTGAGACCGACATGGGTGATATAGAGCAAGGGAACTTAGAGAAAGAGCCAAGAACCCCCCGTGGTAAATCTGTCTTGACCAGAATCATGACTCCAGAGTGGATTCCACAAGATAATAAAAGCATAGACTTGCTTTTAAACCGAGAAACTGATGAGGCCTTTTGGAGGTATAAGCCTACCTTGTCTCATGAAGTAGGTGCTCTCACAATCTATGAGTTTAAAGACCCTGATAGCCCAGGCAAAGTAACCTACTTAGACAATACATCAAAGAAGATCTTCGTGGTCACCGAGCATGGCAGACATGCCTACACATGGAAGGGTGAATTTGTTTTTCCCCAACCTCGGACTAATGTGTCATACAGTCACCAAGGAGCTGGGACCTCCCAAGCTCATGGAGCTCAAAGAGATAGAAGTAGAGACAAACCTGAGGTAAGTTTTGCCAACTCCCTGGGAAGAGAAAGAACGGGAACGAAAAGGAATAGAGTGGAACCTGAGAGACATAGAACCCCATGGAATCAAAGGAATGCTGACGATTTTCCTTTGCCAAGGCCGAGAGAACACACTAGGACCCTGTGACCAACTCAACTGGTGAAGTCCATGAAGAATTACTTCGATGGCACTGGAGACCCTTATGACCATGTGGTAGAATTTCAGCAAGTATTGAAAGCTGAACAGGTAGAGGACCTATTCACACAATATAATGCTTTTGGTCTAACCCTTAGGAACACTGCCCTTACGTGGTTTCAACCACTAAACGAGAGGCATTTCAGAAACATAGACCAGCTCTTAGAGGCATTTATCATTGAGTTTTCTAAGAGTGGAATCAGGCACAACACTTCCTCACTAATTCATAGCTTCAAACAAACACCTCAAGAGACGATCAGACTAGCTGGAAGAAGATTTAGGCAGTACCTGGAGAGATGCCCGATGCCGGAGTTACCCACACCAGCCAAACAAGTGGCCTTGTTCTTAGATGGATTGTTGAGCACCAAGCTCAGGTTATATGTGTATCTGAAGGACCCCAGAACAATAGAAGAGTGCGTGCGCATGTGCATAGACATTGAGGACAATCTAGGTGAGGAATTAGAACTATCAAAAATCTATAAGGATTCTGATAGCTCTAGTAGCCTCACATCTGGTCAATCCACATCCATTGAGGAACTTGCAGAGAAGGTAGCTCAAAAACTAGGTGTCTCTAGCAAACAAATTCTGAGATTTGCCCCAGTTAAGCGGTGTTACACTTGTGGTGGTGACCATATGGCAAATGTATGTCCCATTATGGCCCAACCCCAGGCGAATCCTAGTAGCCAGTACTGCACCATAGAGCGCAGGTACACCAACCACACTGCACAAGACTGCCCATATAACAAACAAACTGTTAGGCAAAATTACCCTCAGCCATATCCACAACAGGGTAGATACCAGAATCAGTACCCACCACAACAATACAACAGACCACAGCAAACTTATCAGCCACCTTATCAAGGGCAGCAGAGACCTCAACCAGTCCTAGTGCAGCAACCCCCTGCTCCAACCAATGTGATCCCAGTGAAATATGCATCTGCTGAAGAAAATCCGAACAGAGCCATAGTCCCAATCACCCCATTGCTATCAGACAGTGATCCAAGTGACCATAGTTTTGACTCCACACATATTGATAGCCCACAGGCTTACTACATGCAGTCACCCGAGCATAACGAGTCATACTATTATGAGGACCCAAGTGAAAATAGTGGGGAGCATGAGTATGCTAATGTCATGTACACAAACCCCAACTCTAGACCTCAACCTAGGCAGGTACGACCCCCATTTCCTAGAGGACCATGCTTCCGATGTCAGAGAGATCACCTTATACGTGATTGCCCACTGCCTGCCCCTACACAACCTCAACCAGTAACAATTCAGTGTTTCTGTCAAGACTGCGGAAAAGAGCATCTCCTACGAGATTGCCCAAAGAACCCTAATAACATGCCTAAAATCACTCCTATCAATGTTGTTGGGTTAGTTGTAGACTCCACAGGGAGTGTGACTTCCACTGCACCTGTGCAAGTGATCACAAGAGCCCAAGCACTACAACAAAACCAAGGTGTTGGTCAGGAAAAGAGTCCCGAGGTGAGTGAAACAGAGAGCATAACCAAAAAGAGGACTAGAGCCTGGAAGGATAGTCGTGAAAGAATGAAAAGGCAATGGGCAAAAAAGATGAGCGAACTTGAAGAAAGCTTGAGAGAAACCAAAGCAAAGATAAGTGAACTCGCATCTCAAAACCACTCTCACACTAACCCTCCACCACCTCTCCCTTTACCCGCCAATCCACCTTCTTCCATTCCCCAACCTTCCAATACACCACCCTTAACCCACCCACCACCTAGAGTAGGATCCGTCCTAGCCGATCCCACTCCCGAGGACCTAAACATGATGCTTAGAGCATACCAGGCCAGAATCCAAGAAGGGCCAAACGTAACTGATCATGAAAAGTGTTACCCTAGAGCAGAACTAGAGCTAGAACGAACCAAAATTTGTGCTAAGATGGTGGAATTGGCTCAGACTATGTTTGAAGCCAGTCGCCTCTTTAACATCTCTAGTTCAGCTAAGATGCAGTTACACTTTGATGGACTACTAGAACGAATAGAGAGGCTAATTGCACAATCAGAAAAGGAACCCGCCTCTCAAAATAAGGGCAATGCAAGTGAGAACGTGAGCCTACCTCCCCAGAAAGCCTACGTGCCTAACTCTACGGAGCCAGACACATCATCTTCTATGAATCGGTTCACACCAGAATTCCTACGAGAGACTCAAGAAGACAAATGGGCTAAAGAAAGTGAAGTCCCTCCTCCCATTGAACTTGTGGATGATGCACACGAGCAATTCCCACAGGACATCCCATCCATTTATGAGGAGCATGAGAGCATCCACTCTCAAGAGAGATTAGACTTTGAGTCTAATTCTCTACAAGAATTACCACATTTCACAGGCCCATGGGAAACCAAGTCTACTTGTCTGAGAGCGCCCACAGTCATGATAAGAAATGAAGATTCTATCATACCTAGGAATACAGAGGTAGTAAAGAACACTAAAGTGCAGTGCAATCTCACTTTAGAAGAGCTACTCAAAGTTAAGCCAGAAGTGTGGAAACATGTAGCCAAACAAGTGCCAGACATAGCAAAATTACGCTCCCAAGTAGGATCTCATAGAACAGTGCCTGAAATACCATTGGATAAGATAGGAGACATGAGCGAAGGAGAAGAAGGAAATACCTATCTCCCAGTTACTCATCAGGGTTACACAACCAAGGCGATTTTGGACTCAGGTGCAGGAGTTGCAATTGCTACAACTTCCCTATGGAAGCGTTGGGGCAAGCCAACACTCAGGCCAACGAGAATGAAATTGCAGATGGCCGATGGTCATATTGAGAGACCCTTAGGATTGCTAGAAGGAATAACTCTCACTACATGTGGGGTTGAGTTTGAACATACTTTTGCTATATGCGACTTTAGCAAAAACCAAGCCTACGAGATGATTTTGGGAAGGCCATTTATGCGGCAATTGCAAGTAGTCCAGGATTGGGGAACCAATTCCTTGTATTTGCAACATCTAGGTGTTACAACCAAAGTCAATCTTAAGGATTACTCTCATAGAGATGTACCGCCTATTCAATGGAATCCCATCCATAGAGCCAAAGATGAGACTGAGTCTGTGCATTCCATAGAATCCGGATCCTCGTGGATGCATGAAGACACCCACTTATGGATGTGTAAGGTAGTAGTAGAAGAAGATAAGAGAGAGAAAGCCAGAGAGGTAGGTGCAAAAGAAAACCATAGATCAATTCAAGACCCAGCCTATGCACCGGTAGTCTTTCCTGATGAGGAAGCTGAACCCCATGGCTGGGCAGAAATCCTAGCAACAATGGATGTAGCCATCAATGAAGAGCAGTGGACACCTCATTGTGATGAGGATGGCTATGACATTTCAGTCTTTTCAATAGAGCCAATCATGGAAGATGCAGTTTTAGAAGAATGCGAACCTAGCCTTGATGCATTTGAGGATGCGAGTGACTCCGATCTAGAGTCAATCATCATGGACCCACCTTTTGCATCAGATGAAGAATACTTCTATGAAGTAGAATTTCAACCCCAGAGGCACGGAGAGCTTACAAATGAGGTGAGGTTAGCCACACAAGTAGCTACTAAGAGCGGAGGAAAGAAAAGAAAGAAGAAGGAAGTCACTCTGGGAGGTCCCTGAAAACTTTAAAAAATATGAGATAGATGACAGGAGAGTCATGGTCAGAATGCCTAAACGAGAGGCGCAATCAGGGGAGGCCTATGATAACAAAGAGACCACCAAGAAAATAGTGGTAGCCATGGAAGAGGGAGAAGAGAGATGCACTTACATAGGCCATGACCTGACGAAAGAAGAAGAGCAAGAATTGATAGCCTTGCTAAGAGAATACAGAGATGTATTCGCTTGGAGTTACAAGGATTTGAAGGGTGTTGATCCAGACATCTGCTCACACACTATCCCCATGACCTCGGATGCCAAACCTTCTAAGCAAAAGCCATACACATATAATGATAATTATGCTGCTAAGATCAAAGAGGAGATAGATAGACTGGTTGAAGCTGGATTTATATATGAAATTGAGCACACTGAGTGGGTATCCCCCATTGTAGTGGTGCCCAAGAAAAACGGAAAGCTGCGTGTGTGCATTAACTTGAAGAAGGTTAATGCAGCCACAATTCGAGATAACTATCCGCTTCCTATCACAGAGCATCTCTTAGAAAGAGTAGCAGGCAAGGAAGTGTACAGCTTCCTCGATGGATTTTCGGGCTACAATCAAGTAGCCATAGCTCCAGAAGATCAGCATAAGACGGCATTTGCCACTGAATGGGGCATTTTTGCCTTTCGGGTAATGCCATTCGGGCTTACCAATGCACCGGCTACCTTTCAAAGATTAATGTGTCATGTGTTTAAAGAGTTCTTGAGGAAGAATTTGGAAGTCTATGTTGATGATCTTTGCGCTCATTCCAACATTAGACAGACCCATATACCCGAACTCAGATAGATCTTTGATAAATGCAGAGAATATCAAGTCTGCCTGAACCCAGAAAAGTGTGTTTTCATGGTCAGGCAAGGCAAAATTCTAGGGCACATAGTGTCTAAGAACGGCATATCCACTGACGAAGAGAAAGTGAGAGCCATCGCAGAACTACCTAGGCCAAAGAACGTCAAGGAAGTACAGGCTTTCATGGGACATTGTGGTTACTACCGTCGGTTCATTCACATGTATGCTGTCATTGCAAAGCCCATGTACGGACTTCTGACTAACTTTGAGTGGACTGATGAATGTGAGAATTCCTTCCAGGAGCTTAAACGAAGATTATGTTCAGCACCAATCTTGACCACACCAGATTGGAACAAGCCATTCCATGTTGATGTGGATGCATCCAATTACGCTATTGGATGTGTACTCGCACAACCTACTGGTGAAGGTAATATGGATCTCCCAATTGCCTATGCCAGTAGACAATTGGATGCAGCTGAACGAAATTACACCACTACTGAGAGAGAAGGCTTAGGCATGGTATATGCAGTTAAGAAATTTAGACATTATTTGCTTGCAAATAAGTTCAAATTTTTTACTGATCACCAAGCTCTACTGTACCTGGTAAACAAGCCATGTAATACAGGCAGATTAGTAAGATGGTTTCTCTTACTAATGGAGTATGACTTTGAGGTAGTAGTAAGAAAAGGCAGAACTCACCTAAGAGCATATCATCTCTCAAGGCTCACATCAGGAGAAGCCCCACAAGGAGTGTCAGATGACTTACCTGATGCTTACTTGTTTAACTTGGAAGTGGTACCGCAATGGGCTAAGCCATTAGTGCCAGTGTTAACCTACGGGCCTAACCACTCAGTAATGGCCACACAGGATAGAGAGGTAGTAAAAGCCCAAAAGTATCACATCATGGCAGGAAGTATGTACAAGCACACGGATCAAGGGATCTTGGCTTGTTGTGTGGAAGAGGACGAGCACGCGAGGTGGTTGCAATTAGCACATGTAGGTGCATTAGAGCAACACTACTCAAAACAACGAACCCTGCAAACATTGAGGAGACTTGGAGTGTACTGGCCAACTATGGAAGCAGAAGTCCATAGAATGTGCAAGGAATGCCCAATTTGTCGCACTAAGCCACCAGTGGAACATGCCACCCTTTATCGCGTGTCTCTAGTGCCAGATTGGAGCGAGCCACTAGTGGCGTTTCTGAGGAAGAAAACATTCCCTCAAGATATGACCCTGACGAGACAAAGAAGTCTAGAACAAGAGGCCCTAGATTACTCACTCATTGGTGATAATCTATACAAGCGCGGAAAAGATGGTTACCTGAGACTATGTTCATGAGAATGAATATCTAAAGATCTTGGAAACTGCTCACCAGGGTGTAGCAGGAGGATACTTTGGTCCAGATAGGGTGATCAAAGCAATCCTATTTGCAGGATTTTGGTGGCCCACCCTTCACATGGACGCACATACCTATGTGAAGAGGTGTGAGATTTGTCAGCGAACCCAGTATCCTATACGCAAAGATGAGATGCCACTGAAGCCCATGATGGGCGGACGTGCATTCTCTAAGTGGGGAATAGACTTTGTAGGTCCTATCAATCCCCCAGCTAAGGGTTCCCATGCTGAGTATATCATCGTTGCCATGGACTATCTAACCAAGTGGGTAGAGGTAAAAGCCACAACGAAGAACGACGCTCAGACAACTGCTAAATTCTTGTTTGAGAATGTAGTGAGAGAGGCACTCACTTCTTGAATGAAGTTATTGAAAATCTGCTCCAAGAATTCTTGGTAGTGCATAAGAAGTCTGCCCCCTATCACCCTCAAGCCAATGGGCAAGCCGAAAGCACCAATAAAATCCTATGCAATGTATTGACAAAATTAGTGAACAATAAACGCTCTGATTGGGACAAACAGCTACACCATGATGTTTGGGCATACCGAGTTGTATACAAAACGGTACTCCAAGCCACCCCCTTTCAGATGGTATTTGGCCAAAACGCCGTGCTACCTTTGGACTTCTTGATACCTACATTGAAAGTAGCACAAGAGCACGAATGGATGGGTCATGAACTCTCCTCTAGACTTTTTGACCTTGAACGATTAGGAGAAACAAGACTGAGAGCAGCTGCAGGGATATATGCAAATAAGAAGAGACAGAAGGCATACTTTGATGCCCATGTGAAGGATAAGGGCTTGAAAGCAGGAGATCTAGTTTTAGTCTACACATTGAAACAACACGCAAGGAAGCTAGAAAAGAGAGGCTACGGACCTATGATCATCAATAGGATCTCCACGAGTGGAGCAGTACAACTAGCCACTTTAGAGGGTGATGTTCTCCCAAACTATATTAGTGGATGCAGAGTCAAGTTGTATCAGGAACCCCTCACGGAGGACATGCTAAGTCGACTCAATACTGCTAAGCAACGTAAAGAGGAGGAAAAACGAATTCGAGAAGAGGCACAGGCAGAGGCCTTAGAGCGCATCAGACGAATGAAGTTGAGGAGACAAGGGAGGGATCAGCCTATGATTGACACTCAAGAGTCTCCAGGCTATCACATGGCCATGTGTGAGGCTTCAGGTGAACGTACCCATACAATAGTGGATCGACGACCTTTTGTGACCCTAGAAATAGGACAAAGAGACAGCACAACAAGCGTGAGAGCTTTAATTGATTCAGGAGCAGCCACAAGTGCAGTTCGGCTTTCTTATTGCCAGCAGCTGCAATTGGAGGTAAAACCCCTAGAAGCATATCTGATAGGATTAGGAGGTGTTGAAACCCCTTGCATGGGAGAGGTGGATCTTCCCCTCTACATACAAGAGGTCCTCATGCCAGCAAAAGTGCTAGTGTGTGAAGACGAGGATCTGACCGAACCTCTTGTCTTAGGCCAAGACTGGATCTATGATCACGCAGTCAACCTCAACCTAAGAAGTGGACTTCTTCAGGCTTGGGTAGGCCAAAGCCGTCTCACGATTGAATTAGAAAATCAAGCACTCAAACCAATAGAACAGGCACCAACTCCTAGTCCCTCCAGGAATCCACATGAAGATAACAATGTTGTTCTTGTCCAAACTTCTATGGTGCAGAGGATTGTCAATCTTACTGAAGGTATAGGAGCCAATAAGGAGTTCCCAACTGATCCAAAGAAGATTCTAAACGGGTAGACCGAACATCACTCGACACGAAGGAGGCCGCTGATCAAGAGGCAGGAGCACCAACCCGTGCAACACGGAGCACCTCGTGGCGCGAAGCAGATCTGGATACGCAAGGATGGAAAACCCACCACTCTAATAGCAGACTCCCGAGGAGACAACAAACAAGCCACACCATCACGGACACAAGTGAAGGAGTACCCTAGGAAACCTCCTAGGCACACCACATCTATTTGGGTCCCTAAGCGGTCAAGGAAGGCTAGCCCCAATGCTAGACACATATGGGTGCCCAAGGCCTGTTTACGAGCCCAAATAGCTCCAACTCTAGTTACTGGCATAATTCAACACTCTCAAGTCCGCTCGACTAACAACGCAGGAACTCTACCTAAAAACCACTCTGACCCACACTCAGTCACATCGAGGAATGCCTGGAAATGGGTACCCAAAAGGTCCCAAATCCATCACAACCTAGTTCATAAACCGTTGCCTGTCTTTAACTCTAAGAGCTACGAATCCCCTATCAAAGTTTGGAGACCTAAACCATGTATCAAACCCCCTGACCCAATTTTTGTAAATCCATCCACCCTGACATAGGTGCATTCCGAGTCCATTGCATAACCAAAGTAGGCATCTAGGATGATACTGACCTCTAATCACCACTCACACCTATCACAAGCACTTCATCTCTGACCACTAACCTTCGGGATTGTCATGTTAGTATTGTGAAGGGAACACCATTACATCCTGTTTCCTATGCAACACTAATGTGCCTTTCTTCTTCTAGCAGATAAGCACCCGATTCCCATGGCAGCAGCAGCAGGCACGAGTTCTCAGGCAGGCACCAGCACTCAAATCAATTGGGATACCATGCCGGTGGAGGCCCCACCAATAGCTCGGCCTGAAGAGTTCGTGAATGTGCGGAGAATTCCTATTCCAGATCCACCAAATGGCCTAACCGAAAGAGTAAAAGGGCACTCTCATTGGTTCAATGAAATGCCAGGAGACTTGGGAGACGCAGATCATATATGGGAGTCCAAGATGGAGTGTGGAGGAGTGTGGTGGACCTTCCAGTTCTTTTCAAGAGAATTCGAAACCTTACAGAATGCAGCTCCACTTCAAGATATCTGGCAAAAAGCAAGATTACAAACTTATTTTAGTGCAGCTCTGCCTAAACCCGATTTCCTCAGGTGCTACTACCTAATTGCCACACTGAAGCCAATAGGTGATAAAGATCATTCAGGCACATTCTGGGTGCCCTCCTTGTCAAATCTGGAGGAAATGAGGAAGTTCGAATTGAATGTTACTTTAATCAGGGAAGCACTTCAGATGTATGGCATGCATGTACCTTCTGACCGCGACCCATTGATACCTGAGTCGATGAAAAGCAACAGAATCAAGAAGCTAAAAGAAATGTGCGCCCTCACCCCCAACATCGCCATACCATTGCGGATGTGCCTCCAACACTTCGCATTCCCAGCTCAGGACCGTTTCACCCAACCTCACAAGAAAATATGGTATGGATTATATTTAGCAGAGACTGGAAGCTTGCCAATTAAGATGCCTGTATGGATTCTGGATCAATTGTATGAAGCACGCAAGCGGGGTGTGAGGAAGCATACATTACACGGCTGCTGTGCGATTACCAGAATTATTTATAGATGTCTTGCATATGACGTGCCAATAGCCAGGGCCCTTAAATATTCACAACTGGAGTTTTTCAAGGGGCGGAAGTCAGGGAATCAACCTGCGAAACGAATGCGTGGATCACTCTCCCAGGTCATGATCCCTCACGAGGCCACAGCCGAAGCTCCCCCTAGAGAAGAAGCCCATGTAGCACCTTTCATGGTACATCTCCAAGGAACTCAATCAGGGGGCGTAGTACAGCCCACTCCATCCGCCCCTCCACTACCGACCGATGCCGAGTTTGCATCTATGGCCACCTTAACTGAGGATCCCAATTTTGATTTTGAAAGATTCCTACAGACGGCCCACTTATCTGATAGTGAAGATTTTCCTGACAATGCCGATCCGGGATCATCATTCCAAAGAGAACAGCCACAGGGCGAGACAAGCAGGGTACATTGGGAAGGTGAGGCACAACATCCTCATGATCCAAGCACACAAAATCAGGAAGAAGAACGGGGAGATGAACCAGAGGAGAGAAGAGGAGGCCCCTGCCTACACGGCACAACTCAAACGGCTATACAAGACAATCAAGTAGGTACAGAGAAGACATAAGATGACAGAAGAGGCGAATAGAGCTCTAGTGAACCAAATGCTTCAAGCCGAGAACGTAGACTCACATTTTGTTGAATCATTGAATCTATTGGCTGACACATGTGGGATCGGGGAAGCATTGAGGACTATGGTCTATCGGGAGAACC
This sequence comes from Ceratopteris richardii, assembly GCA_020310875.1. Lineage (NCBI taxonomy): Eukaryota > Viridiplantae > Streptophyta > Polypodiopsida > Polypodiales > Pteridaceae > Ceratopteris > Ceratopteris richardii. The sequence goes on along the minus strand of CM035425.1, from coordinate 125,051,263 downwards.
CTACCTATGATCAACGAAGGATTGATACAAGGCCACGGCGGGGAAAGATGATTCAAATGGAGGTATCTACCGTATTGCCTACTCCAATGACAGAAGATGTTCAGATGGTTAGCCCTAGTCCCAGTGACGAACCACATGTAAATACACATTCACCACCTCCGCCATCACCTCCCAGCCAGCCTTCAGAACCCGTTTCCACGAGTCTTTCTGAACAACCGATATCCACCCATGGTGAAACCAACGTACACACCTCCTTTTCTACAGCCTTCCCTTTACCCACAGCCATCACTTCTGCCCAAATTTTTGAACCCCACACAAGTCATCCTGCCACCGATCAAACCATAATAGGTCACCCCTCTTATCTCCCCGCCCTGGGACAACCACTTGCCACTAGCCAAACCTCATCCCAACCTTTTCCATTCACCCACACAGTTCCTTCCTCCCAACCCCTACCCACTGTACCCCTGTTAACCCCCTCAGAATCAACCCAAATCACCCAACCATCATTCTGGACAAACCTTGTAAATATACTCCAACAAGTTGAGAATTATAATAAAAAGTCCCTTCCCCAACCCCACTCCCCCACATTCACTGCCACCACTAACACACCACCTACCATTCCCGTATTCACAATTAACACTTCACACACTATCACATCCGATCCCATGGATATTTCACCATCCACAGGAGCACCCACCGCCACGACTGTTCCACCATCATCACATCACACTTCGCTCATAGGCACATCATCCACTTTTCCCTTCCCCATTTCCCGACCCTTTGCATGTTCCACCTCTACCCATGCATCCACATCATTTAGTAGTGCACTAGACACCATGGTTGAAGCGGCCACTCAGCTTAAGCAAGAGTATAAGCTATTAGAAGAAAATAACACAGAGCTGTGCAATCTCTCGGCTCAACTCCAGGCACGAGTCGATGCCTTGGAACTAGGTAATACAGCACTACAACACCAGGTGACTGACCTCCAACAATCGAAGACAGAACTCGAAGCTAAGTATGCAGAGACAGGCAAAGCTATGGAGGAACAACTCAGAGAACAAATGGGCCGCAATGCGAGACTTCAACGCAACATGGCTCTACTACATCGCCATCTAGCAGCGGCTCAAGAAGAGAACAGAAGGCTACAACAACAAAACCAAGAGAACCTAGAAGCGGCCATGGAAAACACCCCGGGAGCACCTATAGACCCTGCAAAATTCCAAGCTGTCCCCTCAAAGCATATTCAACAGATTTTAGAAGGTTATGCAACCCTCTTGGAAGCCCATGATCAGTTGGCAGATCAGATAAAGGAATTACAAGGATCCAAAGTACCGACAACACACCCACCCACACCTAAAGAGACGGTCGATGCCGCTACTTCGCCAGAACCTGAACCTTCAACGAACAGTGAGGTACTTGAGCTACGGCAACAGATTGCAGAGTTGAAAATCAAGTTGTTACAATATGAACGACCTCCTTCCCCACCTGAGCAACCCATAGAAGAAGAAGCAGTTATTATTCCAGTGGAGGAAGCATTTGAAGAGAACTATGAGCCTCAACCACTTCCAGGAGGACGAATCACGGAGGAAGGGCAAGATACCTATGAGGAACCCCCATCAGCCTGGATGAAACAAGTAGAAGAAATGGGGAAAACTCATCAGGAACGTGTCTCCACTCAGATGCTAGCAATGAAGGCCATTGAGGAAACCATACTTCAATCTGAGTATTTCAGGCACCTTGCTCCTAGACGACTCATCATGAGCTCAGAATTACAATATAAACCATATTTTGTATTGTTGGCCGACTACAACGCAGAGATCAAAAGAGTCACCAACAAGTGCCCTACTTTTGCCACCCAGTTCGAACCAGAAGATATACCAGAGGCAGCAAGAAAAGGGGCGATATTCCAACCTACTTGGAGGCAAAGATTACTTGAAACATACCCGGAAATGCTTAGAACATGGGATCACGCTCCCATGCATTTGAAGTATAACCCTTGTTATGGGCCAGTACAAAGAAGAAGATCATGGAAAGCCTTCGCCATCAAGGTTCAGAACAATGTAAACTGTAGAGAATGGCTCAATTACCCCGCCATTGCACCCCCAACCGGCACCCCCACAGTATCATACATGATAGCAACCATCAGACATTGGATGCCACGCCTCCACCCCATGCCAGATGTAGCTGCCCAGATGATGCTCAAGATATTCGATTTGATGCAGGTTGTGCTCAAAACTTTGCGCAATGTATGCCATATTCAGCCTCCGATTCCCGGGTTTGTTAATGGTAATTATGACCTGCTATATGATATGAGCACCACCCCGAGCATACGTGTTGCTTATGCATGGCACGCACGCATCAGATATCTCCCTGCCTGCTATAAGCAAACTTTCGATGATATGTTCACCACAGGGTTCTAGGAAGCATACTCAGAGGTGTTCGCGCCAAGGCCCACCCATTTGTTGCACCTCTTTGCATGCGAACAAACGATGCACTCAGAACTCTACACAACACCACAACCGGACATACCGGGTGCAGTCAATTGGGATACTCTTCAGAGAGACCTGATCCGAGGGCTGCGAATCAAAGAACATGATGTGGCAGCTGACATTCTCCAGGACTATATTGACCAAACCGCAAATCAAAGGTCTGTCAGAGGCGACAGACGCTAGGGGGGGGAGAGTGTTGGCAGTATACGAGAAGAGGCAAGTACGAGCATACAAGCAGATCTAGCACTAAGGCAACCCTTTATTTTTTTCAAAACCCTTACACCATTTAAAAGTGATTCTCATCACTAAAAACCCTTGTAAATACCATTTTCACCTTTTTGTAGCTCCATTTTGTACAAGCCGAGGAGTCCTTGAGCTTGAGGAGCCTTAGAAGTAGTTGCCTACCGATTTTTGTATTTTTTAGACCTCGTTTGAGCCCTCAAATAAGCCCTGGAACCTAATTTTTAACTAGGCCGGACACTAGGTCTGGACAGGGCCAAAGCTAGTCAAAAACTATAAATAGAGCTAGAGAGCTCATTTTTGGGCTAGCTTCTTGTAGTTTTGAGCTTGTATGAGAACTTTGTTGCAATAGAAGTGATTCCATTGTCTTACTCTCTTTGTTCTTGCCGTGTGTGCGCGTGTGTGTGTATGTGTGTGCATGTTAGTGTGCTTCTCACTCACACATTGGTGCCTTCACTTGCTCGAGGTCTTCATACCATCCTCATGTCTTCCCGGATTGACATTAAAGGAGGTGCTACTCATCACTGAGCTACAGTTTGGCATCCCCCAAATCCTTCATATCAAATGTCTGACTCAACTTCTTTTTGAGAAGTGACAAATCATAAGAGGACTTCCCAGCAATCAACATATCATCGACGTAAAGTATCAAGCATATCAAGCTGCCATCAGAACATCTCTTTGTGTAGAGACAATGACCCTCATTGCTCCGAGAATAGCCTTGGGACTTCATAAAAGCATCAAACTTTTGGTACCATTGTCTAGGAGACTGTTTAAGTCCATACAAGCTCTTTTTGAGCTTACAAACTAGACTTTCCTTGCCAGGAACTACATAACCCTCTGGTTGTTCCATATAGATCTCATCTGTAAGATCTCCATGCAAGAAAGCTATTTTCACATCCATTTGGACTAGCTCTAAGTCCTCCATTGCAACGAATCCAAGCAACATGCGCAAAGTAGTCATCTTGACCACTGGAGAGAAGATTTCCTCAAAATCAACACCATGTTGTTGCTTAAAACCCTTTGCAACAAGTCGTGCTTTATATTTTGGAGAAGCACTATCTGATGTGAATTTCAGCTTATATACCCATTTACATGGTAAAGCTTTCCTACCCTTTGGCAAAGGTACTAAGTCCCAAGTACCATTCTTGTGAATAGAATCCAACTCACTCTTCATGGCACGCTCCCACTTGACATGATCCTCTGTCTGCATAGCCTCTTTGTAGCAAGAAGGCTCACCGGCATCTGTTAGCATAACAAAATCTAAACCTGGAACATATCTATCAGGTGGATATGAGACACGTGCAGAACGTCTCAATGGTTGCTGAACAGGAACATGTGCAGACTGATCTGAATGGACATTTTCTTGAACATCCCTATGTGCAGCATTTTTATGCATGCTAACCGGAGGACTAGTATCCTCAAACACCACTCTTCTCACTTCAACCTCCTTAATGGGCTGTTTATGCATCTTAGACTCATTAAAAATGACATCACTACTTCTGATCACTGATCGTGTTTCAGGATCCCATAAGCGATATCCAAATTGTCCTTCTCGACCATATCCAAGAAAAATGCATTTCTTTGACTTATGGTCCAACTTCTGTCTAAGATTCTTGGGTATATGAACATATGCTTCACACCCAAAAACTCGAAGATGATCATAATATGGTGGTTTCCCTATCCATAACTCTTGTGCCACTTTCAGACCTTTGGTAGTACTAGGTGAAAGGTTCAATACTGCTTCTGCCCAAAAACCTTGTGAGAGGTTTGCATGATGCAACATAGAGACTACTCTATCTTGAATAGTTCTATTCATCCTCTCAGCTACACCATTCTGTACTGGGGTATAAGGAGCTGTAAACTCTCTACGAATCCCTCTAGACTGACAGAAAAGGCTGAATTCATGTGAGGTATACTCACCCCCATTATCTGAATGTAAAGCCTTAAGCTTAGTTCCTTTTTCAGTCTCAACTGAAGCAAGCCATTTTCTGAAAGTAGGGAATACATCATCCTTTGATTTGATAGGATATACCCAGACTTTTCTAGTAGCATCATCTATGAAAGTGACAAAGTAAAGAGAACCACCTAAGGACCTAGTGGGCATAAGACCACACACATCTGTATGAACGAGATCTAAAGGCTGAATTGAAGAGTCAATGTGCGTTCTATGCACATTTCTGGTTTGCTTTCCATATTGACAATGCTCACAAAATGAAAAATCAGAGAAAGATAACACAGGTAAGTAGCCAGAACGAGAAAGATTTTCCATTCCACTACGAGATATATGGCCCAAACGACCATGCCAAATACAAGCCATAGGCTGTTCAGTAACAGCTAACAAGTGTTCTTTCTGTGATACAAATAAAGGATAAAGTGAGCCAACTTTGCTTCCTTTTGCAATAACCATATTGCCCTTTGATATACGAAAGGACTGAGCATAGAAGACCACCTTGTAACCAAGGTCATCAAGTTGACCAACTGACATCAAACTGTGTGATAACTGAGGTACATGGCGTACATTATGCATAGTAAATTTTGAACCATCAATGAACTGCACAACCACATCTCTAATCCCCACAACATCACACTAGTAAGAGTCACCAAGTCTCACGGTACCAAGAGACTTTGCTGCATAATTAGAGAACCATTCTCTATGTGGTGTCACATGGAAAGAAGCACCAGAATCTAGCAGCGAGGTGTGGGAAAGAGAATCAGCCATAAGTGCCTCAGATGGCACTATCAAGTGTCAACACATCAGCATCATCAGAAATAGCATTAATTTCTTCAATCTTCAGAGTCGAAGTAGATGGTGCAGGTAACTGTTTAACATGCCCATCAACATTCTGTCCTTTACCTTTAGCATTCTTTAATGCATAATAGTCTTTCTTCATGTGTCCTTTCTTATGACAATAATGGCATTCGATATCCCTCTTCCTTGATTTACTTCTACTCTTATTCTGTTGACCATTCTTTTCCTTGTTCTTGCTCCTGCCACGTTGTTGATTCTTTCCTTGGTAAGAATCACGAACATTATATGCATCTCCACTCTGAGTGCCAACCATAGATTTTCTACGAATCTCCTCACTCAAGAGTGCTCCACATATGTCATCATAGACGAGTTTACCACCAGGTGCACTATTGCTAATAGCTGTGCAAAACGTATCCCATGATGATGGCAGGGTGCATAACAGCAATATTGCTTTCATTTCATTATCCATATCCATTTTCTGAGCCTGTAACTGGGAGAATATAGCATCAAACTGATTTAGATGAGCAGCAACACTATCTGTGTCCTTCATGCGAAGGTCATATAATTTTCTCATCAGATACACTTTATTTGATGCCGTCTCTTTTTCATATGTATTGCATAACTTCTTCCAAAGCTCCTCTGCACTTTCACAATCTAATACTGTAAAGTAAACATTATCTGCCAGGTGCAAGCGAATGGTAGACCTGGCCATTTCATCTAACTCATCCCAATCATCTTCATCCATGTCAGCAGGCTTCTTTGAAATCCCATTTACTGGCTTCCATTGCCTCCTTTGCATCAGCACATCTTTAATCTGATTCTTCCATAGAGCAAAGTTTGTGCCATCAAATTTTTGGATCTCAAAATGGTCTTTGCCCTGCAAGTTATAGCTCCTCCTCGGAACACTAGCACTAGACCCTGATCCACCGGATGTGCCTGAGACCTCTGATGCCATGATCGTAGAGAACTGAATAGAATGATAATGGAGCTAGAAGAGTCCAAACACCAACAAATAAGTGTATCAAGGAGTAAATCGACCACTGTATAGTTGACTAAAACAGAAATCTAGAAAAATTTTGCCAGAGTATCCTCTGCAAAATTAGCATATGACCAGTGTCAAAGTATCATAAAACTGCAAGTACTGACATGTCTACCTGCATAGTGAATCACTGACTCCACTGCATATAATCAGTTACCCAATAGAAGCCAACTAGGCTTATCGAGCACCTATGAACAATTATCATACATCTCCTATGGCGAGGCTGGGTAAGTCTTCCACCTGCATCACCGAAGAGACCCCGACATCTGAGTGTCTCCCAGTTAAGAAAACCTCACCACGACCCTCTTTATCAAACGTAAAAGGCTTTATGCAAAGAGCGTAACCGCTATATCAATGACCACATGGACGTACATAAGCGGTATCCACAGAAGCGTACATGGTGTGTATGTGCTCAATATATGCAGTAAAATGACACTAAAAGGCTGAATACATAGCCCAAAAACTAGCCAATAACACCTGCAAGTGTCTGTCAACTCTGATGTTTTAGGCTTTAAAAACCTGCATAAATTTGCAGCGACTGCTCCCACCAAAACTGAAAATCCCTCGAGAAACTTGTAGTTTTGCGAGTGTGGCTGAAAATACAGCCCCAAAGGTTGATACTTATTGTCTGAGAAGTACAAGGAACACTCTTCTTGATGTTCTTGGACCTGTGCAAAGAGAACTATGTACGAAAGTACTCCGAAATGGCTCCAAAAACACCCCAAAATTGCTTCAGAAATAGGCTTTGAAAGCAAAAATGAAGCTTTGAGGGACCAAAACTTGTTCAAGGTAATGTCAACCTTAGTCTTTCCCCTTCTTCAAACACCACAAGAGTGTAGCTTAGTGGCAAGAGATTGCCACGGTTAAGCGAGCTCTAGGGGGAACAGTATTGGGATGGGTGACCTCCCAGGAAGTACCGGGAACCTCTATATTCCTTGATCGTTGAGGTCCTCCCTCGCGCGCAGCCAACGGCGCCAACGGCGCCAACGGTGACTTCGATGACTCGGATGACAAGGTATGCCAAGGTCTATGCCTTGGTCGCCGCCTTAGTCGTAAGCCTTGGACAAAGCCTGGGGGGGGTCGCTTCGCTCGCACAAAAGGAACACAGCTTTTGCCTTGAACTGCTCTGATACCAGTGAAGTGATTCGGTGGTGATACACCACAGTGCGCTCACCTTCTTGAGAGCTCCACGACGATATGCTCGGAGTAGTAACCCGAGCACCTGAGGCCGTACACAGTACTCCGCACAGAGGCTGTAGAATACGCAGAAAACACAGTACTCAAGGAGCACGAAAACAAACTTCTTAGGTTTTACAAATGCGGTCGAACTTACAGTCTGTGACTGACCAGGCCACTATATGTTTTATTAAAGAACATATACAAAGAAGTGTCTGGTGGCCATTTGGCCTTTCACATGGACACTAACGGTAACAATTATTGCTTCTCGCATTTTATGTCGTGGGTTGTATAAGCTCATGGACTATGAAAAATCTGTGAATGATTCAGCATGTGCAGTACATGATTCTTAGGCTATGTCATATGTAAAGCTTTGACATGCATGCTTTGGTCATCGGAATGTTGCTAGTTTGCTATGCCTACACAAATCTGAAATGGTGTCCTCTTTGCCCAAACTTGAGGCACCTGATAAACATGCCTGTGAAGGCTATATTCTGAGAAAAATGCACCGTTCCTCCTTTTCAAAAGATGGTTCAGTTCAAGCTACTTAGAATTTGTAGCTTAATGATGATAATTTTTCTAATAATGTTAATATACCTCGTACACGTCATGGACTTGTTGTTCATCAATTACAAGCAGAGGTTTCTAGAAATCCTCTACCTCCTAGTTTAGAGACTGAAACGGCTGGAGATTATCCATTGCCAGCTCGTGATCGTTCTTTAGTACAAACATATGATAGAAGAAGATATGGAGGATGGAATAGAGGACCACTTCCTTTAGATGGAGAGGTTTTCAACTTTTGGGGTAATTGCTATATGATTGCTCCATCCACTATTACTAATGTTGGTCGTGGTCTCTTTATTGTAGAGGATTTTTATGTGCCTCCGAACTCTGAAGTCACTCTTATGTCATTTTGTGGTCCTATCTATGGATGGGGAGATTGGCATCAACTTTCACGTTATGTTCAAAGCATGAGTACTTATGGAATATGCTTGAACGTAGCATCCCTTACTAGTATAAGGATTTTACATGCAAAAAATGAAACATTATATATTGATGGAAGACTTTACACACATGGAAATATAGCAGGTTTAATAAATAGTAGTCGAGGGTTACATAATAGTTCAAGGACTAATTGCACATTTGAGGAGCGTGAAAATAGTCATGAATCACCACACTAAGTAGAGATGTATCAAGATACATAGTTGTCAATGCTATTACTACATTACATGCAGGTGATGAACTATTAGTGAATTATGGATGGCGTAGACCTCCAAGAGAACCTTTTAGCTAGAGAGAATAAAAATTTTCTATCCATATTTAATAACTTATATACTTAATTTTATATTTAAAGTTTACTTTTTATTCATTTATAAAATACTAATGAATTTTATTTATATGTGTAGATTCCAATGTATGATGTTGATGATATTCCTCCACACCATTCACACTTGCCAGTAAGACCTCATTTATCAGAAGCTTCTATGAGGAGGCTACGCAAAAATAATCCTTTGGAATATGCAAGGTTGAAATATCTATATTCAAAAGACGATAAAGTACAAGATTTGTGTGACAATGATGAAGATGATGGCATGGCAGATTTTATTGAGGATTGGTATCAAAATGACAGTGAGAGCATTGATATTTCTAAAAATGAGAAATATCTTCGAGAGGAATGTCTAAAGCATGTATATGAAGGAAGTCGTTTGACACGACTAAGTGCGAGCTTACTTATTCTCAATCTTCAAAATCGTTTTGGATGGAGTAATGTATCTTTTTCGACACTATTAAGGTATAATTTCCAATTTTCTATCTATTTATATATATATATGTTGCTCTAGCACAATGGTGAGAACCACGTTAAGAAGCTCCACCTCCTTAATGTCAATCCGCGGAAGAGATAGGAGTGATATGAAGATCGTGAAGGTGAGATGAAGTGAGAGTGAAGGTGAGAAGCATAGAGATGCACACACACATACACAGACACTACGAAGAGACAAGCAAGACACAATGGAAGGTGAGAAATCAACTCTATTACTCAAGAACACTCTTAAAAGCTCAAAATAGCTCTAAGCTCACACTAACCAACGTCAAAAATGAGCTCTCTAGCTCTTTTTATAGATTCTAGACTAGTTATGACCGGTTTCACATCTAGTGACCGGCATAGTTAAAAAATAGGTCCTAAGTGCTTTTTGAAAGGGTAAACGGTGTCTAAAAATAACCAAAATTGATATGCTCATTCTACCTAAGCTCCTCAAGCTCGAGGACTCCTCGGCTTGCACAAAATGGAGCTAGAAATTAAGAAAAGAGTTTTTCTATATTACATATGTTACAATAGTGATAAAAATCACTGTTGGAGGTTTTTGAAAAGTATTTTAAAACATAATTCTTTGGAAAAAAGATCCGACTGACTCCCTGCTCTGCCTTTACATGCTTCCGCATCTTCTATGCCTCTAGCTACTGCCAACACCCCCCTCCCTCTCGCTTTTGTCGTCCTCGACAGAACCTTGTTGTGCGGTCTGTCGGATGTAGTTCTGCAGTAGTTCTTGAGCGAGGGTGTGTTCTGATATTCGAATGCCTCGGGCCAAATCTGCCTCGAGTTTCTCCCAATCAATTGGTTGTGGTTCATCGGGTGGTGGGAGCCGATAATGTGTGGAATATACCATCTGTTCACAAGCGAATAAGTGTAAGTGGGTTGGCCTGCTGATGAACACTTCTGAATGGTATTCCCAGAATCCAGTGGTGAACATCTCTTCGAAAGTCTGCTTGTAGCACGCCGGTAAATATTTAATTCTGCAATGCCAGGCATAACACACCCGTAGCGATGGCGTTGTACTCATATCATATGCAAGATCTAAATTGCCATGCTTGAAGCCCGGGGTGTTTACATGAGGTGCCTTAACACGTCGGAAGACTTTAAAAACCATTTGCATCATGTCAAAGATTTTGACAGTCATGTGCGCTGCTATATCATCCATGTGTTTCAAGCGAGGGAGCCAGTGACGAATCGTGGCCATCATGTATCCCACTGTCGGTAGTTCTATGGGTGGCTTGAAATATGGGTAATTTAACCAATCCTGGCACTGCTTGTTGTTCTGTACTTTAATGGCAAATGCTGTCCAGGAGCGGCGACGTGGCACTGGTCCCCAACATGGGTTGTATTTCAAATGTAGTGGTGCCTTTACCCAAGTACTCATCATCTCAGGATATTCTTGTAAAAGATCTTTATGCCATTCTGGTTGATAAATCTCGCCTTGTTGCGCATCCAGTGGCAAATCATCAGGCTCAAACTGAGTAGCATGAGATGGTTTCTTGCCTGTTTCTTTCTCTATGGCCAACTGATACTCGGCAATTAGCATAAAATACGGTTTGTACTGTAACTCATGCCCTGATATATATCTGCGAGGGGCCAAGTGAGCGAAGTAGGGCGACTGTAAAATTCGTTCCTCAATCATTGCCATTGCGTGCAGCTGCACCTCTACTCGTGCTGAGTGGGTGGTTCCAAGCTCTTCCACTATCTTCATCCATGCGGGGGTTGGAAGTTCATACGTCATCTGGCCTTCAGTCGTGACTCGTCCGCCTGGGATGGGTTGTGGCTCGTAGGCTTCTTCAAATGTTTCCTCCACCGGAATGGTTACATTTTCTTCATCTGCTTGGAGCTCTGGTGGGGAATCTGGCCATGGTGGTGCTTCATATATAGCTATCCGCGATTCAAGATTGGATACCTGGGCCCGTAATGCGTTGAGTTCCTCTAGGATATCAGGAGAAGGGTCCACGGGAGCTGGTAATCCTTGCGGTGCAGGTGCTCTGAGCTAGAGTAGTTTATGATCTTCCTTTAGCTTCTGATACTCTTCGTTTATTCGATCGTATTCATCGAGCAATCTTATGTGATCATCGAGCAACATTTTCATTGATTTGGAGGGCATTGCTTTGAATCGGCTAGGACTTAATGGTTGGTCTGGGTTATCGAGAGCAGCTTCTAAATTTTCTCTGTTCTGCTCTTGTAGCCGCTGGTTTTCTTCCTTTGCTTCTGCTAGGTGCCTCCTGAGTAAGCCCATGTTCCGAGTCAGCGTCGCATTGCGAACTGTCTGGGCCCTTAACAATTTGTCAAGATCAACAGTGGCCTCTTTGGCTTTCTCTTCACTTTCTAATTCCAGCTTGTGGTATGCCTCGCGTAAGTCTTGGTATCGAGTATTCAATGAGGCATTCTCAATAGACAATGAGTTAAGCTGCGACTGCAAATCGTTGGTTGTCCTCTGCAGCTGCTGATAATTATTTCCAAGAGATGTGAATTCATCTCTTACTTGCGTCATACACGTGAACATTTGTCGAAATGTTGTGTCTATGGTAGGTGATAATATTAATGGTGGGCTAAGTGAAGATGCAGTGGGTGTAGATGCAAAGGGAACGGGGAATGGGGGTGGGAAAGTGGATGCATGGTGATTGTGGAAAATTGTGGTGTGCTTAAATATTGTGGTGCCACAAATGAAGTGAGTGGTGGTGCGGTGGGTGGTGATATATCCATATCGCTGGATGTAGTGTTGAGTGCGGTGACTGTGAATAGTGGTGTGATCGTGGGTAAGTGTGTGGGTGTAAATACAGGATTTACAAAGGTCGAAGAAAAATTTTCAGAAGGGTTGTCTTGGACGGCTTGATGGAGAGGGGAAAGAGGGGTTACGGTGGGTCAGGGAGGTGAGACCGGGGAGAAGGTTAATGGAGGTGGGAATGGGAAAAGGGGTCTTGGAGGTGTGGGGAAGAATGGAAAAGATGGATGGAGAAATGGGTTGGATAGAAAGGTGGATAGGTTAGGGGGTAGACTAGGTTGAGAGGGTGCGGGAATTGTGGGCTGAACTTCTGCTACTCCGCCGGGGAAGGAAGATGCTGTTTTGGGAGAAGGAGGATGTATGGGGGAGACTGGATGGATGGGAGGTGATGTGGGAGTGGTTGGGGTGGTCGGTACTTCGACGACTGTGGTGGTATGTAGAGCAGTAGTACGGGGTGGGGAGTCAACAATAATGGTGTCTTCTGCCAAAGAGCTTTCAGGGACAAGACGTGCTTCCCTAGCCTGTTCTGAAGATTGTGCTCCTGTTGGGACACGAATGTATTCGCCCGGTTTTGATAATAGACGTACGCGTCGGGGGTCATACTGCGGTAATGGTTTTCTCTGCAAATATCTCAAGGCTTTGGTAGGTCCGACTGATTTGACAAGCTCTCTGAAACCTCTGATGTAGACTTCTTCGAACCCTCCTGAGACGAGTTCTTGTTCGATGATTGTTTGGCTTTCTACGTCAGTCAACTTCTTACGAGCCCAAACTTTTTCCATAGTACGATATAATTTTTTTATGGCTAACGTATAAGTTGCTGCTTCGAAGGTTTCTTCTTCATGCGTACTCGTGTCACCTTGGGTGTCCGTTTGCTGTCCTTGTTCATCCGTCTGTACATGTTCTTGGGATTCATGTGTACCCTGGCTGGCTTCATCGTCTCCTTCGTCGTCATCTGTTGTTGTTCTTTCATCATCCGAGCTTGATACAATTTGCCCTTGTGGTTGATCTCGGGGTGTGGTAGGGTAGCTATGCCTTTCATATTCCTGAGAGAAGATCTGGCCTTCCGAAAACTGAAACTCACTTGAAAATACGTCCTGCATCTCAAAATCATATGTGGTGCCTACTTGTTCTGTTTCTAAATGGGGTATCGAGAAAAAGAAAGCTTCCGCACCAATAGTGGTGGGAACTTCTTCTGTAGTGGTGGTAGGTTCTAGGACTGTGGCTGCTTGAGTAGTGGCTGTGCTGGTAGTGCCCTCCGTTACAACTGGTTTTGATAACCTTATGCGAATAGGTTGTACTGTGGGAGTGGCTTCTGTCGGTGACTGCTCTGGAGATGGTTGTGGTGAGGGTGATTCTGGCACTTGAAGGCAGGGGATAGTTCCTCTCATTCGCTTTCCTACTCTTCCTTTGCTGGCTTTCCTTGCTTTCTTTGTTGTCCCCTTGAATGCTTTTAACTCCTCGCTGGTCATTGCTCGCTCAATCGGCAAGTCATACGCCAAGCACATATATATAATTCTCATAAGCGCGCAACATCCATTGATGACTTTCTTTCGTTCCCATCTATGTTGTGCCAAATAGAGCTGATCAATTATCCCACTTGCTAGATCAACAGTCTGGGGTCCAATACATGCTAGGTATAAGCCAAACCAGATTCTTTTCTGGGGCATGGTAAAGCGATCCTGAGCTGGGAAAGCAAAGTGTTGCATGCATATCCGTAATGGCTTGGAGAGCTTAGGGGTTATAGCTGAAATATCCTCCCACTTAGTAACGTCACCGCGTTTCATTGGCTCTGGAACTAGCCGTTCGCGCTCTGTCGGAGTGTGTGTTCCATGTATTTTGAGAGCTGCACGAATTAAATCTTTGGACAAATAAAACCTTCTGAATGGAGGGTCATTCACCAAGGATGGCAACGTAAATGTGCTGGGTAGATCCTTGTTCTCCGAAGCCGTCAAAGTGGTTACTAAGTAAAAGCATCTGTAAAAATCAGGTTTAGGCAAAGGGTCACTAAAATATTCTATAAATCTAGCTCTTGCCCAAACATGTGTTAAGTCTTGTGTGTTCTGTAGCCCTTCGAACTCTCTTGAGAAGAACTGGTACTTGGCCCATGTGCGATAATCAAATGCCAAATTGGCCTCAAATATAAACTCAGCATCCGCCAATGGTCCTGCCAGCCCTTGAAACCAATGAGAATTGCGATGAATCTTCTCAGTATATCCTCTAGGAGGATCGTCAATTGGCATGGGTCCTAGAAAACCTTGAAACTCTGGTGGTTGCATCGTCGGATGAGATTCCGCAAGTAGTTCTCCAATATTGGCCATTGGTGCACTGGGGCCAGCTTCTGATGGTCCTTCTTCGGTTTGCATGATGATTGACGTGCTAATGGAAAATATCTGCTACAAAAGATTAGCACATTAGTATGGAAATTAATTATGATTCCATTAAGGTGAGACCGCAATCCCTTTCCATAGCCGATGTGTAACCCGTGTAGCCAAGTGTTGTGATGTGATTGATGCAATGCTTCTTGCAGAACTAGTGCAGGTCTCTAGACACCTACATGCATTCAGATGATACATACTTTGCTTGATGAGGTATTATTACAAGTGATGTTGGGTTATAGTGTGTGGATTTATACAAGGTTCAGTCATGAATGAGTTATTACATGGTTGTAGATTAGTCGGGGTGGGAGTTATGTTAGACAATGGGTTAGGAGAAGACTTATGGATACGTTTCAGTATCCACTTCCTAAGAGTTTGTGATCGGGTGATAGGTCTCTGTGGAGGGACAAAAGATGATATCGGATTTGGTGGTATGGAGGGCTGAAAAGCAATCCGAGGGGTGTATTTTACATGGCTTGAGGGTTGAGCTATAATACATGGTTTTGGTACCCAAATTTGCGTGGGTGTTGGTTGATTCATCAAGTACTTCTTGGCGATCCAAATTTGTCGAATGGTCGAACTTGTAGAAGAAGGTCGAGGGGATGTTGAATATTGATTCTGCTTCTGCCTTGACTTCTTCTTGTCATTATCTGCATTGTTGAAATCTGTCGGTGCTTTCTGTTCTTTTGGCACCCATATTTGTCTTGTGCCACTTGCTTTGGGATACTGAGACTGCTTTCCTCTTTCTGTCATCTGATGTTGTCGTCGGTCTGGGTTCCTTCGTCGTGGTTGACTCTGTTGTGGTTGAGGTTGAGAGGTCAAATGGACACTCTGCTTTGGAAAAGAAGGGAGGTCCAACACTTGCGTGACTTGCCCATTAGGAAGTGCTCCGTTTCGTATCTTTAATCTAGGCCAGTCCGTAGTAAGTGTGGAAGGATGGGCACCGCAGGGTGTTTTGCCCATGTGTCCGCTGATGCAACCCACCTGACCGCTGATTGTGTCCATCTGCCCTAGCGGTTGGGTAATTGCCCCTTGTAGTTTGCAGAAAGCCCCAAGGAAAATCTCCTGACGTCCTTCTGATTGACAACTGTCTATAGCCAAGCCCGAGTGGGTTGGTGTAGACGTAACGTGACTGATCTGACCAAAGATCTTCCGGTCTTCCGCCACATGCATTTCATAGGGTCTAGGGTTACAAACCTCAGTCGGAATGCCATTAGGGAAGTCAAGCGGTATCACTCGCTTCTGATCTAAGGTTCCAATCTGCAAGGAGCCTTGTCTAAGATTTAGGTCCACTGAGTGATCGTATAGCCAATCTTGGCCAAGGATTAGGGGTTCTATCAGGTCGTCATCATGGCACACTAGTAGCTTTACTGTCAAGGTCACTTTGTTTATGAGGATAGGAAGGTCCACCTCACCCATGCAAGGGGTCTCCATGCCTCCTAGCCCTATGAGGTATGCCTCAATTGGCTGCATTTCTATTCCTGAATCCTTATAGTGGGACCATCTAATCGCACTAGTCGCAGCACCTGAGTCAATTAAAGCTCTGAGCTCTTGGCAAGGGTTGTCGTGCTCTAGCTTGATTGTAATGAATGGTCTCCGATCCACTATGCTAGGATGGGTACTTGACTTTACTTGACACATGGCCATGGGGTATCTCGGTGTAGTTTCCAGATGGTTATAATGTTCTCGCCCTAGTCCTTGTCTTCTTAACTTCATGCGCTTAATGCGTTCTATAGCTTCTGCCTGAGCTTCAGCTCGTATTCTATTTTCTTCCTCCTTACGCTTCTTTGCCAACGTGAGTCGTCTAAGCATATCCTCAATAAGAGGTTCTTGGTATAACCTGACTCTACAGCCACTAATGTAATTAGGCATTATGTCTCCTTCTAAAGTGGCTAATTGTACTGCTCCACTTGTCGAGAGTTTGTTGATGATCATAGGTCCATAACCTCGCTTTTCTAACTTTCGTGCGTGCTGTTTCAGCGTATATACTAGAACTAAATCTCCTTCTTTCAAGCCTTTATCTTTCACATGTGCATCAAAATATGCTTTCTGTCGTTTCTTTGCCGCGTATATTCCTGCTGCTGCTTTTAGCCTGGTTTCTCCTAATCGTTCCAAGTCCATTATTCTCGCTGATAATTCATGGCCGGTCCACTGATGTTCTTGTGCAACCTTAAGGGTCGGTATCAAGAAGTCCAAAGGAAGCATAGCATTCTGACCAAAAACCATCTGAAAGGGAGTTGCATTGAGTACGGTCTTGTAGGCCACTCGATATGCCCAAACAGTGTGGTGTAACTGTTTGTCCCAATCTGAACGTTTGTTGTTTACTAGTTTCGTCAGTACGTTACAAAGGATCTTGTTAGTGCTTTCAGCCTGACCATTGGCCTGAGGATGATATGGTGCGGATTTCTTGTGAATCACCATAAAATCCTGTAACAAATATTCAATGACTTGGTTTAGAAAGTGAGTTCCTCGATCGCTCACTAACTCTATAGGCAATCCATATCTCGTAAAGACATTTTCAAATAAGAATTTTGTAGTTGTGTGAGCATCATTCTTTTTCGTGGCTTTTGCCTCTACCCATTTGGTGAGATAATCAATCGCAACAATAATGTATTTAGCATGTGTACCTTTTGCAGGGGGGTTAATGGGTCCTACAAAGTCTATGCCCCACTTAGAAAATGCATGTCCGCCCATCATGGGTTTCAATGGCATTTCATCTCTGCGAGTAGGAAACTGAGTTCTTTGGCACACATCACATCTCTTTACATAGGTATGTGCATCCATGTGAAGAGTGGGCCACCATAATCCTGCAAAGAGGATGGCTTTGATTATCCTATCTGGTCCAAAGTGACCTCCTGCAACACCTTGGTGTGCAGTCTTTAGTATGCTCAGATAATCGCTTTCATGAACACATTGTCTTAAGTATCCATCTCGTCCTCTTTTGTATAGATTATCGCCAATAAGTGAATAGTCTTGAGCTTCCTGCTCTAGACTTCGTTGTCGCGCTAATGTCATTCCTTGAGGGAATGTTTTCGTCCTCAAGTACGTCACTAAAGGTTCACTCCAGTCTGGTGTGAGAGACACGTGATATAATGTAGCATGCTCTACTGGTGGTCTTTCACAACAAACATGGCATTCTTTACACAATTTGTAGACATCTACTTCTATCGTAGGCCAATATACTCCTAGTCTATGCAGAGTCTGTAATGTTTGATGTCTTGAATGATGTTGCTTTAATGCACCTATGTGTGCTAATTGCAACCAATTCGCATGTTCTGATTCATCTACACAACAAGCAAGAATCTTTTGATTATCCTGTTTATATATGCTTCCTACTATGATTTGATATCTTTGAGATTTGGTAATCTCTCCTTCCTTGATCCTTATCTTCGGATTCTTGGGTCCATACGTGAGAATAGGGACTATAGGCTTAGCCCATTCTGGTGCTATCTCAAGGTTAAACAAGTATGCATCTGGTAATTCATCCGCTATCGCTTGAGGAGCTTCTCCTGAGGTTAATCTTGAAAGGTGGTCAGCTCTGAGATGTGTCTTTCCCTTCCTGACTACTACTTCAAAATCATACTCCATGAGTAATAGAAACCAACATATTAGTCGTCCTGTGTTACATGGCTTGTTGACTAAATACAATAGGGCTTGATGATCTGTAAAGAATTTGAACTTGTTCGCCAACAAATAATGTCTGAATTTCTTTACCGCGTAGATCATTCCTAATCCTTCTCATTCCGTAGTGGTGTAATTTCTTTCTGCTGCGTTCAATTGTCTGCTCGCGTAAGCTATGGGGAGATCTATGTTACCTTCACTCGTGGGTTGTGCTAACACACATCCTATGGCATAGTTGGATGCATCCACATGTACATGGAATGGCTTACTCCAATCTGGGGTAGTCAATATAGGTGTTGAGCACAAATGTCGTTTGAGTTCATTGAATGAATTCTCACATTCATCTGTCCATTCAAAATGAGTCAAAAGAGAGTAAAATGACTTGGCTATGATTGCATACATGTGTATGAATGTCCTATAATAACCGCAATGGCCCATAAATGCCTGTACCTCTTTCACATTAGTTGGTCTAGGTAATTCTGCAATTACTTTTACCTTTTCTTCATCTGTAGAGATTCCATTCTTTGACACAATGTGTCCTAGAATTTTACCTTGTCTGACCATGAAAACACATTTTTCTGGGTTCAAACAAACCTGATATTCTCGACATTTGTCAAATATTTGTCTTAACTCAGGGATATGTGTCTGTCTTACATTTGAATGTGCACCTAAGTCATCGACATAAACTTCCAAATTCTTGCGTAAGAATTCCTTAAATGCATGACACATGAGTCGCTGGAAAGTAGCGGGTGCATTTGTTAAGCCAAAAGGCATTACACGAAATGAAAATATGCCCCATTCAGTGGCAAAAGTCGTCTTGTGTTGATCTTCTAGAGCAATGGCTACTTGATTATAGCCTGAGAAACCATCAAGAAAGCTGTAAACTTCCTTGCCCGCAACTCTTTCCAATAAGTGTTCTGTGATAGGAAGAGGATAATTGTCCCTAATCGTGGCGGCATTAACTTTCTTAAGGTTAATACACACATGCAATTTTCCATTTTTCTTGGGCACAACCACAATGGGGGATACCCATTCGATATGCTCAATTTCGTAAATGAATCCTGCTTCTATCAAGCGATCTATCTCCTCTTTAATTTTCGCAACGTAATTATCATTGTACGTGTACGGTTTCTGTTTCGTGGGTTTTGCGTCTGGCGTCATAGGGATTCTATGAGAACATATGTCTCGATCTACTCCTTTCAAATCTTTGTAACTCCAAGCGAACACATCTCTATATTCGCGCAATAGGGCCACTAATTCTTCTTCTTCTTCCTTCGTCAAATCATGCCCTATGTATGTACATTTTTCTTCCTCTCCTTCTATGGCTACTATTATTTTCTTGGTTTTCTCTCGATTATCATATGCTTCTCCAATGTCAGCTTTTCTGTTCGGCATTCGTACCATGATTCTTCTATCTTCTATTTCATATTTCTTGAAGTTCTCGGGTACTTCAAACAAAGATTCTTCTGTTTCTGACATGGTTTCTTTCTTCTTTCTTTTCTTGCCTTCACTCTTGCTAGTCACTTGAGTGGATATTCTCACATCATTCATAACTTCTTCGTGGTTCTGAGGATGAGTTTCTACTTTGTAAAAATATTCTTCCTCTGATGCAAATGGTGGGTCCATAATAATTGACTCTAAATCAAAATCACTCGCGTCCTCGAATGCATCAGTATTCAGTTCACATTCTTTTAAAATTGAATCACACATGATTGGCTCTATCTTGAAAACTGAGATATCATAGCCATCCTCGTCACAGTGGGGAGTCCATTGTTCTTCATTGATGGCTACATCCATGGTTGCTAGGATTTCTGCCCAACCATGGGGTTCAAACTCTTCGTCTGGAAATACTACAGGTGCATACGCTGGGTCTTGAAGGGTTCGTGGGTGTTGTTCTGCACCTAAGGTCCTTGCTTCTAACCGTTCTTCCTCTTGTTTTGCAGCTTTACACATCCATAGATGAGTGTCCTCGTGCAACCATGAAGGGTCTGACTCTAAAGAGTGTACTAATTCTGTTTCTACTGGTGTCTTATGGATGGTATTCCATTGTATTGGGGGTACATCTCGATGTGAATAGTCTTTAAGATTGACTTTAGTAGTCACTCCTAAATGTTGCAAGTACAAGGAATTAGTTCCCCAATCTTGTACAATTTGCAACTGACGCATGAATGGTCGTCCCAATATCATCTCGTAAGCGTGATTTTTCGCAAAGTCACAAATGGCAAAGGTATGCTCAAACTCCACACCACAAGTGGTGAGAGATATGCCTTCTAGTAAGCCTAACGGTTTTTCTATGTGTCCATCAGCCATTTGAAGCTTCATCCTGGTAGGTCTGAGTGCTAGCTTACCCCAACCTTTCCATAAAGCGGTGGTAGCAATAGCTACTCCGGCTCCTGAATCTAAGATGGCTTTCGTGGTGTAGCCCTGATGGGTTATTGGAAGATACGTGTTACCTTCCTCTCCTTCACTTACGTCTCCGATCTTTTCTACGGGTATTTTCGGTACCTTCTTATGTGATCCTATCTGAAAGGAAGTTGTAGCAAGCTCAGGGAATTGATTTGCTTCCACAGTTCTGGTTTTACCTTTAACAATTCCTCCAGAGTGAGATTACACTGTACTTTAGTGTTCTTGATCACTTCCGTGTTTCTAGGGATTACTGATTCTTCATTCCTCACTATTATCGTGGGTGCTCTCATACTAATAGACTTAGCTTCCCAAGGTCCTGTGAACTGAGGTAATTCATGCAAAGAATTAGATTCAAAACCTGTATGTTCACTCCGTTGTTCTTCCTCTACATCATCGTAAATAGAGGGGATGTCTTGGGGAAATTGCTCCTGCAAATCGTCTATTTCTTGAATAGGAGGATGGGTTCCTTGTTCTTTTCTCCACTTCTCTTCTTGGATTTCTCTCAAAAATTCATGTGAATATTTATGTATGGAAGGCAAATTGTCTTCCCCTTCTGTGTTGGGTACTTGAGACAGGGATGATGCATTTCTTTCCTGTGTCTCTGGGATGATAGGATTCCTATACTGATCCTTTTTCTCTTTGCTTTCTATCAAGTATTCTAGCCTCTCCATTAGACCTTGAAAGTGTAGTTCAGGTTTTGCCATGTTATTCCAATTAAGATATCTAGAGGCTTCGAACAAAGCTTGTGCTAATTCTACCATCTTCATACAAAGTTTAGTTCTCTCAATTTCTAAGTCTGCTCGAGGGTAGTTTTTGCTCATTTCAGCTACTTGAGGTCCTTCGTTTATTCTGGCTTGATACGCGTGAAACATCATGTCTAGGTTTTCAGGTATGGGTTCCGCTAAAACTGATCCTGCTTTCTAAGCTGGGTCCTCTTGATTCAATTCTTGTGAAGTCAACTCTAGAATTTTGGCTTTAGATTCCTTGAGACTTCCTTCCAACTCAATTATCCTTTTACTCCACTTTCTCTTGATTCTTTCTCTAGAATCTTTCCAAGATTTCGTCTTTTTACTGCTAGATTCTGCAACTTCACTACTTCTGGCTGTTTTCTCTTGATTAAGCTGTTGGTTTTGTAAGAGCGCCTGGGCTCTTGTTATAGCTTGGATAGGCACGTAGGTAGGGTTGGATCCATCTGCGTTGTTTACAATGCCTATCACGTTGATCGGTGTCACATTTGAAGCGTTAACTGGGTTCTTAGGACAATCTTTGATTATGTGCTCTTTGCCACAATCGGCACAAAAGCCTTGTATGTTGTAATATTGAGACTGATCTGCTATCGGAGGATGTGGACAATCCTTTATGAAGTGATCTCCTTGGCACCTAAAGCATGGTCCTCTAGGGCCCTGTGGTCTATGTTGTCTTAATTGGGGCCGTG
Organism: Ceratopteris richardii; assembly: GCA_020310875.1. Classification (NCBI taxonomy): domain Eukaryota; kingdom Viridiplantae; phylum Streptophyta; class Polypodiopsida; order Polypodiales; family Pteridaceae; genus Ceratopteris; species Ceratopteris richardii. Next base: position 125,029,189 of record CM035425.1, on the reverse strand, counting down.
GGTTTGGGTTTGTGTACATCACATTAACATAGTCTAGCTCCCAACTAGGTTCCACTGGTGGACTATCATAATGATATGTCTCCACATGTTCTGGTGACTCCGTGTAATAAGCGGGTGGACTATCTACATGCGTGGAGTCAAAACTGTTTGAGTTCGGGTCACTCTCTGTGATCAAAGGTGAAGAAGGCACTAAGGCCCTACTTACGTTCTCTTCTGCAGCAGCGTATTTGACTAAGATGACGTTCGCGGGTGGGGGTGGCTGCTCAGCTAAAACAGGTTGAGGTCTCTATTGAGCCTAATATGGGTAGTTTTAAGGAGGCCTATAGTAATAAGTCTGAGCATTGTATTGGCCTTGATACCTACCTGGCTGTGCGTATGCTTGCGGGTAGTTCTGTCTCATTGCCTGTTTGTTATATGGGCAGTCCTGAGCCGTTTGATTTGTGTATCTTCTCTCAATTGTACAGTATTGGCCACTAGGGTTGGCTTGTGTTTGTGTTGCATTGGGACACACATTTGCCAAATGATTTCCACCACAAGTGTAACAACGTACGTTAGTGGTTAACTTAGGCATCTGTTTACTAGAAACTCCTAGTTTCTGGGCCACTTTTTCTGCTAGGTCCTCTATCGAGTTAGACAGTTTTGTGGATGCTAGAGATGAACAATCCGAGTCCTTGTAGACTTTTGAGAGTTCCAACTCATCTCTTAAGTTTTCCTCAATGTCTATAAAAATTCTTACACACTGCTCTAGCGTTCTGGGTTCTTTTAAGTACACATAGGAGCGTAGTTTAGAACTCAACAAGCCGTCTAGAAACAATGACACTTGTTTGGCTTGTGAGGGTAACTCTTGCGTTGGGCATCTTTCAACATATTGTCTAAACATACGTCCTGCCAGTCTAACTGTTTCTTGATGGGTCTGTTTGAAGCTATGAATCAACAAAGACGTGTCATGTCTAATCCCACTTTTAGAGAATTCAGTGATGAATGACTCTAAAAAGTGATGGATGTCTCTAAATTGCCTTTGTTGCAATGGTTGGAACCAAGTTAAAGCTATGTTCTTTAACGTTATTCCAAATGCATTATATTGCGTGAACATGTCTTTGACTTGTTCTTCTCTTAGCACTTGCTTGAATTCTGCGACATGGTCATAGGGATCTCCTGTCCCATCAAAATATTTTTTCATGGATTTCACTAACTGAGTGGGTCTCAGTATTCTTGCGTGTTCACGTGGTCTAGGTAGAGGAAAATCATCTCTAACACCTAGTATTCCATGTTCCCTTTGTCTATCTGCTCTATTAGTGTCCGTGGTTGTTCTATCTCTCCCTATGGGGTGATTGAAGCTTACTTCGGGTCTCTCTTTGTTCTTTTCTTTTTGCATGCCATGGGCTGTGGATGCTCCTGCCCCTTGTTGGTTCACGTTTACGTTTGTTCGTGATGGAGGGAATACCAATTCACCTCTCCATGTGTACGTGTTTCTAGCGTGGTCAGGCACCACAAAGACTCTTTCTGAAGTCTCATCCAGGTATACAACCTTTCCAGGTGTATCCGGGTCCTTGAACTCGTAGATTATAATGGAGCCTACCTCGCTAGGTTGTTCTATTCTGTATCTCCAAAATGCTTCGTCTATTTCTTTATTTACAAACAGCTCTATGCTCCTGTTGTCTTGAGGGGTCCATTCTGGAACTAGTACTCCTGTCAGTACAGATTTCCCTCTAGGTGTTCTAGGTTCTTCTATTGGCTCTTTTCCTTGTGCTCTTGCTTCCGTTTCTAACTGAATCACGACAAACTCATTCGTATTGTTTGGTTGCGTACTTAAGACATACATCGTTCCTTCCTTGTCTATGTACGCGTCTCTTTCGAATTTCACCACTGGACGTTCCAATCCAATGGGTTGATCGGAATTATGCATTTGCACCACTTGTCTTCTCAAACCATCCTCATAGATGCGAGCACCTAAGCGGTTGGTTCGGAGAAACTCCAATTGAGTCCTATAGGGTCCTTCAGGTCTTTCTAAATATGCAACATTCGACCCTCCTTCTGGTCTTTCTGTGCTAAATGCCATTTCTGATTCACTCGTGTCTGAGTTCTCATAGGGATAACTAGTGTTCAATTGTTGAGCCCACGATCGAGCAGTAGTGCCTACACTTGCTTCTGATGATCTAAGGCTTCGTCGGTTTGACTTACCTATATGTTTGCCCGATCTAAGGTTCATTAATTTTCTTCATTGCATGCTCAAATCATCAATGATTCTTTGTTATTACTTTCTTGATTCCTTTTAAATTTTCTTGAGATTCTTGTCTTAATGTATGCGTCAGGAATTCGACTTTCTGTGGTACTTTGAGTTCTCGTTCCGTCAGACTTATGTTCTTTCCTTTAGGTTTTCGTAGCACACACTCTTACTTTTAGTCTTGAACTTGATAACTTTAATTCTCTTGAACTTGAGGCGTTCCTATCGTCTTGAATCCACAATGCTAATGTTTATCCTAAGCTAAGAATTGACTGAGGGGGTTGAGTAATCTTCCAACCTCGAGTCAGCTTTTCTGGTTGCTCTGATGCCCAAGAAGCCGTGCTTCCCAAGCTTTATGCCCTTCTCTGCCTTGCTTTGGCTTGCTCTGTTTGCCCTTGATTGCCCTTGCTAGACCTGGAAAAATCCAATATTAGACCAATATCACAAATGGATGATCAAGCACTTGAGTTTATACACTTTGAAAGTCCCTTAACTTTTGGCAAAAATTTTCTTCCCAAGGTCCCCTTTCTTTCCTAGTCCCACTGATGTTCAACCTCAAATTAGCTTATCTAAAAATCAACGTATTCTTTATGAAAAAAATAGTTGAGGTCACGTAGTACTTGTCAAGAGCTTTCTAACGAGCTATTAAGCTCAAAAAACGGACTTCGGATGAAAAAGATATGATCGTTCAGACCCTGGGGGGTGAAAACTGACAAACAGGTTTCTCTTCAAATATGGGCTAAGGGGTCTCCTATGAGTCTAATCACCCAAAAATTTCCTAAAAATAGCCCCAAAATTGGCCAAAAATTGAAACCCTAAAATTTGCATGTGGGTGAGCAATCGCGATGGTCTGAGATGATCGCGATGGTCTGGGACCGTCGCGATGGTCCGATTGAGTGAACAATCGCGATGGCGTCAGTCAACGGTCAACAACCGTCGCGATGGCCCGAAGTGAACCGTCGCGATGGTCACAGATGCGATGGCGTGAGCCAATCGCGATGGTCCAAATTTCGAGTTGTCGCGATGGTGTAAGGGTCTCGTCGCGATGGCGTGGCTAGTGAGCAATCGAGATGGTCTGGCTTGCCACGTGGCACTATCGAGGCGATGGCATGGGCCAATCGCGATGGCGTGGGGTCGACGGGATCGTCGCGATTGTCAAGGACCGTCGCGATGGTTTAAGTGAACCGTCGCGATGGCATGAGACGGTCGCGATGGTCCGGCCGAGCCGTCGCGATGGCGTGAGCCAATCGCGATGGTGTGACACAATCGCGATGATCTGAGACCGTCGCGATGGTCTGAGACCGTCGCGATGGTCCACCAAAATGCAAATTTTTGAGATGCGTCTGTGGATTCCTAGAAGCGCAAGGGTCGCCTACACGCCCATGAACTCGCTTACCAAAATTTCCGAACTTGGCAGACCATCGCGATGGTCTGACACACTCGGCAGATTTCTGACAGAAAGTGAATTTTTACCTTTTCCAAGCTTTCCTGATGCACTGGAGCTCTGTACCTGCAAGAAAACTCAGAAACACACAAGTACACACAAGCACAAAAGCTCTCTCTCTCTCTTGCACATGCACAAATGAGGGAAAATGAGGAGAATGGGTGGATATGGTGAATTTTCTAATTTTTTTGGAGATGGAGATGATGATGCGATGATGAAGATGGAGTGTGGGGGAAGTGAAAAACACTAAAAACTAAGTAAAAACAACAACAAAAACTGAAATTTTTACCTTCCAACACCACTTCTTGCTATACTCTTACCATCACACATTCGTCATAAACTCGATCCCCGGCAATGGCGCCAAATTTGGTGTTGCTCTAGCACAATGGTGAGAACCACGTTAAGAAGCTCCACCTCCTTAATGTCAATCCGCGGAAGAGATAGGAGTGATATGAAGATCGTGAAGGTGAGATGAAGTGAGAGTGAAGGTGAGAAGCATAGAGATGCACACACACATACACACACACTACGAAGAGACAAGCAAGACACAATGGAAGGTGAGAAATTAACTCTATTACTCAAGAACACTCTTACAAGCTCAAAATAGCTCTAAGCTCACACTAACCAACCTCAAAAATGAGCTCTCTAGCTCTTTTTATAGATTCTAGACTAGTTTTGACCGGTTTCACATCTAGTGACCGGCATAGTTAAAAAATAGGTCCTAAGTGCTTTTTGAAAGGGTAAACGGTGTCTAAAAATAACCAAAATTGATATTCTCATTCTACCTAAGCTCCTCAAGCTCGAGGACTCCTCGGCTTGCACAAAATGGAGCTAAAAATTAAGAAAAGGGTTTTTCTATATTACATATGTTACAATAGTGATAAAAATCACTGTTGGAGGTTTTTGAAAAGTATTTTAAAACATAATTCTTTGGAAAAAAGATCCGACTGACTCCCTGCTCTGCCTTTACATGCTTCCGCATCTTCTATGCCTCTGGCTACTGCCAACAATATATATATATATATATATATATATATATATATATATATATATATATATATATATATATATATATATACATGCATATATAAACATACACATAATATACATGAATGCATACACACATATAAACATACACACACATATACACACATACACATGTTATGAGAGTAAGGTCCAATTATACATACCTGTATCAAATGAGGATGTTTTGTCCATCTAGCCTTTAGAATTGTCCACCCAACCTTTAGAATTTTCTTGACACATATGTTTCTCCTATTTTAGTCAACCTAATACCTGTGTTGCTAATTCTTTTTAATACAAATATTAAGTAGCAATTACCAAGGAAGGTATCAAGTCACATGTAAAATGGGAGGAGGAAATTTATCTTGAAGATTTTGAAGGATGGAAAAATAATTTTAAAGGATGGGCGAACAAAAAGTGTCCATTCAATGCAGGTTTTTATTCTTACTTTAGATAAGGTAAGAACAAGAACTTGAATAGAATGGACACTTTTTGTCCGCCCATCTTTTAAAACTATTAATGCATCTTTCAAAATATTCGCAAAAAATTTGATCCTCCCATTTTACATACTTAATACCTTCCTTGGTAACGGCTATTTAATATCTGTAAACAGCTTAGCAAGACAAGTAATAGATTGACTATAAAATGTTAAATTGCCAGACGATTCAATGGTCTAGACATGAAAATCTGCAAACCACACTATACAAAAAACAATTAAAAATGAAATCAAATATACAAAGCTACACATGCATACATACATATATACACATTCATACATACACATACATACATACATACATACATACATACACATATATACACACATACATATACATATATACATACATATACGCATACGTATATATACATACATATACACCTATAAAACACATATACATACATATATACATATACACATACACATATATATACGCACGCACATGCATATTCACATCCACATACACAGACACATAAGCATACACATATATAAAATTATATGCATATATATATATATATATATATGTATGTATGTATGTATATTTATTTATTTACTTTTAATATATCTTTTTTTTTATGAACTTACAGGTTATTATCTGAAAAGTTTTTACCAAGTCAGAATGTTCTTCCTACCTCACATGATGAAATGAAGAAGATAATCAACAATCTTGGTATAGATTATCAATGTATACATGCATGTCCTAACGATTGTATTTTATATAGAGGTGAATATGTAGACTCTTTGACGTCCCAAATCTCAATCTCCTCGATATAAGGGCGAAGAAGGTGAAATCCCAAAAAAGGTATTGAGACATTTTCCATTGGCTCCATAGATTAGACATATATTTCAAAGCCCCGAGTTATCAAAGCTTTTGACTTGGGGACATGATCATAAAAGTACTGATGGAATAATCAAAATCCCTCATGATAGTGTTGCTTTTCAGCATATTGATTCTACATGGCCTGAATTCGCACAAAATCCACAGAATCTAAAGTTGGGAGTTGCATTAGATGGGGTTAATCCATTCTCCATGAAATCTAGTAAATGTTCAACATGGCCAGTGGTAGTCATAAACTACAATCTTCCGCCATATCTTAGCATTAAAAAGGAACATTTACTGCTTTCACTTTTAATCCCAGGCAAAAGACAAGTTAAAGATATGAATATATATCTTGCTCCTCTCATTGACGATCTCCAAGAGTTATGGAGAGGTATTAATGTCACTGATGTATTGAAAAGCATCAATGAAATACATATTACGGTTCGTGATATTGTGGCTTGGACTATTCACGATTTTCCAGGATATGGTGTTTGTTCAGGTATTGATGTAATTTTTTTATTCAATATGCATGTAAATAAATATGATTTAATCTAATTATATTTTTATCATTTTCATGATGCAACAATATCTACTAAGGGTTATAAAGCTTGTCCATTATCTTCGACATCGATGATTCTTGCCTAATGATCATCCATTAAGATCTAAAAGAGAAGCGATACATTTTAATGGAAAGCTTGAAATAGGTCAGTGTCCAAAACCTATGACACCTATGGATTGGTATAGAAAATGGATAAATGGACCTCTGATAGATCCAGAATTAGAAATCTTCAATGATGATGAAGATAATGAGTATGTGAAGAGAGGTAAAGGAAAATTGGCACTCGCAAAGAACATATCAATATGGTATTCTTTGGAGTATTGGAAAGAGTTAAAAGTATGTCATCTTCTTGATCCTATGCATATATTAAAAAATATTGGTTATTCACTATGGCAGCATCTTCTTGGACTGAAAGATACCATAGCATCAAGGAATGATTTGAAAGATCAAAAATCAAAACCAAAGTTATGACCAGTTTTTTATAGACATCGATAAGAAAAGACTTATGCACCTCCTCCTTGGGTACTTACAACAAAAGAGATACAGACTATCAACAATAGAATTCAATTGATTAAGACTCCTACAGGATATGGAGCATCTTTTTAAAACATGTTTACTATGGATGATAAGAGCTTATCTGGGTTAAAGACCCATGACTGGCATAACTTTTTGAAACATATTTTACCTTCGGTTATCGATGGATGTACAACAAAAGGAGTACGAGATGTGATCTATCGTCTTGGATCACTTATAAGGTAATTATGATACTTTTATATTTAATATGTATGAATATTGGATATCTTTTATTTTTTAATTAACTTCTTTATAATTTTTTTATGATATGTATAGGTGGATTACATCCAAAGAGATTGACAAAAACTTGACCCCACAAAAACAAACATGAATGCAAAGAGCTACTATGTTTGATGGAGAAAGAACTTCCTACTTCATTTTTGATATTTAGGTTCATTTATTAGTCCATCTTGTAGATGAAATAGAGATTGCAGGTGTTTTCAACACTCGATGGATGTTTTGGGTCGAGCGATTTATGGGAATATTAAAAGGTTATGTGCGACAAAGAGTGAAACTAGAAGGCTCCATGGCAAAGGGTTAGATGCTGGAAGAGTGCATGTATTACGTTAGTGAGTACCTTGAAAGAGTTCATGAAGAAGCTCCACATGCATGGACCAACGAGTCTTCTTCAAAAATAACAGATGAGGTATTATCAGGTAAGGGAGTTCCATTCTTATTTACATTTCAAGAAAAAAATGATGTTTCTACTTTTGTAGCATATAATAGCGAATGCATGCAAGCATTCCTTAGCGAGTACGAACAGGAACTTCAAAATCTCTGAAGTAAAAGGTGAAAAAACAAAAGATATAAATGTAATCTTGATAATAATGAGATTACAGATATATCTTTTTTCATGGATTGGCTATATAGTCGTTTGCAACGCGCCAACGCAAATAATGAAGAAATCTCAGATGAGCAGAGAGAGTTAATGGTTGTGAACGAAATGTAATTTTATTTTAATAATATTTTATTTTTTTCATATATGTATATTAGTTTCTATTTACTAATTGAATTTCTTTTGCAGGCTCGAATGTTCACTAATATAAGGGCTTTTGGACAGTATATTAGAATCAAAGCCATTGATTCTTTACGTAAAACAGAGGATTCTAGTATTGTTGCTTCTTTCAAGCAACTATCACGTGCTAGCTCAAAAGACACGAACCTTATAGATGGCGAACTTGGTTACGTAGGAGCTATTATTGGTATCTACAAAATTTCATTTCGTACATTCAAACAGGTAGAAAAAAGTTTATATTTTTTATAATAGAGTTAGTTATTTTTTTAAGCACCTAATAATGGGTTTTTGTTTTTATATATTTTGATAGGTCATTTTAAAGGTTGATTGGTTTCAAGCCGAGTATAAAGGTAGTAATTCCACATTAAGAAAGGAATTATCTGGGTTTTGGACAATTGATTCTTCCAAGGTAATGCGATCTACTAAAGAACTATATATTCTTTCTAGGCATATTGAACTAGCAATTTTTTTATAAAAACCCAAATGCTCACCCTTGGTGGCAAGTCATTCATGTGCAACCTAGAGGTAGGTCATTGTTTGAACAGTTTATTTATAGAGAGATCGAAGAAAGTCCTCTTGATGATTCAGCATCAGATACTGATACATCAACATCTGAAAGAGAAATTAAAATCATTATGCGTGATAATGATACTAATCTTTTTGATGAAGAGGATAATTCTCTACATGCTGATTCTACTGATGAGGAAGAGGAATTACCAAAAATAGATAGTAATCCATCAATAGATGATGTGACTCATGAGAACACAGATTTAACAATAGAAGAAATAAATGAAATCAATAAGGATAATGAAGATGAGACTATATTGATGTCTTACCAAAATGATGGCAATAATGAAAACATATGAGCAGCTTAGATAGTAAATTCTACTCTAGTTATCGATCAATAACTTGAAGCTTCTGAATGGATATCAGATAATAGATTTTTATTAACTTGAATAACGATGAATCCTACTAGAGAGATGAAATCATGTTCTTTTAAGTTAGAACATGAAACTCGGGGGTATGCCTAATTATTTTATATATAGCTTTATCTTCGAGGAGCAAATTTTTATCATGTATGTATGCATATGTGTGTGTATTCATGTGTATTATATGTATACATATGTTAGTATGCATGTATATGTATTTCATGTATATGTATGTGTGTGCATGTGTGTGATATATGTATACATGTGTTAGTATGCATATGTGTATATATGCATATGCCTTTATGTAAAATATTCATGTATTCATGTAATATATGCAAGTGTTTATAACTGTGTACATGTATATATGTATATGTGTCTATGTGTAAATGTGTACATGTAAATTTGTATGCATGTATATATATATTTATGTGTGCATTTAGGCATGTATATGTGATGTGTACAGGTATCTATGTATATGTGTCTATGTGTAAATGTGTACATGTAAATATGTATGCATGTATATATCTATTTATGTGTGCATTTAGGCATGTATGTGTGATGCATAATATATCTACTCCATTTTATATTTATGTATGTGTATCTACATGATGTGTATATATCTTTATATATATTATGATCCTCGTTGATTCGAGTAGCTATATATAGAGGCATAAGGTTGGGAGGAGAGACATCTCTCTAGTAGGACGTCGGAGGAATAGATGCAATGTGCACATATACTTCAATCATATGGCTAAAAGGTTGAATTAGAGTTTTTAAATCAGGGGTTTTAAAACCCTAATATCAAAATTAGTGTTTTCAAATTAGGATTTTTGAAATAGGATTTATTTATTTATTTATTTATTTGTGTGTATGCATGTGTTGTGTATGTATGTGTATCTATATGTGCCTATGCATGTGTTGTGTGTGTGTGTATATATGCATGTTTATATGTATATATGCATGTAAATATGATTATATGAGTCTATGTGTGTGTACATATGATTAGGCATGTGTATGTGTATGTGAGTATGTGTATGTGTATGTGTCTATGTGTATTTATTATATGTGTGTAACTGCATGCATGTGTATGTGTGTGTAAAAATGTGCATGTATGTGTGTGTATGTATAAATGTGCATGTATGTGTATATGTGTGTAAATGTGCATGTATGATGTATATGTGTGTGTATGTGTGTATTTGTACCTCTAGTCTCACTCTTCTCTCTCTCTCTCTCATATACATACATACATACATACATAAACACACATACTCATATCCACATATATATACATAAAAGCAGTGCGTATCGTGCATTATTGCGACAATGAGCCATAAGTGTCTGCATCTCTTTTAGACACTACTTATGCGACCATCCTGTCCCAAACTCTGTCTCAAGTGAACTAATTACGTATTTTTTATCCCTCTCATCATGCTCACTACAAAAATAAAAAAAATCATGTAAATAAAATATAAGATATTTATTTCAATTTATATGTAAAATTTATACTTACATCCACGGTAAGTGGACAAGGTGCAGGTAAGAGTCGCATAATGCCCGCATTCTTCTCTTGAACTCCAATCCATTCCCTATGTACACAATGTTCCCCTCTGGCTCTATATTGCACTCTAGTCCTAAGGTGCCTATGCATGTCCTCATAGGCAACTCTGCTTTGCTATCATGATCTGGAGGTGGTATAGGTGTCCTGAAAATAGATAGATAAAAATAAATAAAAATATGTGTTATAATATCATTAAAAAAGTTTATGAAAAAAAAAACATACCTATGAGCAGATAGTTGTCTTCTTGCATGTGGAGCCACAGAAGAGCCCTCCTCTGATCGCTGGGCAAGCATCTGGATCGTATAATCCAGCTCATCATCAGGCATCTCTGAGTAATCATGCATGATGGCCCCTAGAGTATCAGACGGAACTCTTGCTCTCATAAGACTTTTTATGAGATTGAGTTTCGCCTTTCTCTCTCTACCAGGATCCATAATACCTAACATATAAAACAAAATGGGTTAGAAATCAATACATATATGTGTACATATGTATGTGTGTATATGTGTATGGTGTATATGTGAGTGTATGGATCTGTGAGTGTATGGATCTATGTGTATATGGATCTGTGTGTATGTGTGTGTAAATCTATGTGTATATGTGTGTGTATGTGTCTATGTGTATGTATGTGTCTATGTGTGTGTATGTGTATGCATGTGCATTATGTATGCATATGTATGCATATGTGTGTGTATGTCTGTATATGTGTCTACGTGCATGTATGTGTATGCATGTATCTATGCATATGCATGTGCATTATGTATGCATATGTATGCATATGTGTGTGTATGCATGTAAGTATGTATGTATGCATATGTATATGCATTATGTATGCATATGTATGCATGTATGTGTATGTGTGTGTATGTCTCTCTATGTGTGTGTACGCATATATGTGTGTGTATGTGTGTATGTGTGTGTATGTGCGTGTGTGTGTGTATGTGTGTATGCGTGTGTATGTGTGTGTATGCATGTAAGCATGTATGTATGCATATGCATGTGCATTATGTATGCATATGCATGTGCATTATGTATGCATATGCATGTATGTGTGTATGTGCATATGTGTGTGTATCTATATATATGTGTCTGTATGCATGTGTATGTGTGTGTAAATGTGTGTGGATGTGTGTGTGTAAGTGTGTGTGTCTATGTGTGTGTGTATATTTATGTGTATATGTATGTGTGTGTGTCTATGTGTGTATGTGTGTATGTCTATGTGTGTATGTGTGTGTGTGTCTATGTGTGTATGTGTGTGTGTGTCTATGTGTGTATGTGTGTGTGTATGCGTGTATATACGTGTGTATCTATATATATGTGTCGGTGTGCATGTGTATGTGTGTGTGTAAATGTGTATGGATGTGTGTGTGTGTAAGTGTGTATGTGCCTATGAGTGTCTATGTGTTTATGTGTGTGTAGTTGTCTATGTGTGTGTATGTGTCTATGTGTGTATGTGTATGCATGTATGTATGCATATGCATGTGCATTATGTATGCATATGTGTGTGTATGTGTGTCTATGCATTATGTATGCATATGTGTGTGTATGCATTAAGTATGTGTATGTATGCATGTGCATTATGTATGCATGTGCATTATGTATGCATATGTGTGTATGCATGTAAGTATGTATGTATGCATATGCATATGCATTATGTATGCATATGTATGCATGTATGTGTATGTGTGTGTATGTCTCTCTATGTGTGTGTATGCATATATATGTGTGTATGTGTGTATGTGTGTGTGTATGTGTGTGCGTGTATGTGTGTGTATGTGTGTATGCATGTGTATGTGTGTATGCATCATTATGTATGTATGTGTCTATGTGTGTGTGTATGTGTGTGTGTATATGTGTGTGTGTATGTGTGTGTGTCTATGTGTATGTGTGTGTGTCTATGAGTGTGTATGCGTTTATGCGTGTGTATGTGTCTATGTGTCTATGTGTGTATGTGTATGCATGTATGTATGCATATGCATGTGCATTATGTATGCATATGCATGTGCATTATGTATGCATATGCATGTGCATTATGTATGCATATGCGTGTGTATGTGTGTGTATGCAGTATGTATGCATATGTGTGTATGCATTAAGTATGTGTATGTATGCATGTGCATTATGTATGCATATGTGTGTGTATGCATGTAAGTATGTATGTATGCATATGCATATGCATTATGTATGCATATGTATGCATTTATGTGTATGTGTGTGTATGTCTCTCTATGTGTGTATATGCATATATGTGTGTGTATGTGTGTGTGTATGTTTGTGTGTGTATGTGTATGTGTATGTGTATGTGTGTATGCATGTGTATGTGTGTGTATGCATCATTATGTTGGGGATGTAAGGGTCATGTGACCTTACCCCCACATTCTTATATATACATCATATATAGAGCATTGCCTCAAGAGAGATCATTATGTGGGTTTCGAGGCTCCCACGCATGTCCGCGCATCGTTCCTCTCTTCTCTCTCCCTCCATCTCCTCCTTCCTCCTCTTGTTCTGCACACCAAAGCCCTTCATTGATATCAGAGCATGCTGAAGGCTTGTGTGCAAGAAGCTTTAATGGAAGCTTAGGTGAGAAGAGGTAGAAGTGCAGGTCGGCATCTCTTGACAGTTGTTCAGTATTTCGGTCATAACTCAAGCTACGAAGCTCGGATTGATGCGTTTTAAAGTTCTGTGTGTAGTTAACACAGAGAGCTACAATTTCACAGAAGAGTGTAGAACCTGTTTCAGAGTTTTAGACTGCCGAAAATTCGAAAAACGCAGAGTAATGTAGAAGGCGAATCTACATTGAGTAGGATAGCAGATCGGTTTTTGAGTCATAACTTGAGTTCTACAGCTCGGAATGAGATGCTTCAACTTGTTGTGCGTAGCTTGGAAAGATAGCTACAATTTGTAGAAGAACTCAGATTCAGATTCTGAGTTTTAAGTTGCCAAAATTGCAGAATACAGAGCAGTACTGTTGCAAGTGAAAGTGAAATTGACAACATGTGCTTGTTTGGTGCATATCTTGAGCTACACACCTCCGATTGAGGTGTTCTTTATCTCGTTACATAGCCAAGACTCAGATCTTGAAGTTTGTTGAAGATCAAAAGTTCAGATTCAGAGGTTATCACCTCTGAAATAGCAAAACACAGAGTAGCACATCTTCACTAATTGCACTTGGAGGTTGAATTTGCTTTGGAACTTCTTTGAGAGAGAATTTATGGTGTGCAAGCTCTTATTTTCAGAGCTTCAAGACATTGTACATGTATGATCATTGTGGTAGCTCCTCCATATGAGAGTAGAGCATGATCTTGTTACGTGTTTGACATGTAAGATGACATTGTGGTAAACTCTTTTTGAGGTTTATGTCATCGTGAGTTTGATCATGGATGTATAGTGGCATTGTGGTCTATATCTTGCTTATGCCACTTGGTTACGGATTTACTTTCCGATTGCACATACTTTTGTGAGAGTTGATTTTGGATCTTGGTTGGTACTTGTATCTTTTGTTTTCTTTGCAGGTACATGATCCAGATTGGAGCTTCAGTTGCATACTTGTTTGTCACCTTGATTTGCTATTCTATTAGCAAATGTTCATTGATTTGATGTTGTGGATGGTGATTCCCACATGGTTATTTTGGTTCTAGAGTCCATTTTACAGAGGAGATGATGCCAAAATTTCATCGGCTTTTAATTTAGAAGAGAGCTCTATTGGATCTTGAAGCTTGTGTGATAGCTTTGGATCATTGACTATCTCCATTCACTTGGACTTCGTCACACATTATTTGTGATAGGTGGGACTATCTTGCAGGATTCATTCTTGAGTGGGAGATACATCATCATTGTATTTGCATGTGTTGCTATTAGTTTTTGGCATATGTAGTTGCCATTATCCTTGCTTGGATCAGTGACAGGTGGTGACAGGTTACTTATTGTTCTTTGGTTATTAGTTATCTTGTTTGATTGCTCAATTTACAGGGGATCCTCTGTCGAATTTTTCCCAGGATTCTTCCACATCTATTTGGTCACTTTGGAGACTTGGTGAGCAGGCTTATGCTCATGGTTTTATGCGCATGCTAGATGCATGATTATGTGACAGGTGGTTCACATGGTTTTCTTCTCCAGTGAGACATATGTGATGTGAGTTATGCATATGGATATGCAGGTGTGATCCTATTCAGGATAGAGTATTGTTTCTAGTCTCTTGTTACATTGCTAGTCTATTGGATTGCCAGCATGGTGTCTTCTCGATTTGATGGTATTGACTTTCCGAGATGGAAAGCTCAGATGTGGCATACATTGGTTCGTGCAGGGTTACATATGTATGTGCATAGAGATGCACAGAGGCCTCGTGACATTCCCGACCATGTATGGATGGATATGGATGCATTGGCCAGCTCCAATCCTGATTACAGCTTGTGGATTGTATATATGAGTCTGTTATGTATGAGGAGACGAGTAGTGCATTATGGCAGAGACTACATGATATGTATGTGAGTCCATTGACTCATGTGAGATATAGATCACATCGACGACTTCGATGTTGGCATTGTGGTCGTGAGGGCCATATTCGACGACGTTGCTTCAGGCGGATGTGACGACGACATCAGAGACATGCACGTGATGTAGATCAGGTAGTGACTTCAGGAGAGTCTATAGCAGTTGATTATGCCAGTGATGGTGATATCACTTTCTCCTATGGTTCATCTCAGGATTCCTCTTATTCATTGGATGGTACACATATGGCTTGGTTGCTTGATGCATTAGCCAGTTTTCATGTTACTCCACATCGTGAGTGGTTTTGTCAATTCTCAGGTGAGAGTCGTGGATGTGTGCACATGCCTAATGGTATGGCATATGACATTGAGGGTGCAGGAGATGTATGCCTTATACTACCTAGTGGAGCATCACTTATACTCAGACATGTACGCTATGTGCCTTCATTCCCTATGAGTTTGATTTCAGTTAGTCAGTTACAGGAGAGCAGATGTTATGCATTCCTTGGTGAGCATCATTTTGAGTTGCAGTTGGGACAGCTTATGCTTGTCAGAGGTGCCAGGATTGGGCACATGTATCCACTGCAGGTACTTCATGTGAGAGACAGTCTCGTCTCAGTGGGAGTTCAGCCTTATGTGCAGTGTGAGACTCATCATGTCTCATTTTATCTACCTACAGATAGGTCTAGTGATATTCATGATGCACATATATGGCAGGATTCAGATGCTCAGATGGATACACATGTAGAGCATGTTTTGGATGCTCATGATGCTTATGTAGAGCATGCTTTTATTGATCATATGGATGATCTTACAGAGCAGACTTTGGATGATCAGCTGGATGCTTTAGAGCATGATGTGGATGCTCGTATAGAGCATTGTGATGATACTCACTTAGAGTTAGATCATCAGATGGATCTTGGTGTTGATGTTGTGCAGTCAGCTCATGTGGAGCATGATCATACACTTGGTGTGGTAGAGCAGGATTGCTCTAATGGTACACAGCGTGTACCAAAGCATATTAGCTCTCAGGATGCACAACTAGACACATCCTTGGTTGATAGGATGGCTGATTTGGATGCTGAGGAGTCAGCAGTTATGCAGACATTCTTGGATTCGCTCATGCCAGATGTTGACACAGATATGTCAGGACATGTTGGTCTTGATGATGGTGCTTTGGATGCCTTGGATACAGGCATAGCTGACATACTTAGGTTAGCCAGGATAGCACATGTTTCGTCAGCATTCGGGAGTCTGATGTACGAGTTGTTATGCTCGAGACCAGACATTGCAGTTGCTATTGGAGCATTTGCACTTGGAGTTGTCAGTCGTTCAATGATTGACATAGGCATAGAGCGAGTGGGAGCTTTGCAGGAACTTCATCAGTTCTTGCGTCAGTCAGATATGAGCTCGACTCTTGTCGATATGAGTCTAGAGGAGTTTGAGGTGCCTGGATACACCTTGTTCGAGGCAGTTGGTGTAGGTTGATTGGTATGGGTAGAGATCCGGACTCTTCCTATACATTATTGTATAGTCCTACATCATTCTTTGTATATTTTACCACTTATGGTCACATTGACCCTTAAGTGGGAGATTATTGGGGATGTAAGGGTCATGTGACCTTACCCCCATATTCATATATATACATCATATATAGAGCATTGCCTCAAGAGAGATCATTATGTCGGTTTCGAGGCTCCCACGCATGTCCGCGCGTCATTCCTCTCTTCTCTCTCCCTCCATCTCCTCCTTCCTCCTCTTGTTATGCACACCAAAGCCCTTCACATTATGTGTGTATGTGTCTATGTGTGTATGTGTGTGTGTATGTGTGTGTGTGTGTCTATGTGTCTGTGTGTGTTTATGTCTATGAGTGTGTATGTGTTTATGTGTGTATGTGTCTATGTGTGTATGTGTGTGTATATGTGTGTGTATGTGTCTATGTGTCTATGTGTCTGTGTGTGTGTCTATGAGTGTGTATGTGTTTATGTGTGTGTATGTGTCTATGTGTGTGTATGTGTCTATGTGTGTATGTCTATGCATGTGTGTATGCATGTGTATGCATATCTGTGTGTATGTGTGTGTATGCATTATGTATGCATTATGCATGCATTATGTATGCATTATGCATGCATTGTGTATGCATATGTGTGTATGCATTATGTATATGTATGTATGCATGTGCATTATGTATGCATGTAAGTATGTATGTATGCATATGCATATGCATTATGTATGCATATGCATATGCATTATGTATGCATATGCATATGCATTATGTATGCATATGCATATGCATTATGTATGCATATGCATATGCATTATGTATGCATATGCATATGCATTATGTATGCATATGCATATGCATTATGTATGCATATGCATATGCATTATGTATGCATATGTATGCATGTATGTGTATGTGTGTGTATGTCTCTCTATGTGTGTGTATGCATATATGTGTGTGTATGTGTGTATGTGTGAGTATGTGTGTGTGTGTATGTGTGTATGCATGTGTATGTGTGTGTATGCATCATTATCTGTGTATGTGTCTGTGTGTATGTGTGTGTATATGTGTGTGTATATGTGTGTGTGTATGTGTGTGTGTGTCTATGTGTATGTGTGTGTGTCTATGAGTGTGTATGTGTTTATGTGTTTGTATGTGTCTATGTGTGTGTATGTGTATGCATGTATATATGCATATGTGTGTGTATGTGTGTGTATGCATTATGTATGCATATGTGTGTATGCATTATGTACATGTATGTATGCATGTGCATTATGTATGCATATGCATTATGTGTGTGTATGCATGTAAGTATGCATGTATGCATATGCATATGCATTATGTATGCATATGTATGCATGTATGTGTATGTGTGTGCATGTCTCTCTATGTGTGTGTATGCATATATGTGTGTGTATGTGTGTGTGTGTATGTGTGTGTGTATGTGTGTGTGTGTATGTGTGTGTATGCATCATTATGTGTGTATGTTTCTATGTGTGTATGTGAGTGTGTGTATATGTGTGTGTGTATGTGTGTGTGTGTATGTGTGTGTGTGTCTATGAGTGTGTATGTGTTTATGTGTGTGTATGTGTCTATGTCTCTATGTGTATGCATGTATATATGCATATGTGTGTGTATGTGTGTGTATGCATTATGTATGCATATGTGTGTGTATGCATTATGTATGTGTATGTCCGCATGTGCATTATGTATGCATATGTGTGTGTATGCATATATGTGTGTGTGCATGTGTATATGTGTGTGTATGCATGTATATGTGTGTGTATGCATGTATATGTGTGTGTATGCAACATTATGTGTGTATGTGTGTATATGTGTGTGTATATGTGTGTGTATATGTGTGTGTATGTGTGTGTGTGTCTATGTGTATGTATGTGTGTCTATGTGTGTATATGTGTGTGTATGCATATGTATGTGTGTGTAAGTGTGTGTGCGTGCATACGTGGCTTCAACAATAAATCCTTGCTCTCTCTCGCTCTCTCTCTCTCTCTCTCTCTCTCTCTCTCTCTCTCTCTCTCTCTCTCTCTCTCTCTCTCTCTCTCTCTCTCTCTCTCTCTCTCTCTCTCGTTCTCTTGCTCTCTTACATCCAAATCCGGACACAAATGTGCCGGGAGAAATGGAAATTTTATTTAACATTCCAGAGCGTAGTTCATGCGACGCTCTGGAACACAGGACGTCGCTTATGCGGTGCTTAAACGTTGCAGCCAGTTTGCCAACATCACAAATAACATCGCTAGTTAGCGACGCTATTTGCAACGCACACTTTTAGCGTCACATAAGCGACGCTACCATCGCTTATGCGATGAAGGATCGTAAAAAACAAAAATCCAAAAATAAGACCATCGCTTATGCGACGCTAGCATCGCATAAGCGACGATTCTCATTTTTTTTTCAATTCGGGGGCGTCGCTACGCCCCCTATTTCTTGTAGTGTTTAATGCATTTTTTTTACTGAATGTGGGATAAAATATCAGTGTACAATGACGTATACACCTCAATAGAATGGAGTTTGTGAATGGAAGAACATGTCACTCATGGAGATGGCAAGGTGTATGGTCAAGAGTCAGGCTTTACCACATAGTTTCTGGCTTGATGTTGTCATGTGTGCAGCATATATACTTAACAGGTGTCCCACTAAAGCATTGTAGTCTATCACTCCATATGAGGCTTCGCATGGTCGTAAGCCATCTGTTGCTCACCTGCATGTTTTTGGTTGTTTGGCATATGCATTAGTGCTTGAACAACATTGCAAGAAATTGGACAATAAAGTAGTAAAATGTATTTTTGTTGGGTACAATTCTGAAAGCAAAGGCTACTCTCTGTATCATCCATAGACTAAATGCATTTTGGTTAGTTGTGATGTTGTTTTTTTGGAAGATTCTATTCAGCCTTTACTTTTATGTACGAAGGAGACATCTGTTAGCTCCAAAGACATGTATGATACTTTGCTGCCCCTCTTTATAGGTGGGTAGTCTAGTGCTTGTCCTAACAAGGCAACTTCTCAACCTTTATAGGGTTCATGTGATGATGTAGATCATTCCATTTCTTATGCACATTTACATGATGCACTTGTTGATGAGAGAGTTGATATTGAGGAGGCAAAAACTATGCCAAAATGGTTAGTGTAGACTTTGCGTGATAGCAAATTAGATGCACCTCTATCATATCCTACTCGTTCAGGCTCTCATAGTGCCTCTTTTGCATCATATTTCTATGTTATGGCTACATCTAGTCTCTGTGATGAGAATGAGCTTATTTTGTTTGATGAAGCAAAAAAATCAGAAAATTGGATGGCTGCTATGTAATCAGAATATGATGTTATCATGAAAAATGGTACCTGGTCTTTGTCTGACTTGCCTTCTGGCAAGAAGGCCATTGGCACTAAGTGGGTATACAATCTAAAGTGTAAGCTTGATGGGACAGTTGATAGGTATAAGGCTAGGCTTGTTGCAAAGGGTTATGCACGGGAAAGAGGCATTGATTTTGATGAGACCTTTGCGCCTACATGCCAAATGACTACTGTCCGTAGCATCTTTGCACTTGTAGCTCATCATTGTTGGAATGTACATTAGTTGGAAATTAAAACTGCATTTTTGAATGGTGATTTGCATGAAGAAGTGTATGTTTTTCAGCCTCGTGGCTTTGTGCAGAAAGGGCATGAAAACCACGTGTGCAGGTTAAAGAAGGCATTATATTGGTTAAAGCAAGCACCACGTGCTTGGTGTGAAAAGATACATGCCTATCTGATTGCACATGGTTTTGAGAACAGTCCAATTGAGAGCACCTTATATGTTAAGCGTGCAAATGATGTGCTTCTTATCATTGTTGTGTATGTTGATGGCATGCTGCTCACTGGTCCTCATGAGAAGCATATTGCTGATTTCAAGGCTGATTTGCATGCCTCATTTGAGATGTCTAATTTGGAGCATTTGCATCAGTACTTGGGCATTCAATTTATGCAAGTTGATGATGGAATGGCTTTGTGTCAAACAAAATATATTGACATATTATTGCACTGTTTTGGCCTTGAAGACTATAAACCTATTGCCACTCCTATGGAGACAAGTTTACGATTGAATCTTCATGATGCTTGAGATGCATTTGATGTTGTTCTCTATCAGCAGGATGTTGGATGCTTGATTTACTTATGCATTACTCGGCCAGATATTCAGCTTGTTGTCTCATAGGTGAGAAGGTTTATGCATTGCCTAGGTGTGAAGCATTGGCAAGCCATTCAGCACATCTTTCGCTACTTGAGTGGTACCCGGCTACTTGGATTATTTTATCCCAAGGGATGGTCACTACCACCAGATTTACATGCTTTTTTGACTCTGACTGGGTTGGTTGCTAAGACACTCATGTGTCCACTAGTGGCTTTTGCTTCATGCTTGGTAGCTCTTGTATATCTTGGTTGAGCAAGAAGTAGCCTACTATGGCCACTTCCAGTTGTGAGGTTGAGTATAGGGAAGCTTTCACAATGACCATTGAGTGTGTGTGGCTCATATGTCTCATGGCTGATTTGGGTGTTGGTCAGTCTTCTGCCACCACCATCTTCACTAACAGTTAGAGTGCATTTGCACTTGTGAAGAACCATGTGTTCCATGCTGGCACTAAGTACATTGAGGTGCATTATCATTATGTCAGGGAGAGGTTCTTTGCTGGAGAGATCATCTTGGCATATGTGTCCACATAGGAGAACATTGCAGACCTTTTCACGGAGGCTCTACCTAGGGAGAAGTTTTAATCTTTCCACAAACCTTTGGGCTTACTTCCTTTTGTGGATTGATTCCACATAGCTTGGCACTTCCTTATACATGAGTGTCGGCTCCTTGTTCACCGCATCACTCCCAAGGGGGATTTGTTGATATATTTAGGTAGTGATGTGTGTGAACACACTAGGATTGCTGAGGCATTTTTTTCCCTCTTTAGAAGGTTTTTCCCCCCGGCTTGTATATACACCTATTGCCCTAATGGGTTACTTATCATCCATCCAATTGCCTCAAATAGGAATTTTTGGATTGCACATATTGAGCTTTTGCACCATTATGAAGCCATTGAGTCCCTAGATTCAGTAGGAACCTCAAGGGATAAGTTAGAGAAAGTATGGTGAGGTATTGAGCTTGAGAACCACTAGTTAGGGAGCTTAGGCCTAGTGCCATTGGTTGTGTGGAAAGTAGTATTTCTCAAGAATACCAACAAAGGGGGCCTTAGAGTCAATCATAAACTTGATTACAATCTAAGGAGTGCACAAATCAAACCAAACCCTCTCATTTGCACTCTAATTGATTGCTCTATCCAGAGGAATCAGCTGACTACATAATAGACTTGTAGAGTGATGAATAATATTTTCCTTGATTATCAAGCTTTTGTTCTTGTTTTCTTTGATGGTATACTTGTTTATGGTAAGAATGACAGTAAGCACGAGAAGCATTTAGACATACTTTTTTATATGTTACATCATAACACACTTTATGCCAATCTTGAAAAAAGTTACTTTTTTCGAAGTAAACTAGAATATTTAGGGCATATCATTTCTAGTCAAGTGCATGTAGACTCAAAGAAAATCAAAGTAGTTGTAGAATGGCATGTCCCTCAATCAATTAATGATGTATGTTCTTTTCTTGGGTTGGCTAGTTTCTATAGAAAGTTTGTTAAAAGTTCTTCTTATTTGGAACTTCCCCTTACTTTACTATTGAAAAAGAAATTAAAACTTGCATAGGAATTAGCACGAAAATAATCTTTTGAAAAACTCAAACATGCACTTTCACATGCACCTCTTTTGCAATTACCTGATTTTGCACAACCTTTTCATGTAGTTATAGATACTAGTGGCTCAAGTATAGGTGCAATTTCAATGCAAAATGATCATCGCATTTCATTTGAGAGTTGGAAACTTAGACCCTTTGAAAAGAATTTTAGTATGTATGTTAAGGAACTTTTAGCTGTTGTGCATGCTTTAAAGATATGGAAACATTACATTATGGGTTCAGAGGTTTTAATTCAAACATAGCAACAAGCTATTAGCATTTATTAAATCAACCATTGATTTCTGATAGACATATCAAATGGGCTTATTTTATTCAAAATTTATAGCTTATGATTTAGTATCAACTTAGCAAAGCTAATATTGTAGCAGATGCACTTAGCTGTTTTCCATCACCAGAGTCACATTTCGTTTCTATCCATAATATTTTTTCCATTCATTTCATGACATGGTTTCTACTATGCTTCAAATTTGTATTTTTCATGTGCATGGAATGCTTTCAATAATTATGCATCTTCAACTAATGAACATTATACATTTCATAATGGTTTTTTGTATTTTGAACACAAATTATGCATCACTCAGGATTTGATAGATTTTGTTATGAAAGAAGTGCATGAACCACCTTATATGTGACATAAGGGCATACGAAGCACATCTGCTTGTAAAGATTTCTTCTTTTGGCTGAATATGGAAAAAGATGGTGCCCATTGTGTTTCCCAATGCATTGTGTTTCAGCATGTCAAATGTCATCATGGTAAAGCATTTAGATTATTAATGCCACTACCCATTCCTAATGAATCATGGGAACATATTTCTATGGATTTTATTATTGTTCTACCTATGACTTCATCTCATAATGACATGATTTGGACAATTGTTGATAGGTATAGTAAAATGCATATTCATCCCATGTAAAAAGACCTTTTTTGCACCTCAAGATACTAAGTTATTTATTGAAAATATTTTCCCATGTCATGGTTTCCCAAAAGTCATGTAATCTTGTCATGATGTTCATTTTTGCAATCATTTTTGGGTTGCATTATTTCAACATTTTGGTTCAAAAATAGATTTTAGTCCTACATTTCATCCTTAAAGTAATGGGCAAAGTGAAGGTACAATTAGCACTATTATTGATTTATTGTGTAGTTTTCATTAGATAGTCCCTCTAAATGGGATGAGAAATTAACATTCCTTGAATTTGCTTACAATAACACAACACATACAACTATTGGCCATGCGCCTTTTAAAATTGTTATGATAAAGAGATTCCCATTCCCATGTCACTCACTCAAATTGATATTCCTATGGCTGATTCTATTTCTCAAGTTTGCATTTCCATACTTCACAAAGTTCATGAGATCATTAAAAAAAATCAAGAACGTTACACTCGTAACATTAATAAGAAATGGTGAGCAAAATAATTTAATGAAAATGATTTAGTATGGTTACGTAACATTGAATGGTATTTGAAAAAATTTTACAACATCCTAAAGTAAAACTTGCACCACACTATTATGAACCATTTCACATTATTCAAAAGAGCAATGATAATTCTTTTAGATTAGATATACCATCTCGCTCAAACATACATAACTCTTTTCATATTAGTTTACCAAAGCCATTCAAAGGCACTTTACCACTAACTCCTATTCTTGATGATCCTCCTTTGCTTGAAGAAGAATCTGAAATCTAAATTCCTGAGAAAATGATTGATCATGATGCAACCATTACATGTGTAGGTACTCAGTATCATAGATATTTAGTAAAGTATAAAAATCATACTATTGAAGAATCTCAATGGATTCATAAGAATTCATTAATGACTCATTATGATCACGTAATCTTTGCATATCATTCATAATCACAATAATTTAACTCTCCAAATAGACATTTCCATGCATGTGTTTCTACATGGAACATGCTTATTCTTGTTCAATGATGGTACATGTGACTCGCCATTCACATCTATTTTATTCCTTATCAATTGTGGTCAGTTGCTTTTCCAACTAGGGGGCATGTTATCATTTATGGAATGTTGAATTTTAGACTCTATTTTATTGGGAGTTTGTGTTTCGAGACAACAGCTAAAAGTTCGTGAGGGTGTGCTTGGACGTGGAATTATTTGGATGTATCTAGAAACAAATAAGAGAAATTATATTTTTGTAAATAAAAGCTAAGCCTCACTGTAAAAAAGAGCAACTTTTACTCACATGCCTGCTCTTCAAAGTAATTGCCCTCATTGTAACTCTATATTTTTTATCCAAAATACACCCCTCACAAACATGCTTAGAAGTGCCTCAAGTTTGGGTAAAGCAGACACAATTTTAGATTCCTTTAAGCAAAGCAAAATAAAAAATTTTAGATGAACAAAATGTGCATGCCAAAGCTTTTCATACATAAAAATCTTCAAGTGCGCATGAAAAATCATTCACAGATTTACCATAATTTGTGAGCTTATAAAACTCATGAGATAACACTCTAGATGTAATGCTTTTGTCACCATTAGAAAGATCATGAATGTGCATTTGTCATTAAGAAATTTCACTATTAAGCCGATTTCTACTAATTTTGATGTTGACAAGATATTCTTTTTTATCCCTGATACATATAAGGCATCTAATAAAGTGAATGTGCTTCCATTTGTAGCAATAAGAATAATTTTCGCAACTCATATAATAGGATAAAAAGATTTGTTATTACCTATAGGGTAAAGCTTAAGTGAAGTGAAGAAATTGCACTACAATGTAAAATACCAAACATTTAATTCCACTACAAACATACATTGATCATGAGAAGATGGACCATAACTGCAATGAATGGTAAATACCTTCTCTTTATTATGAATAAGATTAGTAGACTCAATTCTAAGACTAGAGGCCTTTGCAACAACCATTCCAACCTCTTTCTTCTTTGCCTCTTTTGCAATCAACTAAGACAACTCTTAATGAGTCCATGATCATTTGCCTTATAGTACTTTCTATTAGACATAGATCCAAGCTAGATCATATATTAGTGTGTGTTGGAACAAGAGCATGAGTTGCTAAGGTTCCTAGTGTTGATATATTTAGGTAGTGATGTGTGTGAACACACTAGGACTGTCGAGGCACTTTTTTCCCTCTTTAGGAGGGTTTTTCCCCCAGCTTGTATACATGCCTATAGCACTAATGGGTTACTTATCTTTGTACATTCTCTTGGTAATACATTCAGTATTGTGTGTTGTGCTCCAAGCTTCTTCTTCTTCCTTGTGGTGTTCGTGTGCTTTCGCAGACCTCAAACTCCAACAACTGGTATCAAAGCAGGTCGCCGCTTCATCTAGGGCATCATCAACACCCCTCCAGTCACAATCTCAAAGTCGCATGAAAATTGGTGAGCATACTCAGGCTGATTAGGAATTCAAAACCACTTCTCTCTGTGGTGTTGAAAATGTGATCTAAGCTCATTTTGGCCTCCAAATGCACTATCATAGTGCTTCTATAGGCAATTTTGTCTCTTTATGCCAAAGATATATGCATGTTTTGGTTCGCCAGTATAAGCATCTCAAAGTCTACTACAAGTTTAGTAGAACTTGACAGGGTAGTTCTGTTCAACTTTTTGAGATACAACCATTTTTCTACATCAAGGTATTTTAATCAATGGCCATGGCTGAAAGCAGTGATGTAGTCTGTATGCTTGTTGTTGAGGATAAGTTGGATGGTACCAATTACCCATTATGGGCATATATAATGCATCATGTATTGGTTGCAAAAGGACTATGGAATATTGTGTAGGGTGTTGAAAAACATCCTTTACACTTGCAAACACAATTGCTGAAAATGATGCAGACAGGATTGAAGATGGCAATATTCTTCATGTTCCTGTTCATGTTGCAGTTCTTGCTACACCTATTGTAGAGCAAATTTGTTGGGATGCTAGAGATGCTCAGGCATATGCTTTGATAGACTTGTCTGTCAAACGTGCCATTATTCCTCACATTCACTTTTGTAGAACATCTAAGGATGCTTCAGATACACTTACCACTTTATATCATGCAAGGAATTAGGCTCATGTTGCTTACCTCCAAAAACACTTCGAGAGTGAGCACATGAATGAAGGAGATTCCATGGATAGTTTTCTGACAAAGATCAAAGATTTGAAGGAATAGTTAATTTTTTATGATGATGTCTTGCCTGAAAACTCACTTGTGCAGACTGCTCTGAATGTTCTTCTTGACTCATATCAAAGTTTTGCTTCTACTCTTCGTTTGATTATGAAAGTCAATCCAAATGCCTTAACATTTGAGGAGTTAGTCTCTGTTCTATTGCGGGAAGATCAGTCTAGGCAAAACAGGTCCATTATGCATGTTGCAGATCAAGCTTTTGTGGCTAGTCAGAAGGGCAAAGGTAAATGGAGCTCTTCTACTAGTAACTAGAAATATGCTAACTCTGCACAATCAAAGAAGGATGGCAAAGAATAGAAGAAAACATAAAAGCATAAGTTTTTTTGCAAATATTATAAAGGAAATGATCATGTCATAAAGAGCTATCCATAACTGGCTGCTAAAGAGGCAAGGAAAAAGAGGCTAGAATGGTTGTTGTAGAGGCCTCTACACCCAAAATAGAGTCTGCTAATCTTGCACAGAATGAAGAATGGGCATTTACTGTTGTTTGTAATTTTGACCATCTTCAACTGAAGAGTGTATGTCTATAGTAAACTCAGATGTTTGGTACTTTGATAGTGGGGCAACCACACATATTATCTCGCATCATAGTTTCTTCACTGCACTCAAGCCAGCCCTTGCAGGGAATACTGTCACATGCAGCAACAACTCGTCTTATCCTGTTATGGGACTGGTAAGATCATTCTGACTACTACTTATGGTAGTTCTTTTACATTGTCAAATGCTTTATTTGTGCCATGGATCAAGAAAATAGGTTATTAGTTTCAGCATTAGCCAAGATTGGCTTGGTCATGAAATTTTTTGATGACAGATGTAGAGTTCATGATTTGTCAAATGGCAACATCATTATTGCTTCTATCATTTTATGTTGTGGTTTGTATAATATCATAGATTATGCAAAATCTGTGAATGATTCAACATGTGCACTTCAAGATTCATAGGCTATGTCAGATGCAAAGCTTTGGCATGCATGCTTTGGTCATCTGAATTTTGCTAGTTTGCTAAGCCTAAAAAATTTGAAATGGTGTCCTCTTTGCCCAAACTTGAGGCACCTAGTAAACACGTATGTGAAGGCTGTATTTTAGGAAAAATGCAGCATTCCTCATTCCCAAAAGATCCAAGAGTCAAGCATTGGTAGGCGATTAAGTGCATCTTTTGCTGCTTGAGTGATCGGTTACTTGGATTATTTTATCCCACGTGGGGATCACTATTGCCAGATTTACATGCTTTTTTTTACTCTGACTAGCTGGTTACTATGACACTCGTGTGTCCACTAGTGGCTTTTGCTTCATTCTTGATAGCTCATGTATATCTTCGTTGAGGAGGAAGTAGCCTACTATGGCCACATCCAGTTGTGAGGCTGAGTATAGGATAGCTTTCGTAGCAACTTTTGAGTGTATGTGGCTCTAATGCCTTATGGCTGATTTGGGTGTTGGTCAGTCTTCTGCCACCACTATCTTCACTAATAGCCAAAGGGCATAGGCAGTTGCAAGAAACCCTGTGTTCCATGCTCGCACTAAGAACATTGAGGTGCACTATAATTAGGTTAGGGAGAGTTTCTCTACTGGTGAGATTAGTTTGGCATATGTGCCGACACACAAGAACATTGTAGACCTTTTCACAAAGGTTGTGCCTAGGAAGAAGTTTGAAGCTTTCCGCAAAGCTTTGGGCTTATTTCCTTTTGTGGATGTGTTAATATGTTTAGGTAGTGATGTGTGTGAACACACTAGGACCGTCGGGGCACTTTGTTTCCTCTTTAGGAGGTTTTTTTCCCCCCGGCTTGTATGTACGCCTATAGCCCTAACGGGTTACTTATCTTTGTACATTCTCTTGGTAATACGATTAGTATTGTGTGTTAGCTTCTTCTTCTTCCTTGTGTTGTTTGCGTGATTCCGCATACCTCAAACTCCAACACCTAGCTTAGGGATTATCCTAAGTTTTCACCTTAGAAAGTAGAGTGAATGTCATGATGGCCACATGTCACAATAGAATGCTCTAGAAGCTTTCTAATCTTGGAGTAAGATGATAAACAGGATGGGAGCAGAGTAGCATACATGCCATTTTTTTCAAGTCTCACGTGAGAAGTTTCTCACACTTGGTATTAGAGCATTTGATCTTGGGCATGCGGAGCTCCAAGAGAGAGAGTGAGAGAGAGTATATTTTTTTTCTCTTGTTTCTATCTTTGGACAAAACACGACTAGGTGGATTTTTTTTTGAGCATCTTCTTTGTTGTTTTTCTCACACAATTGCTGAAGTGAGTAGCTATAGAGTTCTCTTGTCGAGTTCTACAACAAAAAGGTGTTCAATAGTCCCAAGGGAGGCCCCCAAGGAGCTTGATGCACGTAGATGCCTTTGACTAGGTCCACAATAGGGTTGTTAAAGACAAACATTCGCTCGGACAACCGCTCTCATCGCCCATGCACACTCAATTTGAGTATGAATAGGTGAGAGACTTCCCCTCTTCCTTCTCTCCTTGAGTTGTGAACAAAGAGGACATAGAATCCCATATACATGCAAGATTTTCATTGGAGGCTTGCTATATCAGATTAAAATCGACAATGCATGCAACTTGCTTGCATGGAGCTTTCATAGAAGGTAAATGGGACATATTCTCTTCATCTACCCCTCGGCACATGGACAAATTGCACTACCTATGCTCACTCTTTTGACCATAACTCTCTCAATTCTCATCCAAATTGGATGATTCAACTTGGTATATAAACTAGAGTCCATGAGCTTTCTTTTAAGTCAATGGTTGAAACTCATAATTGGATCATTAGAAACCACTTATACAAAGGATTTAATTCTCTACATACCTCTTCAAGCAGAGATGATTCCCATCTACCTAGCTCCATTGTTTTGGCCATAACTTCCTCACAAAAGGTCCCAATAAAGAAATTCAAAATTGTTCCAAATTTTATGCTTCAAGACTTTATTTTGACTATCATGTACTATATTTCGACCATTGCAAGCCATCTTTGCACAAGCTTTTAGATGGCTATTGAGTGGCAAGAAACTCTTTTTGAGTGAATTAAGTGTCCAATTATGATGATTGAGATTTCATAATCCTATTTAGTATCATTTGGTCTAGGAATGAATTTATTCTTATACCTTTCCATCATATTTTTACTCTCAAGTACATGAATTTGGATACTTTTTGCATCATAATTTATAAATTTGCATTGTTTTCTCTTCCAATTTTTATGAAACTAACATTGGAATGGGCATCAAAGTTAGCTTTGATATGACTCATCTCTGCACATGAACTTACATTAACTTATGTTGATTCATAAAAGCATGCACATGTCTTCTTTGTGCGTTTTAGAATCTTTTACAGGTACTAGAGTGAGAACAACAACATTGTTATGAGGGAGAGTAGTGCCCAACAACACATGTTGCAAAAGTATTTTTGTTTGCAAGTTTTTGGAGTAAAGAAAGTGGTTTTCCCACCATTGGGCTGATGCCTATCATTATATCATGGTTATTATTTTTTTCAAGCTTCATTTTCTTTTGAAAATGTTATCGAAAATTTTGTAGCTACATGGCATTATATGCCATAAGAGAACTAGGTTGTGTTGTACGAGAGAGAAATTCTCATAAAGTAATTGAATTAGAGAAGAAGATGTATGCATACATAGATGGTATGATTTCTAGAAATGTGAAGTGCATGATGCATTTTCTATCTATAGAAGACCATTTTTATATATCACCAAGATGAGTTAGTGTGAGTGTAAAGCATGTGGCATAAGTAATATTAGTAAACTAAGTTTGCTTTTAGAAAGAAAATTACAAAGATAGATGATCTTTCTCATTTTCATTTAGATTGGGAATGGTTAGGGGATGGAGTCCTTATAGTAACCAAGATCTCCTCCAAGAGAACATTTAGTTGAAGTAGCTAGATACTAGAAGCTATGTCTAAGAGAGACAAAGGAATAAGTTTAGAACATCTAAGTATGATTGATGGCAAATAATATCTTATCTTGAAAGATGCCATAAGAGTTCATGATGTAAGTTAGCATACTAACTCTAAGATTTTGTACTTTAGATATTCTTTTAGAGCACAAGAATAAGAGAGTAAGTGTGTGTCTAGTTGATGGACACTCAAGAAAATAAGTAAACTAGTGATAACTCTAAAGTTAGAGTACAATGTGTAAAGTGGACTGTCTAAATTAAAGAGACAAATAATAATAATAATAATAATAATAATAATAATAATAATAATAATAATAATAATAATAATAATAATAATAATAAGTTACAAAGGTTAACTTATTCGTCAAGGCTTGCAAATGAGAAGTTTGGAAAAGCTCTAGGACACTTCAAGCAAGGATGAGTTAATATATAAAAGTATATAGATAAAGTAGAAGTTTAAACATTGGCAAAATGATTCTTGATGTGAAAGAAGGATCAATAGTGCTCATTGACGTTCTTTCAAGACATTATAAGAACTTATGGGTTGATTCAAACATACTGTTATGCTTAGAGCAATGGCTAAAACAAGCGCAAAGTAATGTCAAAGTTAAGAAATAAGAAATTCAAGAGGTATGCATCCTAAGATCTTATTAATAGATCTTAGAAAGGACCTTAAGATTCCTATAGACAAAGAATTTGAGCTGCGAGTTTCCAAGATCTTAGGACTCTATGAGTCAATAAGATCTTAGAAAGAACTGTAGAGAACCCAAAGGTATATGATATTTAATGAATAGTGATCAAGATGAATGACTAGAAGCATTTTGCTCAAGGAAAATTATAAGTTTGTGGATATCATAGTAAAATAGTAGATACTACATGTATGATATCATTGAATAGATTTCTTAGATTAAGAAATTCAATTCAAGTATAAGAAGCTATGTCTAAGAGATACAAAGGAATAAGTTTAGAACATCTAAGTATGATTGATGGAAAATAATATCTTATCTTGAAAGATGCCATAAGAGTTCATGATGTAACTTAGAATACTAACTCTAAGATTCTGTACTTACTCTTATGCTTAGAGCAATGGCTAAAACAAGGGAAAAGTAATGCCAAAGTTAAGAAATAAGACATTCAAGAGGTATGCATCCTAAGATCTTATCAATAGATCTTATAAAAGACCTTAAGATGCATATAAACAAAGAATTCGAACTGAGAGTTCCAAGGTCTTAGGACTCTAAGAGTCAATAAGATCTTAGAAAGAACTCTAGAGAACCCAAAGGTATATGATATTTAATGATTAGTGATCAAGATGAATGATTAGTAGCATTTTGATCAAGGAAAATTATAAGTTTGTGGATATCATAGTAAAATAGTAGATACTACATGTATGATATCATTGAATATATTTCGTAGATTAAGAAATTTAATTCAAGTATAAGGCCAAGGAGGTCTTAAGACAAGGGCAAGGTGCTACCAAGGTCATTACAATAAGGAACTTAGAAGTTTCATAGCTAAAGAATTATAGGGTGACTAGTCAAAATCTAGAATAAAGGATAGGTTATAATCAAAGATTCCATGATCTAGAAAAATGCAAGTAGCAATTTGATCAAAAGGAATAAAAGAGAAATATTTAAACCGATACATCTAGAAAGATATGAGGATATGGAAATGTCACATAATCCTAATAGGGGATGGTTGAACCATACCTTAAGAGTGAGGATTAGGAAGTAATCCTCATCCATGGCTTTTGGGGCTAGTGGTTAGCCCATCATACTCCTAGCTAGGAGGTTGTGAGTTCAATTCCCAACATTTGTATCAGAGCTTAGGAAGTAGGCTTAGGCAAGGTGTATTGGCCCAATGGCCTATAAAAAAGGCACTTGAGCACTCTAATATGTAAAAGGGTACTAATGGAGAAGGCGACACTTTGAGAATTGTGTCCAACAAAGTTGGAGTGTATCTCTCAATCAATATGTCAGATTGAGGCACATAAGGTACCTTTGGAAAGCTCTCAAAATGAAATTTCCAAATGTAATGGCCACTGGGAAACACTTGACCATGGGAGGCTCTAAAATTGGCCAAAAGAAGGAAGGTGCATGGGCATTTGGGCACAAGAGAGAGGTGGGTTGGATATGTCCAAAATAGGTCGAGGTGCTAAAATTTGAGGCTAGTGGAGGTGCTCAAATGTGGGAAAGGGCCCAAGTTAGATAGATGGGTCCACAAGTGAGCATTGAGGGAAATGCCTATTCTAAGGAGAAAGGAATGTCACATAATCCTAGCAGGGGA
Source organism: Ceratopteris richardii (assembly GCA_020310875.1). Taxonomy (NCBI): domain Eukaryota; kingdom Viridiplantae; phylum Streptophyta; class Polypodiopsida; order Polypodiales; family Pteridaceae; genus Ceratopteris; species Ceratopteris richardii. The sequence continues at coordinate 124,996,410 of CM035425.1, read as the reverse complement.
TGGTTGAACCATACCTTAAAAGAAAGGATTAGGAGGTAATCCTCATCCATGGCTTTTGGGGCTAGTGGTTAGCCCATCATACTCCTAGCTAGGAGGTTGTGAGTTCAATTCCCAATAGGAAAAACCTCAATTAAGTTTTGTAAAGAAAATTGAACCTTTTGTAGAAAGGACAAATTGAGATAGGGGCTAGTTTTTACCAAGGCATCATGAGTTAGAAAATTAGAGGTAAGAGGTCTCAAGGTATTTTGAAACCTTAGAAGAGAACTCTAAGAACACGTACAAGTTTAGGATACTTGTAAATGAAGTATTTGGCTCAGAGGTAGTTACCATAACTACATAGCTATGAGTACTAGTGCACATTTCTATGTGTATAGAACAAAGGTGTTTATTCCACAATAAGTATAGACTTCATATTTGTGGAATGAAAGGGCAAATTAAGTTTGATTATAACTCCATAGTGAGAAAATAGTAATGAAAAAGTCATGTAAGAACTTTTGGAAGTTGACACATAGACTTTAGAGTCACTAGCTTTATAGAAGGCATCATATTTTGAATCCATAGTAGTCTAGTACGGGCAGATGGGATAGTTCCATCTATCTCTCTACCTAAGAATGAAGAAAAGAGATCCTAGGTGGACTCATCTTCATTAAGCAAGCAAGGCAAGTATGTAGGCCAAGTACTCAAGAGAGAATGGTCAAGATATATAGAAAGGCAAGGTTTGCAAAAAGCAAACAAGGCAAGCCTGTAGGCCAAGTGCACAAGAGAGAATGTCCAATATATATAGAAAGGGAAGGTTTGCTAAAAAAGCAAACAAGGCAAGGCCATAGTCTAAACCCCTAGCAAGGAAGACAAGGTTAAATAGCAAGACAAGGTTTGCATTAAGCAGACAAGGCAAGGTTGTGGTCAAGTTTCTCAATAAAGATTGATTACACAACAAGGAAAAGTTTGCATTTTCTAGACAAGTCAAGGTTTTTCTTCAACAGGTAATGATCATACAACAACAAGGTCTCAAGCAAGAAATTTAGCTCCAAATTTGAATCAAGTCGAGAAACAAGTTTGATGTTTCTACCCATAGGACATTATAAAAAGTGACCAATTAGTTTAAAAAGAATGAATTGATCAAGTGGACCAAAGTCATACGCTTAAGTACAAAAAGGATGAAAGGTATCAAGTCTGTTGAAATTTTACCCAGAAAGGGTACACACACAAAGTTTGCAAGTAATTTTGGCATATTCATAAGTTTAGAGACATCACTGATGACTGTATTGAAGGAGAGAAAACTGATTTTATCTCTCTAAATCAAACAAATCAAGTCCATTTTCCAATAAAGATTGGAAAAGATAAATGGAAAGGAAAGGCTTGCAAGAAAAATATTAGAATAGTAAACATAATTGACAAGGACACAAGTTAATAAGAAGAATTTTTGAAATTCATAAGTATAGTTGCATACATGTCAAGATCAATAAGCAAAAAATGAAGAAATCAAGACATAAGGTCCAATACGTCCTTAAAAGGGACACATTGTGCCTCAAGATTCAAAAGAATCAAGAATAGCTTAAAAAGGATGACTTCTATGTATCCACCAGATGTTTTGATAACATATCTTTATACTATAGGATTTTAATATATTAGTTTTTAGCAAAAATAATGTTATGAAATCTAGATCTTATGTAGAAGATAGTGGAACACTTACAAAAGGTGAGATGTTCACAAAAATTATCTTCATATTACATAAGATATTCAGATACAGATTGAAGTAATTCGATGGTGATGCACCACAATGCGTTGTCCTTGTCGAGAGCTCCACGACAATATCCTCGGAGTAGAAAACCGAGCTCCTAAGGCCACACATAGTACTCCGCACAGAGGCTGCAGAATATGCAGAAAAACACAGTACACAAGGAGCACGAAGATAGACTTCTTAGGTCTTACAAATGCGATCAAACTTATAGTCTGTGACTGACCAGGCCACTATATGTTTTATTAAAGAACATATACAAAGAAGTGTTCGGTGGCCATTTGGCCTTTCTCATGGACACTAACGGTAACAATCTCCCACTAAAGACCAATATGGCCAAAGTAAATGATATGTCAAGGGCAAATATGCTAGAGGAGAAGATAGAATGGGATAGATGTAGCTATAATGCACAGGAAGGCAGTCAATTCACTACCTGCTAAGATGGATTGTAGCATACATCCCATAACTCCTAATTGCATATACTCCACATAACTATCCTAGACATATGCATAAGATAAGGGAACTAAATAGTTAGCATGTTCATATAGAATGTCCTCAGATTGCATCTGGAGCACAACACAAAATACTAAATGTATTACCACTAGAATGTACAAAGATAAGTAAACTGCTAGGGCAATAGGCGTATATACAAGCTAGGGGGAAAAAAACCTCCTAAAGAGGGAAAAAAGTGCCCCGATGGTCCTAGTGTGTTCACACACACATCACTACCTAAATATATCAACAAATCCCCCTTGGGAGTGATGCGATGAACAAGGAGTTGGCACTCATGTATAAAGAAGTACCAAGCTATGTGGAATCAATCCACAAAAGGAAGTAAGCCCAAAGCTTTGTGGAAAGCTTCAAACTTCTCCCAAGACAGAGCCTTCGTGAAAAGGTCTGCAATGTTCTCCTGCGTGGATGCCAAGCTGATATCTCCAACAGAGAACCTCTCCTTGACATAATGATAATACACCTCAATGTGCTTAGTGAGAGCATGAAACACAGGGTTCTTTGCAACTTCCAATGCGCACGCACTATCAGTGAAGATGGTGGTGGCAGAAGACTGACCAACACCCAAATCAGCCATAAGGTGTCTGAGCCACACACACTCAACAATTGCTATGAAAACTGCCCTTTAATTAGCCTCACAACTAGAAGTGGCCACCATAGACTGCTTCTTGCTCAACCAAGATATGCATGAACTAACAAGCATGAAGCAAAAACCACTCGTGGACACATGAGTGTCATAGCAACCAACCCAATCAGAGTCAGAAAAAACATGTAAATCTGACGGTAGTGATCCCCCTTGGGATAAAACAATCCAAGTAGATGGGTACCACTCAAGTAGCGAAAGATGCACTTAACCGCATACCAATACTTGACACTTGGTCAATGCATAAACCTGCGCATCTGTGAGACAGCAACTGAATATCTGGCTGAATAATGCATAAGTAAATCAAGCATCCAACAACCTACTGATAGAGAACAGTATCAAATGCATCTCCAACATCATGAAGACTCAATCATAAGCCTGTCTCCATAGGAGTGGCAATAGGTTTGTAGTCTCCAAGGCCAAAACACTACAATAATGTGTCAATATATTTCATTTGAAATAGAGCTATTCCATCATCAACTTGCATAAATTGGATGCCCAAATAATGATGCAAATGCCCCAAATCTAACATCTCAAATGAGGCATGCAGATCAACCTTGAAATAAAAAATATGTTTCTCATGAGGACGAGTAAGCAATATGTCATCAACATACTCAACAATGATAAGAAGCACATCATTGGCATGCTTAACATACAAGGTGCTTTCAATTGGACTATTCTCAAAACCATATGCAATCAGATAGGCATGTATCTTTTCATACCAAGCACGTGGTCCTTGCTTTAAACCATATAATGCCTCCTTTAACCTGCACACCTAGTTTTCATGCCCTTTTTGCACAAAGCCATGGGGCTGAAAAACATACAATTCTTCATGCAAATCACCATTTAGAAATGCAATTTTAATGTCCAAATGATGTACATTCCAACCACGATGAGCTGCAAGTGCACAGATGCTACAAAGAGTAGTCGTTTGGCAAGTAGGAGCAAAGGTCTTATCAAAATCAATGCCTCTTTTCTGAGCATAACCCTTTGCAACAAGCCTAGCCTTATACCTATCAATTGTTCCATCAAACTTACGCTTAAGCTTGTATACCCCCTTAGTGCCAATTGCCTTCTTGCCAGAAGGCAATTCACATAAAGACCAGGTATCATTTTTCATTATAGCATCATATTTAGATTGCATAGTAGCCATCCAATTTTAGAATTTTGTGCTTCATCAGACGAAACAATCTCATTCTCATCATAGAGACTAGAGGCAGCCATAGAATAGCAATCTGATGCAAAAGAGGCACTATGAGAGCTTGAATGAGTACGATATGACAGAGGTGTATCTAATTTGCTGTCGCATAAAGTTTGCACCAGCCATTTTGGCATAGTTTTTGCCTCCTCAATATCAACTCTCTCATCAACAAGTGCATCATGAAAATTTGCATAAAAAATGGAATTATCCGCATCATCACATGAAACTTGTAAAGGCTGAGAAGTTTCCTCACTAGGACCAGCACTAGACTTTTGACCTGTAAAAGGAGGCAGCAAAGTATCATACATGTCTTTGGAGCTAACAGATGTCTCCTTAGTACATGAAAGTAGTGGTTGAATAGCATCTTCCACAAAAACAACATCACGGCTAACAAAAATACATTTAGTTTGTGGATGATACAGATGATAGCCTTTGCTTTCAGAATTGTACCCAACAAAAATACATTTCACTACTTTATCATCCAATTTACTATGTTGTTGTTCATGCACTAATCCATATGCCAGACAGCCAAAAACGTATCAAAATTCATCATTTTTTAGTGGAAGTTATCCCACTAGTGGATGTTAAAATGTCCAAGGGTAATTGAATTGTCTAGAAATACCTTTAGTGACCCAATCAAGAGTGAATTTTGAGAAAAATGAAGCAGTGTGCTCATTTAACATCCTAATGCCATTTTACATGACCTAATCATTTGGAAGAAAAATGATCCTAAAAAGTGACTTGGTAGCTTGATTCTAAGACACACCTGTTGATATATTTAGGTAATGATGTGTGTGAACACATTAGGACAATCGGGGCACTTTTTTCGCTCTTTAGGAGGTTTTTTTCCTCCATCTTGTATATACGCATATTACCCTAACGGATTACTTATCTTTGTACATTCTAGTGGTAATACACTCAGTATTGTGTGTTGTGCTCCAAGCTTCTTCTTCCTTGTCCCCTCGATCAAAATGGAGGGTGCCTATTTTACATGCTAATAGTTTTTTAGCCAAAACCAAAAATTGTTTGAAGCACATAAACACTTTGGACTTTGCTTTCAATGGATATACCCATGCATGCGTGGAAAAATCATCGACGAAAGTCATGAAGTAAAGATAGTTCCCAAAAGAGGGTGTCTACATAGGACCATAGACATCATTGTGAACAAGCTTCAATTTCTGATTAGCTCGCACTGAACCATCTTTTGGGAATGAGGAATGTTGCATTTTGCCCAAAATACAACCTTCACATACATGTTTACCAGGTGCCTCAAGTTTGGATAGAGAGGACACCATTTCAAATTTTTGTAGGAGTAGAAAACTAGCAAAATTCAGATGACCAAAGCATGCATGTCAAAGCTTTGCATCTGACATAGCCTGAGAATCATGTACTGCACATGCCAAATCATTCATAGATTTTTCATAGTCTATGAGCTTATACAACCCACGACATAAAATGCCAAAAGCAATAATCACGTCCCCATTTGACATATCATGAACTGTACATCTGTCATCAATAAATTTCATAACCAAGACAATCTTGGCTAAAGTTGAAACTGATAACAGATTCTTCTTGATCCGTGGCATAAATAAAGCATATAACAATGTGAAAGAACTACCATCAGTAGTAGTTAGAATGATCTTACCAACTCCCATGATAGGATAAGAGAAGTTGCTGGCGCATAAGAGAGTATTCCCTGTAGAGGAAGGCTCGAGTGAAGTGAAGAAACTACGCTGTGAGGTAATATGTTTGGTTGCCCCACTATCAAAGTACCGAACATCTGAGTCTACCGTATACATACATTGTTCAGGAGAAGATGGGTCAAAACTACAAAGAGTAGTAAATGCCCATTCTTCATTTTACACTAGATTAGCAGACTTTGTTTTTGGAGTAGAGACCTCTGCAACAACCATTCCAACCTCTTTTTTCTTTACTTCTTTAGCAGCCAGTTTTGGACAACTCTTTATGACATTTTCATTTGCTTTACAATATTTGCAAAACAGTTTCTGCTTTTCTGTTTTCTTCTCATCTCTGTCATCCTTCTTTGATTGTGCAGAATTAACAGATTTTTGCTTACTACTAGAAGAGCTCCATTTACCTTTGCCCTTCTGACTAGCTAGGAAAGCTTGATCTACAACACACATAATGGACCTCTTTTGCTTATACTAATCTTCTTGCAACAAAAAAAAGAATAACTCCTCAAATGTTAAGGCATTTGTATTCTCATACATCATCAAATGAAGAGTGGAAGCTAAACTCTGATATGAATCGAGAAGACCATTCAGATCAGTTTGCACAAGTGAACTGTCAGGTAAGACTTCATGAGCAGAAATCAATTGTTCCTTCAAATCTTTGATCTTTGTCAAAAAATTATCCATGGAATCACCTTCATTCATGTGCTTACTCTCCAATTGTTTTTGGAGGTAAGCAACACGAGTCTCATTCCTTGCTTGGTATAAAGTGGTAAGTGTATCCCAAGCATCCTTAGCTGTTTTGCAAGCGCGAATGTGAGGAATAATGGTATGTTTGACAAACAAGGCTATCGATGCATGTGCCTAAGCACATCTACCATCCCAACAAATTTGCTCTATAGTAGGTGCAGCAGGAACTGCAACACAAACAGGAACATGAAGAATATCATCATCTTTCACATCATCTGCATCACCTTAAGCAACTGTGTTTGTAGGTGTAATAGGATGTTTTTCGACACCCTACACAATATTCCACAGTCTTTTTGCAACCAATACATGATACATCATATAAGCCTATAATGGGTAATTGATACCGTCCAACTTATCCTCAACAGCCAACATACAGAATACATCACTGGTTTCAGCCATGGCCACTGACTAATTGACTGTATCTCAAAAAGTTGAACAGAAGTACCCTCTCGAGTTATGCTAAACTTATAGCAGACTTTAAGATGCTTATATTGGCGAATTGAAACCTGTATATATCTTTGGCACAAAAAGACAAAATAGCTTGCATAAGTATTGTGATAGTGCATTCGGAGGCCAAAACGAGGAGAGGTATCGACGACACCCTAGATGAAGTAGTGACCTACTGTGATACCAATTATTAGAGTTCGAGGTGTGCAGAAGTACGCGAACAACATAAGGAAGAAGAAGAAGAAGAAGAAGAAGAAGAAGAAGAAGAAGCTCGGAGTACCACACGTAATACTGAATGTATTACCACTAGAATGTACAAAGATAAGTAACCTGTTAGGACATGCATATATACAAGCCAGGGAAAAGAACCTCCTAAAGAGGAAAAAAAGTACCCCAGGGGTCCTAGTGTATTCACACATATGACTACCTAAATATATCAACAATAGTTTATAGAATTTAAAGCAAGTACCAAGAATTAACAAGATTTACTAAGGCCAAGCTAGATTTCTCTGAATTTCCCATAACCGGAGAGAGTTGACACTAGATATTCCACAACAGATGCCATATAGGAGAAATGCATGCAAGACTAGTTCACCCTAGAGTATTAGGTATCTTGAAAGGGTGTCCACTCTTAATCTCCTATTAGATCATTGAGGACAATGATCTTTAGAATGGGGAGATAATGTTAGACATAGATTCAAACTAGATCATATATTAGTGTGTGTTAGAACAAGAGCATGAGTTTCTAAGGTTCCTAGCTTAGAGGTTATCCTAAGGTTCCACCTTTGAAAGTAGAGTGAGTGTGCATGATGGCCACATGTCACACTAGAGCGCTCTAGAAGCTTTCTAATCTTGGAGCAAGAGGATAAATAGGATGGGAGGAGAGTAGCACATACACCATTTTTCAAGTCTCATGTGAGAAGTTTCTCACACTTTCATAACTGTTTGTGTGTTTCTATTTTCTTGTTATCTTTACCTTCCTTCTTTGACTATGTATCATTAGCAAAATTCTACTTAGTAATAGACAAGCTCAATTTACATTTTCCCTTTTGACTAGCAAAGAAAGCTTGATCTTCAATGTGCATGAATGACTTGTTTTTGTCTAGATTGATCTTCTTGCAACAAAACAAAGAATAAATCCTCAAAAGTTAATTCATTTTGATTGCCTCTCATCATCAATGAAGGGTAAAAGAAAAAATATGATAAGCATATGCATAAGTGAAATTTCTAGAAAGATTTCATCTACAACAATCAATTACTCTTTCAAATCCTTGATATTTGATAGAAAAGTGTCCATTGAATCCCCTTCATTCACATGCTCACTCTCCAATTGGTTTTGAAGGTAAGCAAAACGAGCCGCATTTCTTGCCTTGGATAGTGTGGCAAGATTATCCCAAGCATCCTTTTCTATTTTGCATTAGCTATTGTGAGGGATAATGGTATGTTTATAGACAAATATATCAATGCATGTGCCTATGCATCTTCTCCATTCCAATAAATTTTCTCTCTAGTAGGCACAATAGGAATGGGAGTAGGATTAAGAACACGAATATCATCATATTTAACACCACTTACATCACATGTTGTCACAATATTTTTAGGTATAGTAGGACTTATTTCAACATCCTATACAATATTCCACAAACCTTTTGCTACCAATACATGTTGCATCATGTATGTCCACAATGGGTGGTTAGAACCATCCAACTAATCCTTAAAAGCAAACATACATAATACATCATTGCTTTGAACCATGGTCAGTGACTATATATTGATGCAAAAAAATGTATGTCATGAAATTCTAAGACAATTTGAGATTTTGGCACACAAAATAGAGTGTATTACTAAGTGAGTGCTCAAGAGATAAGTAGCTCGTTAGGGTTCCATTAGGGTTATAGGCATATATATAAGTGGGGAAAAAACTCCTAGAAAAAGGAAAAAAATGCCTCGACAATCCTAAATGTATTCACATATGTCACCAATGAGATATACAAAACATCATCGAGCTCATCGTGATGGGTAACTTAGCAACCTCTAGGGCAGGGGGCAGAAGTTCAACCCCCGCATGCTACAGGAAACCCTTTCTACTGATGGCAGGTTGATTGACAACCTTTTAGCTGGTATATGCTGACCTTTGGGCATTCATTGGCAGTGGCCTCCAATCGTGTAATCTTGTCTAAACTAGTTGGGCCTTAGGGCCATCCCTTCCCAAGCTCTACCCTAGTGGACCTTCAGGTTTTATAATCTTAGCCATGCCAAGCATCTGAAAACCCCATCCTTGTGAGATACAAAAGGTCATGAATATTAAGCATGCCTTCACTTGTACTTTTAATTCATTCCAACGAATTTTAAGAGATGAGACTCAAAACCAAACTTGGTTTTAAATAGAAATATACAAGCTGGAACATCACTACCGAAATATACAAAACACAAGTGGGGTTTGAGATAGATGTAGGAATATTACCACCTTGCAATGATCCTCTAGGATAGATGTAGGAATATTACCACCTTGCAATGATCCTCTAGGACTCAATCCAGCTTAAAAGTCTATAGGGTCCAAATGGACTGGTTTCGCGTCACGTGAAAAATGCCTTTACTAGACGTCCTGGGAAACATTGATTCCTCTATTTCTGTCTACCTACATGACTTCACCGAGCAGAAATGAGTCGCTGTGAATCCCAGACGAGTCGCAGTCGTTTCGCCATCCCTTTCTGTGTGGCGTCCCAGCTGTCTTCTCCTTCATCCTTGCTATCCTTGCACTTGTTTTTTTGTGTCGATCCCTCCAGAACTGTATCTTTGAGACGCTGAATTTCTCATCGCGCCATACCTTTTCTGTCTGTCTATTGGCTCCCTCTCGCTAAAACGACATCGACTGCGTCTCTTCAGTAGGCAATCCTCGCGAAGCTCGATGCGATAGCTTGTTTGTTTCAGCTGTCATTCTTCCAGTGAATTTATATCGAGTCCTCCTTTTGCCCGTTGCGATGGCCAGCTATGGTGATTACAATCAGAAAATAGATTACGTATTTAAGATTGTTTTGATCGGAGATTCTGCAGTGGGAAAATCGCAGTTGCTAAATCGATTTGCTCGGAATGAGTTCACTTTGGACTCAAAAGCTACTATCGGGGTGGAGTTCCAAACCAAAACGATCACGATAGATCACAAAACTATTAAGGCACAGATATGGGATACTGCCGGCCAGGAAAGGTGTGCAATTTTCTATTCTGGTTTCGCTTGCGAAGAAATATGTTCTCGTTTCACGCACGCGCGCGCGCGCGCACACACACACACACAGAGAGAGAGAGAGAGAGAGAGAGAGAGAGAGAGAGAGAGAGAGAGAGAGAGAGAGAGAGAGAGAGAGAGAGAGAGAGAGAGAGAGAGAGAGAGAGAGAGAGAGAGGGGGAGGGGGAGGGGGAGAAGGGGGGGGGGGGGGGGAGGGGGAGGGAGGGAGGGAGGGAGAGTCTTGATAGTCGTGTTCCTAGTGTTTATTTTTCATCCCTACAGGTGATGCTGGGATAGCTTTATTACATATCCAGCATTTATCATTCACCTTTAATTGCATTTGAGCTATATTACTGAATCGCTTGAGCTCATTTTCTGTTGTCGTTAATAATTTTAATAAATACTACTACTACTAATAATAATGATGATGATTGTTTTCACCGCTACTATTATTATTATTATCGTTGTTCTTCTTATTATTATCATTATTATCATCGTTTTCCATCGCTATTATGAGTTCGGTCGAGTTTCCAATTTGTATTCTCTATCAAAAGGAGATTTTTTTGACAGAGTGATAATGTCTTGGTTCGAGCTTTATTTTTCTTCTTGATGTCCATATAGGATTCGTTGAATTATGAATATTGAGTCTTTTCTACTCATTCTCATGTAGTGGATATGCTTATGGATGCACTTTCGTAAATTTCCTTATCACAGGTACAGAGCAGTGACAAGCGCGTACTATAGAGGTGCTCTAGGAGCTATGCTTGTGTATGATGTAACAAAAAGGCCAACTTTTGACCATATTGCTCGTTGGCTAGAGGAGCTCAGAAGCCATGCTGACAATAACATAGTAATCATTCTGGTTGGAAATAAGACAGACTTGGGCACACTCAGAACAGTTTTTGCTGAGGATGCTAAGGAGTATGCTGAGAGAGAGGGCATGTTTTTTCTAGAGACATCAGCCTTGGAAGCTACAAATGTAGAGAGTGCTTTCTTGACAGTTCTCACAGAGATATACAAGATAGTTAGCAGAAGAAATTTGACTGCAAATGAAGGACCATTGAGCCACAAAACATCTTTGCCCCCAGGTACCACAATTGTTCTCCAATCAGAGCGCCAGGATGTTCAAATTCCAAAACAGGGTTGTTGTGGGTGAGGCAGGTGTTGACTTTCAATAATTGATTCTAGCCTTAATTCTACTTGCGGCATTACATTTCTGTGATACGATTTGAAAGGGCATATCAATGTAGTTAACTTGTATAAGAACTTGAAGAAGAGGCTTTTTATTAAGCTTTTTCATTTCTTCATTGGTTCTTAGGTTTGTAGACACTGTAAATGTTCCAAATCCTGTCCGAGAATTCATTTGAGGTTCAGTGTTGATAATAATAATCATGATCTGGTTGAATTTTACTTAAATCTGTGCTTTGTTAGATGACATTCAATAAGAGTCCAGCGTCAAGCTTTCAGAACTGGATGGATGGCTAAAAGAATTTAGTTCCTTGCTTATTTCATTTTTGCTTATAGCAGAAGCTAGGTCTTTGGAGGTTTAACGATGAATGATGCTCATTATAAAATTAATGGAGGGTAGAATGAATAAACACTGACTATATGAGAGGTAATGTATGTTGTATTTTTGTTGTCTGTACAGTTATTGTCATTGACGCTCTCATTTTAGACTTTTTGGAGGTAACAAAATGTTTGAAAACATTATCTCCTTAGATTAACATTTGAATAATCATTCGAATGTATGTTGTATTTTTGTTGTCTGTACAGTTATTGTCATTGACGCTCTCATTTTAGACTTTTGGAGGTAACAAAATGTTTGAAAACATTATCTCCTTAGATTAAACAATATCTCGTGGAAGTGCTAATTGAACACGAACCATTGGTACAGCAAAGTTGTAGATGAGGAATGAGCTAAACAAATCAGTTTATCTGCTGATTCCTTTGCGATAATTGTAGGGTCAAAATGTAGTTAAATTTGCCTCTTATGTATTTTCTGTCTTAATAAATTATTAGACAATGTATATGTTTTTGCCTTCTGTGCGTTTATCATCTGTATTTGATTGCGATATAAGAATGAATCTCAGGACACTATAAATGTTGCTAATGCACAGTTTGGATATAATGATGGATTTTTATTGAAATCCTCTAAAAGGTATATGAATCATGAAGTGCTTGAAACTTAATGCATTTTTACACTACAGGTTCTGATGTGCATGGTACATGCACTTCTTGTTGTAGGACGCCTGTGCACAACAGGCATGCATCCAGATTCCGTACATATATGATTCATGTCCACACACAGGTTCAAAAAGGTAAAAGGATAGATTCAAAGCTAGCTTTTTATTCTATGTCCATGAAAGGAAAATGGGACAGAGTCCCTTGTAAATCAAATGTTTCTGTGTCCTTTTCAATGTGCATGCTGCTGATTTTAATATGCTAGATCTTCAGGGTTAACTATGCTAGATGCATTCTTACTGCATCTTCTTCTGCTCCTATCTTTTTCCAGGAAATTTCATGATAGAATGTCTGTGAAATTTGCTCTTGGAACAACATATGTTTTCGACAGTTCTTTATTTGCAGCTTTTCACATGTACATGAATGTCTGCAAAACGCAATAAATACTCAGCGGCTCATTTTGAACACAAAAGCCCAACATTTGGTATCAAATCAGGTAATATTCTTCTCCACAATTCTACACATAAAAATTCTCTGAATCATATGTCTTCAGTGTCTGCCACTTTTAAACTATCTTTTATTACATTTTGATCCTTTTTCTCAATGTACCATGTGACCTCTTCTTCATGTCAACTGCATAGCTTGAGGTTCAGCAAGTGATCAAGCATCTGCTGTTCCCAATGTTTTCTCAGATCAGCCCCCAAGCATTGTGTATTCATTTTAATATTCAGCTTTGGTTGAGTTTTTAAAAATTCAGCTTATTTTTATTATGTTTTATTTAACTGCTGTCCTTGTTTTTGCTTTATTTTTGTTTTTATTTTACTTTTTTGGTGGTTGTATTTTGATAATCTTTTGATTTGTTGATTTTTTTCTTTTTTAAATAACATTTTATTTTCTTCTATTTATTTATTGATATATTTTTTCGTTTTTTATTTTGCTTTCTAATTTGCATGTATTTTTCATGATTTATATTGATCTTATTTTTTGTGCAGTTTCTTCTTATGGATATTTTTGTCTCTTTGTTCGTTATCTTTAGCTTGTTAAGTTTGGATAAATTTGAACTTATATGAAGGTATATATTGATGAATATCAATAAAAGTGTCTGTTAAAAGAGATGGTATCAGAAGTGCTGAATTGTATTAAGACAATGATGAAAGTATTAAGTTTTTGTTTGGGCAGACAAACATAAATCTAACATAACTAAAAATTAGAAGAGAGATATTGGATATTATGTGTCTATGATTATGCGCGTAAATACTGATGCGTTAAAATCATGATGCAAGATGACATATAATTTGTTTTGAGATAGCTGAACAGTCCGAATAAATAAGAAGTTTCGTGATAGCTGGGGGAACTATGTTTTGGGGGGAAGCGTTAAATTATCACAGTTTGGTGGGCACACTGGATTATTTCATGATAAGGCATTAACGTCATGAAAATGTAACTCTTAGATGAAAAGTTGAGAAAATAGCTTGAGGAGTATCACGCTCACTGTAGTGGGAGGTAGTTTGTAGATCATATATATATTTGAGGGACAAAGTTAAGGTACGCTTAGGGTAATGTAGAATCTGACTCACTAAGTACATGCAATTAGTGCTTATGTATGTTCTCGGTGAACTTGATGGACACAGGCAATGAAAGTGGAGAAATGGACGAGAAACAGCTCTCTGTATTTTCAGGACCATATTTTTGAAGGTTGACTGCAAAAGAATATTTTTGCAGACTTTATGGCCGCATAAAAAATCTTTTCTGAGAGAATCAGGTGCATACCGTTTTGAAGCATACAGCTGGGAGCATGTGAGTGGTGAAAAGATTTACAGGTGAAAACAGGGACAATTGACTCATGTGTTCAAAGGGAGCTCTTCCCTTTCTCTTCCTTCACTTGCATGCGACACAAGGGGTCAGTCTGGAGAGTATGTCAGTGATGTAAAGATTTACAGGCATACGCAGGGACAGTTGTCTCATGGGTTCGTTCAAGGGGACCTCTTCCTCTTCTCTTCCTTCACTTGCATGCGGTACAAGGGGTCAGTCTGGAGAGTATGTCAGTGATGTAAAGATTCACAGGCATACACAGGGACAGTTGTCTCATGGGTTCAAGGGGAGCTCTTCCTCTTCTCTTCCTTCACCTGCATGCGACACAAGGGTCAGTTGTCTCTTGGCAGGGAAGAATGGAAAACAGAAGGTTCTAGTATTTTCAGGACCATATTTGTTTCAAGGGAGTTTGGAAAAGGATATTTCTGCAGACTTTGTGGCATTAGCATAAGATCCTGATCAAAGGGCACTATAGGAAATTTTTTATTGAGGGAATCGTGTGTACACCATTTTGAAACATACAGCTCGAGACCATGTCAGTGGTGAAAAGATCCACAGGCACAAACAGACAGTTGTCTCAAGGGTGGAAACGGGACTCTTTGTCTTCTCTTCCATTACTTGCATGGGATATGAGGTAAAGGAGACACTGATGTCTGTGCTGCCATGGCCCTGTGCTGCAGGTGTCTCTCCCTCTCATGCATGCATGCCACAGTTCCTTGAAGCTTGGAAAGATGGCCATACTGCATTCTACAGGGATGGTCAGTTGACCATAGATAGACAACCCGCATATTTGAGGTGCATGGGACCTTACATATTGCTTGTAACTACAATGGGTACATCTAGGCAGGCTAGAGGAAATGGCTAAAGAGTCGACACATTGTTTTTTACTTATCACAGCTCATGAGAGCCCTGACAGAGGCCTAGCCCGCATGTTTTGATTTACATGGGAGATGGACCTTCAGGTGTACCACATGTCAGCATACCACTAAGGGTTCTGGATACAGGCAATTTTATTTAGGGGAGAGGAGTATCCTGAGACTTACTGCTGATCTCGATGCTGATTTTGCCATGGGTACAAGTACTCAAAGAGGAGGATCAATCAATCTATATTGGTATGCACTACTAGAGGCTGGTATATCTATTGAAAAGCTGGACCATGGGTCTTCTCCATTTGATGTGTTACCTGAGGATATCGTTCACTATTCAGCTTTTAGCAAGGTCTTTTTGGTGAGAGACTTCAATGCTAGGATCTAGTCTTCTTTGGGAAAGGTTTCATTGCTAGGACCCAGCCTAGACATTGTGTAACTTCAAGCCTTATCCAACAAGGAGGTTTGGGCCACATATTTCAGAAGACATTTGTGCAGAAGCTATTGGATTTGCCTATATTTTACTAGGGCTCAGGAGTTAGCGACATATGGTTATACATGGCTTACAGCCTTGGCCAGATGCAAGAAGGCTACCTGTTTCCTTGTGGTGATGGCAGGAGTGCTCTAAACTATTTGATTAATGAGCTTAAGGAGGCGCATATGATGCTGTCCTTCAGGATAGCCTCTGGCCTAAAGGAACTGACTGTATTTACCTTCATTTTGAGCTTAATAGCATGTCCAGGGCTTTCCACCATATGGCACCTAACCACACCTAACTCGCATGGGGTGACCTACTTCATACATGAGCTTTTAGATATATATTCCCCTCATATTGACTGTTTGCTACCCTCTGGGGATGCTTCATTCTCTTGAGAGCATTACTTCTCAGCTCACATAATTCCACATCTGTGAACATGGATAACTTTTCCCCTGCTGGATATTCACATCGACGTTCTGTAAGATTATATCCTAGAATGGGAGGTACAATGGGTGTAGAGAGCTGTATAAAGAGTTTAGGTCGCTAGTGATCACTTGGGGAGATGATTTATATGAGAGCGCATACATAAATGAGGTCTCTCACACAGTAAAAGCCCTGCTTGGGAGGAGTTGCAATATTGGGATTTGCATCTTGCATCATTTGTTAAGCTTAGATCCTTGCAATCACTTGGGGGGACGAGTCATAGGGGAGCCCATACATGAGTGATATCGCTTACATAGTAAAAGCGCTGCTTGGGAGGAAATGCAATATTGAGATTCACATAATTCATTAATGAGTTAAGATGGCATTATTGCGTGGAGGTGATTTTGAGACCTGAGACTAAAACTTATGGAGAAACCCAATATTTGGTATGTGTATCTCGACGCTTTATCAGGTATCAGAGCAGCTGCCAATCCCTATTCCATACACATGGGAATCATATTTCAAAGGTTTCCTAATCACATACATGATTACTTAACAAGTAAGAAACTCTATGGAAGAACAACTACATTGGCCTATAAGCAGAATACACCATCTATGGCCAAGAGCCTCTTGTTCCTATCTTAAAAAACTCTTCATCTATGCCTTTGTTGAGGGTTTCACACCACAATGGACTACACACATTCTTTTTCCCACACACACAAGGAGATATTATGTGGATCTTTAGAGTCATCATGGTTGAGTAAGAAGTAACCTATTGTGTCCACTTAGTTATGAGGTGAAGTATAGGATGGCTTTCACAGCTATGGATAATTTGGGTGTTGGTTCATTTACTGATAGGTAGAGCACATTGGCAATTGTATGAACCTACATACATCTAACTCGCATGTGTCCTACTTCATACATGAGCTTTTAGATATGCATTCTCCTCATATTGAGGATTTGCTACCCTTTGTGGATGCCTCATACCCTTGAGATCATCTCTATTCAGCTTACATCATTCCACATATTGTTACAATGGATAACTCATTCCACATTGGATATTCACAGTCCGTGAACCATAGAATGGGTGGTACAATCTGCGTAGAAAAGTATATAGAGAGTTTGGATCTTAGTGATCACTCGGGGAGATGAGTCATAGGGGAGCCCATACATAAATGAGGTCTCTTGCAACATGAAAATCTTGCTTGGGAGGAGTTGCAATATTGGGATTATTTGTTAAGGTGAGGTCTTGAGATATGTGACATAGTAAAACATTATTCTTTATAAGTTGAGACCGCATTATTGCTTGGAGGTGGTTCCTAGACTTGAGACTAGAAGATAAGTAACTAGATTTGCACTTATCGAAGAACCCATCATTTGGCATGCATATATAGATGCTTTATTAGGCATCAAAGCAGTTGCTAGTCCTTATTCCATACATATGGGGATCATATTTCATCGGGTTCTTTACCTTGTAAATGATTATTTAGCACATGAGAGATTCCATGGAAGAACAATCAACCACATTGACCTATAAACATAGCACATCATCTATGCCTAAGAACCGCTCGTTCATGTTATCAAGTTTCTCTTCATCTATGCCTTTGTTGAGGATGCACTTCTTGTTTTGAAGACAGAGAAGTTGAAGATGCACTATTTGTTTGTTTTTTTGGGTTATTGTCTAAAATGTGTGTGTGTGTGTGTGTGTGTGTATGTATATGTATAAATAAATAAATAAATAAATAAATTATATATATATATATATATAATTTATTTTTTTTTCAAATTTCAAATTTGTCTATTGTTTTTTTTTGTTCATTTTGTATTGGTTCTCTTACTTGCTTGTAATATTTAGGACATATATTGATCTTATTTTCTGTGTAGTCTCTCGCTTTGGTTGGTTTTTTCTTATACGTTTGTGTTGGTGTTTTTATCTTGAGTTCGTAAGTTTGGATAACTCTGAACTTATGAAGGTATGTATGCCTTTGTTGAAGATTTCATACCAAGTGGACTACACATTCTTATTCCCACACACAAAAGGAGAGGTTATGTGGATCTTCAAGGCCATCACGATTGAGTAAGGAGCAACCTATTGTGACCACTTAGTTGTGAGGCGAAGTATAGGTTGGCTGTCACAACTATGGATAATTTGGGTGTTGGTTAGATTTTTGTAACAACTATCTTCTACTTATAGCTAGAGCACTCCACCCTAAGTGGCCACAGCTGATCCATGGTGCTCTACGTTGTAAGTCCTCCATTATGAGGAGAAGTCATTGTGAAATCCCAGACATTTGTGGAACCCTAACTTCCAAGTTAGATGAGGTCCCATACTAACTTCCACGATAGATGAGGTCCGTCTGGGATCATTGATGGTAATAGATGGTGTTTGTGAGCCTAATCATGAGGTTAGGTAAGGCATACACTTTTGGGCCATTGGGTTGCCATTCAAGGCAAAAATGAAGGCCTTATGGCACCATGGTGTTTCTCCATACAACATTAATTGAGGGAGTGCAAAGAGGGGCTTGCCCCCTTCTATGGGGTGTGGTGGGCCTATCCCCTTGGCCCGTATGGCCAAGTCAGTAGGACTTTTGGTTGTGGGGATATTGTTGGATTATGTATTTTGTTGACTATTTTGTCCTTTGAGATTATATTTATCTATATGGACTCCTATTGTAAAAGCTATATAAGCTTGGTCCATATGAAGCTCTACACATCATGCGCACTAGTAAGCCCTTCATATAGAGTCTATCTAGATTGTCATCTAAGTTCCATCTTGGGAGTTCATGGGTGGGCAACATCATCTTTCTAGTTCCATTACTCTTGACAATTGGAGAATTTGAGTTCTCTGTCTTTTTCGTTTTGTTTCTCTTTGTTTATGTTCTTTCTCAACTCTATCTATTGTCTATTCCAATGTGCTATTATCTCTTACATGGTATTAGAGCTTAGGAGGCTTCAAGTGGTGTTGAAGGAGAAACACAGAGGTTTCAATGACAAAGGAGAGAAGATGGCAAGCAACATTTTATGGCATAGTAACATGCCTTCTCTGCAAACATCACTATGGTGTAAGCATGCTTGTAAGCATGTACTTGATGGAATTATGACCATCAAAATATCATAGATGAGGCAAATTGAGTAGTAATTGGATCCCTACATATTCTATTTGTCTATCTGTCTATCTATCTATCTCTCTCTCTCTCTATTTATCTATCTATCTATCTATCTATCTATCTATCTATCTATCTATCTCTCTATCTATCTCTCTATTTGTCTGTCTCTATGTCTCTCTATTTGTTTATCTCTCTGTTTGTTTATATGTATGTATGTATGTATGTATGTATGTATGTATGTATGTGTGTGTGTGTGTATGTGTATATGTATGTATGTGTGAATGTGTGAATGTGTGTATTGATCGATCAATCGTATGTATGTATGTATGTATGTATGTATGTATGTATGTATGTATGTATGTATGTATGTGTGTGTGTGTGTATGTGTATTTGTATGTATGTGTGAATGTGTGAATGTGTGTATTGATCGATCAATCGATCGATATATCGATCCATTGATCTATTGATATATCAATCTATCGATCGATTGATATATCTATCAATCTATCGATCTATCTATTGGTCTATCTATCTATCTATCTATCTATCTATCTATCTATCTATCTATCTATCTATCTATCTATCTATCTCATTAGAGCAAAAAAACACCCGAAAAGGGGTTGTTTGCTAATGACAGATTAAGAAAATTGACAAATAGGATCTGTCCATGTGTACAAAAACATAACATTCTTGTCTCCTTTAATCCTATGAAAAATTGCTTTTTTTAGAAAATATGCTCTAATATTGCCGCTAATGTGATGGAATTTCTCGTATTCAGTGAACAATTTTTTGTTCTCATACAAAAAAATATATTTTTGCACATCACATAATGCAAATCTTTAAATTTCCAAGAGAAACTATTTTCTAAGATACGAAATATTTTTGGGTTCACAAAATTCTATGATATTTTGGTCATAGTTCATACATCAAATCGAAATTTTGCGTCTCTCTTCCATATGTACAAAAATTTTTTCTATAAATACTCATGAAGTTTTTGAATCTCAGTTTCCTATTTTGAGCATTTTCTACTTCTGAGTGTTCCCCTTATGGAAACCTCTAAGTAGTTAAATAATTATTTGACTATGTTTTCTAGCTGTAGAGATGCCCATAGAGTGAAGCAAGCTAAAAGAGACAATATAAAAAACCATTGGAAAGGCCGTATTCTCAGTTTCAATTTAAAGAAATGTGGCTAGCTTGCAAGAGTTCAACATATGTACACTTCTAAAAATCTCATGCTAAGCAATCATTTGCAATTTCCCTCATAATACAAGTGAAGTTAAACAATACTCTTTTATCATTTTCAGTTGTTTTTGTATTACAAGTTATCTATTTTTGTATTGCATATATTTTTCCTTTCAATGTTCAAGAGTGGCAACCTACTAAATGTTTAACAGGAACATTCAAAGTTCTTCATAAGGATTATGGAGAACTTTTGTACGCAAACAAATCTGCTCCATTTTTCAATAGCATTCAATTATTTGTCTATTTTGCAGACTATGAGGTACCATAAAGGAGGAGTGCTTATGGAAATCTTGTACATATGCCTACTCCTTGCATCTCTTCATTAGATTTGGATTCTACTGATCAATCAACTGTTTCAAGTTTTCTCTGCAGAATGAAATATGACATTCAAAGGGCAATGTCACCAAGCCAAATTTCACAAAGGATAAAGATTCAATGGTTTTTTCCTATTCACATTTTTGTAGCATGTTTTAAAAGCATGTTATTACAGAAAACAAAAACAATGTGGTTGAATAGGAGAGTTTCAATTTCAGAGATTGATGATGTTTTAGGTAGGGAATGGGATAGCAAAGAAGTTCAAAAGCTGGGAGACATCGTTTTATATAAACTTAGTCCAAATTCTCTTTCAATTTCATATTAGATATCTCGACAAACTCTTGATTTAGGATATGACTACAGAAGGTGAGAAAAGAAGCTTGGACTTTGGATACCCTTGGATTCAAAGGAGAGTTGTCTAAAATTTGAGTTAGAATATTGATCCATCCAGAGTTTCAACCTAGGAAAATAATTGTCACTACAAATTAGAAACTCAAAAATGTAAGAAAGCTTCTAGAGTTCCTTGATGAGGTTTCACCACAATTTAGATTCTCAATTGATGGTGCAATAGTAAACATGAGATCAGAGAAAACATTATCTTGTATTACTTGCCCACAACCCAAGGTGATCAATTTCCAACCCTTGAGAATGTAACCATTCTTGCCCTTTTTCTTCAACCAAAAATTTTGAAGGAAACAAAGACATAGTGCTAAATACATTTGTCTCTTTTTTTTATGTAAGCTCTTCATATTCATATAAGCTCTTTTTTTTATGTAAGCTCTTCATATTCATGTTGGCATTGTTTTGGTTTATATCATTGTTGTGAAAGGTTTCTATTGTGCAAAGCCTTACATCACTGATGGGGAGGTTTCTATTGTTCAAAGATTTCTCCCAAACAATACTTGGTAAAGATAAGGATGAAGAATATTTCCATGTTAGTGATTAGCTAAATAGAGTGTTTTCTTTTTGTAAACTCTTCATATTCATATTGGCATTGTTTTGGTTTATATCATTGTTGTGGAAAATTTCTATTGCTCAAAGACTTATATCATTTTTGTGGAAGGTTTCTATTGTTCAAAGACATTCTCACAGACTAATTGGTCAAGATAATGATAAAAAATTTATCCATGTTACTGATTAGCTACATAGAGCATTAAAGGGTAGATATACTACAAAGTGGAGAAGCTTGGAGGACACGACCAATTCAAGCAATAATGACCATCTAAGGTCTTCCGGCCGCCCTAATCACTTGAATTGGTCGTGTCCCTTTTTTTAAATCTTACAAGTCAATGTATCAAAGGGCACGACCGATTCAAGCAATTAGGGCCATTTGAAAGTCCCCGACCACTCTCTTCCCTTGAATCGGTCGTGACTTACTTATTTGTGAGAAGAAAGGTATATAAAACATCAAGGATAGGAATATTACAAAATGGAGAAGATTGGAAGACGCAACCAATTCAAGCAATTAGGGCCATCTGAGATTCTCCGACTAGCCTAATCGCTTGAATTGTTTGTGTCCTCCAATCTTCTCCATCTGATTTCACAAGCCCAAGTTTTCAATTTAGAGATCAAAAAATCAAGATAAAGCATTAATGGTACAACACATATCATGTTAGTTGATCTCATAAATAGTAGGCACACCACAAATCCTTCCTTCATTTCAAATAAAAGTACTACCAACATTAAGAAGTTGAAACACGGATTTCTATGAAGAAACATGAGTTACAAACACTATCTCCCGACAAAGATAGAATGGCATCACTTTTCAATACATATAATTCTCTAAAGGGTTTCTTTTTGTACAAAATTAGCATTTACAAAAAGAGAAAATAAATATCTTCCAACATATGTTGGAAATACATGGGCTTACTATCAAGAGGTAATCATAGATACAAAAACTATATATTTACTTTTGCTTTTTATTCTTCCCCTTTTTGTGCTTATTCTTGGGACATGATTCAATGGAGAGTGAATAGGAGGTCATTTCTTCTCATCTTCAGTCTTCTTGTCTGGTGGAGGTGATGGAGGAGAGTCTGGATCATATGGAAAAATAGCATCTTTCAGGATGGCATGAATTGCTTTTTCTCTGACCAAAAGGAACCATGCATTTTGATAATCATATAAATTACGATTAGGACTATAAAATCCGTGCTTTAAGAACCTTACACATGACCGATTCAAGCGATTACGTCCATCCAAAAATCTCTAGTTCCCCTAATCGCTTGTATCGGTCATGTCAAATAATTCAACATCTAAGTTTCATTCATGTGAATTCAATGCAAACTTGAGTTAATCTTTCTCTCTTATGCCTTAGAAAACAAAGAATAGTTTCAATGTCTAAGTTTCATTTATCTTGAAGTAATCTTTCTCTCGTATGCCTAAGAAAACAAAGAATAGTTATAAAGTAGGTTTTTGACCACACACAATTGATTCAAACGATTACGTCTATCCAAAAATCTATGGTTCCCCTTATTGCTTGTATCGGTCATGTACAAAATTCCGTGCTCAAGAAGGATATTAACTTGCACACCAAGAGACCTCAACAAGAAGAGGCCTTAGAAAGGTTTGCAGAAGAGGCTTGGAGAATGAAAACTATGAGAAGTGAGAGGTAGCAAGAAAGTCATAAAAAAATGGCACAAATGAAGTGAGTAAGTTATATAGGTCTCTGGGTTGTGTTGACTATTGGTGCCATACACACACACACACTCACACACACACACACATACATATATATATATATATATATATATATATATATATATATATATATATCCTCTGATTGGTCCACATCCATGGCGAATTCCAACATACTGTGGGACGTGTCACATGCTCATTGGTGTAGGTCATTTGACCATTTATAATTTAGAGGTTGTGACTGCCACATGTCACATGATCATTGGTCCACATAATTTAACCATTGCTTTTATTTATTCTCCTATGAATATCAGCTATCTTGTTCTTTTCTCATTTTCTACCTTCGACAAATTTCTGCATCCATACTCTAGCACTACTTCCTCGAATTTGATACACGAACGATTCAAGAGATTATGCCAGTTTGACCATCTTTGACTCCCTCTATTCACTTGCATCGGTTGTCTATTGCAGAAGTAAGGAGAGCACTGATCAATTTAGAGATGGAAGAGAAGAATACAATTCTTAGTGTCTCTCCATATGAGAAACCACTAGATTTCATTGTTCAAGAGGGGTTCAGGGTGAACCATTTTCTAGATGCAATGAAAATGTTTAATCCCACTTTTGATTTTGAAGCACTTGTGGAGAAAAGTAAGGTATATCTTATGGATGAGTGGGAGAGATTCTTGAAGATAGTCAATGGACAGGGAGTAATAATCTCATGTAAGAAATATATCCACCTAATTATTTTTGGGAAGGATCCTTTGGACAGGGCCAGAATCACTAGAAAGTGTAGGACAACTTCCCCCTTACTCATTTCGGCCTCTAAATGCACTATCATAGCACCTTTGCATGCAATTTGGTCTTTTATGCCAAAGATATATACATGCTTTGGTTCACCAATATAAGCACCTCGAAGTTTATTACAGGTTTAACAGAACATCACATGGTAATTATGTTCAATTTTTTGAGATACAATCATTTTTCTGCATCAGGGTATCTTAGTTAGTGGTCATGGCCGAAAGCAGTGATGTATTCTGTATGTTGATTGTTGAGGATAAGTTGGACGGTACTAATTACCTATTGTGGGCTTATATGATGTGTCATGTATTGGTTGCAAAGGACTGTGGAATATTGTACAAGGTGTTGAAAAACATCCTATTACACTTGCAAATACAGTTACTGAAGCTGAAGATACTCTTCAGGTTCCTATTCGTGTTGCAGTTCCTACTGTATCTACTACAAAGCAACTTTGTTGGAATGGCAAAGATACTCAGGCACATGCGTTGATAGCCTTTTCTGTCAAACCTTCCATTATCTCATATTCCCTCTTGCAGAATAGCTAAGGATGTTTGGGATACACTTACCACTTTATACTAGGCAAGGAATGAGGCTGATGTTTCTTACTTCCAAAAACAGTTGGAGAGTGAGCACATGAATGAAGGAGATTCCATAAACATTTTTTTGACAAAGATCAAAGATTTAAAGGAGCAGTTGATTTTTGCTAGTGAAGTCTTGTGTGAGAGTTCACTTATGCAGACTATTCTAAATGGTCTTCTAGATTCATATTAGAGTTTTGCTTCTACTCTTTGATTGATGATGAAAGGAAATCCAAATGCCTTAACATTTGAGGAGTTAGTATCTGTTCTATTGTAGGAAGATCAGTCTAGACAGAACATGTCCATAATGCATTTTGCATATCAAGCTTTCTTGGCTAGTCAGAAAGGCAAAAGTAAATGGAGCTCTTCTACTAGTAAGTAGAAATCTGCTAATTATGCACAATCAAAGAAGGATGACAGAGATGAGAAGAAAACAGAAAAGTAAAAATTGTTTGCAAATACTATAAAGGAAATGATCATGTCATAAAGAGTTGTCCAAAACTGGCTGCTAAAGAGACAAGGAAGAAAGAGGTTGGAATGGTTGTTGCAGAGGCCTCTACACCCGAAACAAAGTCTTGTGTAGAATGAAGAATGGGCATTTACCATTGTTTGCAGTTATGACCCATCTTCTCATGAAAAGGCTATGTCTACAGTAGACTCAGATGTTTGGTACTTTGATAGTGGAGCAACCAGACATATTACCTCGCAGCGCAATCTCTTCACTTCACTCGAGCTTGCCCCTATAGGGAATACTATCACATGCGCCAACAACTCCTCTTATCCTATCATGGAAGTTAGTAAGATCATTGTGACTACCGTTGATGGTAGTTCTTTTACATTGTTGGATGCTTTGTTTGTGCCAAGAATTAAGAAGAATCTATTATCAGTTTTAGCTTTAGCCAAGATTGGCTTGGTTGTGAAATTTATTGATGAGAGATGTACGAGTTCATGATCTGTCAAATGGCAATGTCATTATTGCTTTTGGCATTTTACGTCATGGGCTATATAAGCTTATAGACTATGCAAATTTTGTGAATGACTCAGCATATGCAGTACATGATTCTCAAGCTATGTCAAATGCAAATCTTTGGCATGCAAGCTTTGGTCATCTGAAATTCGCTAGTTTGCTATACCTGTAGAAATCTGAAATGGGATTCTCCCTGCACAAACTTGAGGCACCTGGTAAACATGTTTGTGAAGGCTATATTTTGGGCAAAATGAAACGTTCCTCATTCCCAAAAGATTGTTCAGTTCGAGCTACTCAGAAATTGTAGCTTTTTATAGTGATGTATGTGGTCCTATGCAGACACTCTCTTTTGGAAACTATCTTTAGTTTGTGACTTTCATTGATGATTTTTCCAAGCATGCATAGGTATATCCATTGAAAACAGAGTCCGAAGTGTTTATATGCTTCAAATAGTTTCTAGTTTTAGCTGAAAATCTGTCAGCATGTCATTAGTGGAAAAAATGAACCTTGCATGGGCCTTTTAGATTAGAGGGTGATTAGTGATGGACCAATGAGAGGAGGGTGGTGGACACAATCTAGTCCCTTAATCAACTAGGCTAGGTATAGGCTTCCCTTCATTTGGGCAAGTCAAAACCACTAACCATGTCAAAATGCATGGTTTTGTCCTTCAAGTAGTTTCTGAAACACATGGGATTCAAATAGAACCCTTGTATTTCCTTTAAAATCAATGACTACGATCATTTCTTGAGAAATGGGTTGCTTTAAATTATAGCTCTTAGATCTTGTTTACATCTAATTGTTATGGTTGCAGGTTGAAGAAGAAAAGGCACCTAAAATTTGGGCCATTGGATTTGGAAAGACTTTAATGGCTTTGATTTGATCCTTACATGGATCACTACATCATCAATCTCCACCCTAAAAAATTGCCTCCATCTAACGATTGAAAAGCTATGTGCCCTACGAAGTTCCTTGCATGAAAATTCGGATGTTTTTCTTTTAGTGACAGTGTGTGCATCTATTTTGTCATTTAGTGTCAAAGCATTGGGTTTCAATCTCCACCATCCAAACTAAATGAGATCCAATGGTACAAATTCCATGCAATTCCGATATTTTACCCTCTCCCCTCCCACGACTGCTCCTATTTTTTCTTTTATTGACAGAGTGTGAGCTTTTTCTTTTTGGTTCCCAAATATTCCCTTTGATCATGCCCATCCAACCAAGAAATCTAAGGGCTAGAAAATCACACGAATCCCCAATCCAATTTTCTTCTTTATTTTAATATACAATACCAGTGATGGTTTTTTCCAGCCTCTTAATCAACCTAATTAACCATTTTAATTCCTGAAAAATAGGAATCCTTACAAGGCCCATGGAAGGTTCAGTTTTTTCCTAATGTAAAATGGGCAATCTCCGTTCTGATCGATGGGGGGAGAATGTATATCTTCTGATTTTAATGCATTTTTGGCTGAACATGGGATAAAATACCAGTGTATAGTGTCATATACACCTCAACAAAATAGAGTTTTTGAAAGGAAGAACAAGTCTCTCAGAGATGGTGAGGTGTATGGGCAAAAGTCAGGCTTTACCACATAGTTACTTAACAAGTGTCCCACTAAAGCATTGCTCTCTATCACTCCATATGAGCCTTGACATGATCACAAGCCATCTGTTTCTCACCTATGTGTCTTTGGTTGTCTGGCATATGCATTAGTGCATGAACAACATAGAAAATTGGATGATAAAGCAGTGAAATGTATTTTTGTTGGGTATAGTTTTGAAAGCAAAGGTTATCGTCTATATCATCCACAAAATAAACGCATTATGGTTAGTCGTTTTGGAAGATGCTATTCAACCATAACTTTCATGTATTAAGGAGACATCTGTTAGCTCCAAAGATATGTATGATACTTTGTTGCCTCTTTTTACATGTGGATAGTCTAGTGCTGGTCCAAATGAGGTAGTTTCTTAGCCTTTACATGTTTCTTGTGATGATGCAGATCATTCCATTTCTGATGTAGATTTATATGATCCACTTGTTGATGAGAGAACTGATATAGAGGAGGTAAAAACGATTCCTAAATGGCTGGTGCATACTTTGTGAGATAGCAAATTAGATGGACCTTTGTGATATCATACTCGTTTAGGATCTCATAGTGCTTCTTTTGCATCAGATTGTATGCTATGGCTGCCTATAGTCTATGTGATGAGAATGAGCCTGTTTCGTTTGATGAAGCACAAAATTCAAAATATTGGATGGCTACTACGCAATCACAATACGATGCTATTATGAAAAATGGTACCTGGTCTTTATGTGACTTGCCTCCTAGCAAGAAGGCCATTGGCACTAGCTGGGTATACAAGGTGAAGTATAAGCCTGATGGAATAGTTGATAGGTATAAGGCTAGGCTTGTTGCAAGGGTTGTGCTCAAGAAAGAGGAATGACTACTGTTCGTAGCATATGTGCACTTGTAGCTCATCATGATTGGAACGTCAGTTGGACATTAAAACTGCATTTTTGAATGGTGACTTGCATGAAGAAGTGTATGTTTTTTAGCCTTGTGGTTTTGTGCAGAAAGGGCATGAAAAGAAAGTGCAAGTTGAAAAAGGCATTATATGGTTTGAAGCAAGCACCACGTGCTTGGTATGGAAAGATACATGCCTACCTCATTGCACATGGTTTTGAGAATTGTCCAACTAAGAGCACCTTAAATGTTAAGCATGCAAATGATGTGCTTTTGATCATTGTTATCTATGTTGATGACATGCTGCTCACTAGTCCTCAGGAGAAGCATATTGCTAATTTTAATGCTGATTTGCATGCCTCATTTTATATGTCAGATTTGGGGCATTTGCATCATTATTTTTGGCATCCAGTTCATGCAAGTTGATGGGGGAATAGCTTTGTGTCAGAGAAAATATATTAATACATTATTGTAGCCTTTTGGCCTTAAATACTGCAAACCTATTGCCACTCCTATGGAGTCAGGTTTACGATTGAAGCCTTCATGATGTTGGAGATGCATTTGATGTTGTTCTCTATTAGCAAGTTGTTGGATGCTTGATTTACTTATGCATTACTCAGCCAAATACTCATTTTGTTGTCTCACAGATGAGCATGTTTATGCATCGCCCAAGTGTCAAGCATTGGCCAGCGGTTAAGCGCATCTTTCAATGCTTGAGTGGTACCCAACTGCTTGGATTGTTTTATCCCAAGGGGGGATTACTTCCGCCATATTTACATGCTTGTTCTGACTCTGATTGGACTGGTTGTTATGACACTCGTGTTTACACCACTGGTTTTTGCTTCATGCTTGGTAGGCGCATATCTTGGTTGAGCAAGAAGCAACCTCCTATGGCCACTTCAAGTTGTGAGGCTCTGTGTAGTGCACCTTTCACAGCAACCATTGAGTGTCTATGGCTCAGACGCCTTATGGATGATTTGGGTATCGGTTAGTCTTCTACCACCACCATGTTTACTGACAACCAAAGCGCATTAACAGTTGCGACAAACCGTGTGTTCCATGCTCACACTAAGCACATTGAGGTGCACTATTATTATGTTAGGGAGAGCTTCTCTGTTGCAAAGATCAATTTGGCATATGTGCTCACATAGGAGAACATTGTAGACCTTTTCACAAAGGCTCTACCTAGGGAGAAATTTGAAGCTTTCTGCAAAGCTTTGAGCTTACTTCCTTTTGTGGATTGATTCCAAATAGCTTGGCACTTCCTTATACATGAGTGCCAGCTCCTTGTTCATCACATCACTCCCAGGGAGGATTTGTTGATGTATTTAGGTAGTGATGTGTGTGAACACTCTAGGACTGCCAAGGGCACTTTTTTCCCTCCTTAGGTCTTTTCCCCCCGGCTTGTATATACGCCTATAACCCTAATGGGTCACTTATCTTTGTACATTCTAGTGGTAATACATTCAGTATTGTGTGTTGTGCTCCAAGCTTCTTCTTCTTCCTTGCATTGTTCACATGCTCCCGTAGACCTCTAACTCCAACACCTTTGTGCAATCCATCAACTTCACAAGATTGTAGAGCTCTTCGAAATACCTTTCTTGTTGTTGCATACTCATGACTAATTGCAATATTAATATGATACTTATCACACACAATTCGACTAAATGAAAGTTCAATGAAAGTGTTTGGATTAAGATTATTCATGATGAGTGTCTAGAATTATGAGGAAGAGAGAAGCAAGTTTGTTATGGAGAGTAGAGTAAAAAAAGTGCAAAACATCCTAAACACACATTATATAAGTCAAAGAACAAGAGAAAAAACTTAAAAACCGGCAAAGGCCTGACGGGCACAAACTTTGAAGCGTATCACTTTTCATGATTTTCACACGAACTTCCTCTCTCTACCATGATTAACATATTTATGTGAGATACGTTTTAAATGAACCTACATAGAATTTTTTAAAAGAATTTGACAACATTAATCTAGATTAAGCATAACTAATTGAAATCCTTACACGACCCTTTTTTTATTGTTTTTCACCCTAATGTATGTATGTATGTATGTATGTATGTATGTATGTGTGTGTGTGTGTGTGTATGTATGTATGTATGTATGTATGTATGTATGTATGTATGTATGTATGTATGTATGTATGTATGTGTTTGCCTACATGCATGCCTGCCTGCATGCCTACCTACCTACCTAGGTACCTACCTACCTACCTAGGTACCTACCTAGGTATCTACCTACCTACCTAGGTACCTCCCTGTGTGTGTGTGTGTTTCTATCTCTCTCTCTCTCTCTCTCTCTCTCTCTGTCCGTCTCTCTATTTGTCTGTCTCTCTATCTCTCTCTCTTCTTGTATGTTTATCTGTCTATCTATGTATTTGTATGTATGTATACACATGTACACATGTATGTATGTATGTATCCACCTCTCTCTTTCTCTCTCTCTCTCTCTCCCTCTGTCCATCTCTCTATCTATCTATCTCTCTTTCTCTCTATTTATCCATCTCTCTGCCTCTCTCTCTTCTTGTGTGTCTGTTTGTCTATCTGTATGTATGCATGTACATATGTATGTATGTATGTATGTATGTATGTATGTATGTATGTATGTATGTATGTATGTATGTATGTATGCATGCATGCATCTACCTATCAGCCTCTCTCTCTCTCATGTGTGTGTGTGTCTATCTATCCATCTCTCTATCTATCTCTCTGTTTGTATCTCTCTCTCTCTCTCTCTCTCTCTCTCTCTCTCTCTCTCCCCTCCTCTACTTGTCTCTCTGTCTCTCTATCTATCTATCTCTCTATCTCTATTTGTCTATCTCTTTGTCTCTCTCTCTCTCTCTCTCTCTCTCTCTCTCTCTCTCTCTCTCTCTCCCCTTGTCTTTTTGTCTGTTTATCTATCTATCTATCTATCTATCTATGTATATGTATGTATATGTATGTATGTATGTATGTATGTACATATGTATGTATGTATGTATGTATGTATGTACATATGTATGTATGTATGTATGTATGTACATATGTATGTGTGTATGTATGTATGTATGTACCTTTGTGTGTGTGTGTGTGTGTGTGTGTGTATGTTTGCCTCTCTCTTTATCTATCTCTCTCTCTTTGTCTATCTATCTCTCTATCTCTTTGTCTGTATGTATGTATGTATATATGTCTCTCTCTTTCTGTGTGTCTCTCTCTCTCTGTCTCTCTCTCTCTCTATATGTGTGTATATGTATGTATGTATGTGCGCGCATGCGTATATGTATGTTCTATCTCTCTGTATGTGTGTATATGTTTGTATGTAAATAAATAAATAAATAAGTATATATATACATACATACATACATACATACATACATACATACATACATACATACATACATACATGTATCTATCTATCTAATATCTATCTTAATATCTATCCATCTATTTTAATATCTGTTTATCTACCTATCTTAATATCTATCTATATATCTTAATGTATATATCTATCTATCCATCTATATTAATATCGATCTACCTATCTATCTATCTATCTTAATATCTATATATCTATCTATCCATCTTAATATCTATCTACCTAGCTAGCTACCTATCTTAATATCTATCTATCTATCTATTTATCCGTCTATCTATCTATCTATCTAAATCTATCCAAATATCTATCTTTCTTAATATCTATGTATCTTAACATCTACATATCTTAACATCTAT
Source organism: Ceratopteris richardii (assembly GCA_020310875.1). Lineage (NCBI taxonomy): Eukaryota > Viridiplantae > Streptophyta > Polypodiopsida > Polypodiales > Pteridaceae > Ceratopteris > Ceratopteris richardii. Next base: position 124,964,625 of record CM035425.1, on the reverse strand, counting down.
CTATCTTAATATCTATAAACCTTGATATCTACATATCTTTATATCTATCTTAATACCTATCTTAATATGTATATATCTTAATGTCTATCTATCTATCTAAATATCTATCTATCTCAACATCTCTCTATCTAGATTCTATCTTAACATCTATCTTAATATCTTAATATCTTAATATCTTAATATCTTAACATCTTAATATCTTAACATCTTAATGTCTTAGTATCTATCTTTCTATCTATTTATCTATCTTAGTTGTTAATATCTATCTATCTATCTTAGTATCTTAATATCTATCTATCTTTGCACACATGCACACATGTACACACACACACATACAAACACACATACAGACACACACACACACACACACATACACATGCATAAATACATACATACATACATGTACATACCTCTCCCTCTCCCTCTCTCCCTCTCCCTCTCCCTCTCCCTCTCCCTCTCCCTCTCCCTCTCCCTCATTATATCAAAATAAATCCAAGCAAACCCAAAATTCGCCCTAACAAGAAAGTGCAACCATAAGCTCATGGTAGTCATTGACAAGACTATAATAACCATCAGCTGCATTATGCTTAGTATCAACTACATACTCCGACATCCTCAATAATGTCATCAGTGCCCAATAATGGGTCTAACTGAGAGTGAATACATGTTCACAGGCGTGCACACACACACATTGACAACCCAGACCATGTGCATGAACTCGTAGGAAGTTCTGCGAAGGAAGTTTCTATCAGTCGTTGAAGTGATGGGCATTGAATTGCAAATGGATCAAGCACACTGAATAAACTGAAACCATGCATCTGCTACAATTGAATTACTCCTGAAGTGATGGGCATTGAATTGCAAATGGATTCCACACTGTATAGACTGAAAATATACATACAGTGCAACAAACATGCTTCAGTCATCAAGCTATCAAGTAATATATGGGAAACACTGCGACAACTAGTCACTGTTATGTGTTTGATGAAAATCTGAAGATGAACTACAATTACCAGGAAGCTATGACCATTTTACCAGCCAGAACTCCAGTGTAAAAGGAATGAAGCAAATTTGGTGGTTCCAAACTCCTCCAGTTGTCTCTTTTAATTCTGATTATCCACTTACATTAGAGAGCTACCATCTGTTTGGACAAGTGTTTTAAGCGATGCACAAATGGATTCTTAGTTTCACTGTGTGTAGTGTTGAGAGCTAGCTGGTCATTTAGCCTTATACAAACATCTCTATGGCTCAAACTTGAAAAGGACTCTTTCAGTCCTTTTGGTTTGACATGTGAGACACTGTCAAAGCAATGTATTGACTGTGGCCCATTTAAGCGACCACTTACATTTGCTTCTCCTTCCAAAAACTCCCTGTGAAAATCCCCTGCACCCCTAAATGAGAAACTGGTAGTTTCGCATGATAACTTAAAAATTGGAGTGTTGGATGGCTTTGCTGCATGATTCATTTCATAACGTTGCTGTCTCGCATCATTCTCCTTTGAGTTGCCATTCAACATTTGAGTCTCCTCAGCCACTGTAGTACTTGAAACAATCATCTTCTGTTCTTCCAATAAGTTCACAATCATCTTCTGTTCTTCCAACAATTGCATATCTTTTTTCTGCTCCACACTGTGTTGTTTGCATTGAAAAACCACTTCTGTAGCAGCTTCGTGATCTGAGCCTGCATTGTTTTTAGATACTTCTGACCCCACTAACTCACAATGGCCTGCATTCTCAAGAGCATTAGCATTGGAACTTACGTCTTCACATGTGCCCTCCACTTTTTTGTTTCTTGGAGCCTCAGCCTCAGGCTGTCTCACACAAGCCAAGCTGCTTGACAAATTCGGCGAAAAAAATGTTTTTTCAATCCACTCCTTCAACGAAGGTGTCGGGTCTGACTCTTCTGGACATGGTGTAGCATGAGCAATTTTGGGCATCTTCAGCGTAAAGCCATGATTGTTATCTCCTATCATGTTGAACAGCTTCTGCAGTGCTTGTGTGGCACGAAAATTCCAAGCAGAATAGGACTCCAGACTAAAATCTGCATATCCTGGGGGCTGTGAAGAAAAATCCAAGCTTACATGTATGCCAGCCAGCGGCAAAAATCCCAAAAGCTCATGATCTTCCCACTGGGCTTTCCCAGAGATTTCTGACATTTGATCTTGCTGAAACATTTGTGACATGAATCCTGATTCATCAACCATTAATTCATTGACAAAAGAATCATCAAGTCCAATAATTTCCTCCCAAAAAACTGAGAAAATTGTCCACGTCTGATTATCTCCCTCAACAAAGAACCTCTGAAGTGACTCAGTTTGGTCAGTCAGCCACTCCATAAGAATGACATTCATGGGAAAAGCTGACCATGATTTTCCTCGTGCCATCTTTGCAATTACAGTGCAGAACTTGAATGTGAATCTCAAAGTAATACTCAGCAGATACTCTACACCAGGAGTTGGCATTCTCATCATGTGATGCATGCAAAAGATGAGAACAACAACGATTTGCAAGGCGACGGGTATGCTACCTGCAAGCTTGTTACCCTTGGTATCATAGATGGATTCACTCAGAAATTGACCCTGCTGTTCCTCTACAACAGCCATAGCTTTATCCAGTTCATCTGCACTGTCATTGCCCTTAAAAGCATCAGTAGAGCAAGTCATAATTTCATGTGTAGGATGCATACCAAGAAGCATAACCGAATATAAATACACACCTTGCTTGAACAAGAAGAATCCGAACAAGTTCAATGAAAGATATCATAAAATCTCTTTGGCACCTTCCAGCTTTTCGTATAGACCAGAGATCTTGCTCAATCACAAAAGCATGCAGATTATCCGGCATACTTATGTCAAATTTGAGCCTTTTGTCAATATTGCTCCCTGATGTCGATGTCTGTGTAGCCATCTGCTTGTTCTGCAAAATGATTGATTTCATCAAGTAATTCAATTATTTTGAAGTCACTGCTTCATGTGTAGACATGAATTCTATCCAACCTTAGAACAAAGGAGAACAGTCATTTCTCAAAAGATAATGAGCAAAATTGAAAGGAGAAATTAGATAATATATAAACACAGTGCTTTGATATATCCATAGACATTTTGCACAGGATGGTAGACCCACAGCATATGAGATTATTTATCATCAGGTGGAGAAAACAAATATCAATTTATGCACCTTCTCAAGTAGGAGCGCAACATTCTCCCAGGCTGTTTCAAAGGGTACACTGACAGCAAGACTTCGGCAATACAGATAAAGTGCTGAGAGGCTATTCCCACAATAGGTACAAAGAACAGCAAGCTGCCAACAACAAGCCATAGGAGCAGAGATGTTAAATATGAACACTATTGAATTGAAGTGTTCACCGCTGAAAGGAAGCAAACCATGAAACATGACTAACAGGTCACATAAATTGATACAAATCATTCAGCCACTTAATGCATCAAAACAAAAGTCGATCAGTCAACTAAACAGAGATTAAATCTATTCTCAACAGAAACATGTGAGAATTTTGCACAGCATATCGGAATAATCAAACAAACTAGAGCTTAGAAGTGAATGCATGCAAATAACGAAGGAACTTAAAACCGTCAAAGTGAATTTGTATAAACATGAAAATACGTTAGAAATGTAATACTGTTTGCAGCACAGATAATTGACAACGGTCATGATATGGCTTCAAAAGTCATTCACATGTACAATAAGTGACTATTGAACAGAAAAAACAACCTCACTTATTTTATCCAGGACCCAGAATCAGGGCATTCACTAGGAGTAAGAGGTATGGAAACTCTTACGGAACTATAAGCGTTCCAAACATACTCAAAATATTCCCTCGCACTCGTTAACCAGCAGTATGTCCTATTCAACGGAGATTCATGCATTTCTCAAAATTCCATTGAGGCAGCAGATTTGTACCTTACAAACTGACCTGGTTGTACGGATTCCCACTTGAAGGCCACAAGACAGCTGCTTGCTTGTAGTAATTAGCCGCTACACTCCAGTCCCGGTCCGAAGACTCCATTACTGCATAAAGCTCCTTGTACCGTGACAGATCGCCTAAGTAGACAAGAATTTTGTTACACGTTACCATACATCTGCGAAGCTCTTCTCTGACATCACCCCCATCAGATATTCTATCTGTGTTCCCGAGAGAAGAAGCGATTCCATGCTTAAGCCTTAGCTTGATAAGCAAATTATGAAAGAAACCTGAAGTCTCTCCGAGGAAACTACGAAATGAGGTAAGTGCTCGGAGAAGAGGTTCTTTCTTGTTTTCTTTCTTTCTTTTCTTCTGTTGATTTTTCGACTTATTCCCTTGATGTTGTTCCAGCTCTGTGAGGAGTTTCCGTATCCTGAGTCGAAACCCCTCAATTTCACGGTAATGGAGTCGCCACAATGCCTGTTCAACCTCAAAAGCCTCGGAGAAAGTAAGGTCCCGCAGGATAAGGTTTTCATAGCCATCTCGTATGGAAGTCCGAAGACGTCGTACCGCAGGATCGAAGGACCCTTTGGATTTCGATGCAGCAAGAAGATTACGCTCGAGCTTCAGAACCTGAGTTCATAAGATCTGGAAATTATCACGAAAACGTACAATGCGAGCAAGAAATGGATATGGGTTAAAATAACAGAGAGTAAAACGGTATTCGTCCGTGCCTGATCATAAGCTTCTGCTGATGAATGAGACTCCATCTGCATCGAATAGCCTTTTGGCTAACTGAGTGTAGCAGGTACTAGTCGGAGAGGGCGAAGGGGGAAATTCCGTATATGAGACCAGTGAGAGAAGCTTAGCCATGGCCTATCTTTGGATATTAGACTGTCCACTGAGTTGGTCGATCCACTTGCCGACGTCCTCGGGACCAACAGGAGCGCGCATTTCAAGCTGCCTGCCATGCCGAGGTTTAGCTTTCGCAAGACGGGACTGAAGAGGGAAAAAAACAGATTAGCAAGCTCTTGATTTTAGTTAGAGCTTTCCACTTTGTTTTATGGAAAGATTTAGCTGTTAATATTCACGCTAAAGTGATCCGAGGGCGTCATTCGACTGTATTCATGATTTTCTGAGAAACCAGAGAGGAAAGAAAGAATGTCATATCGTGAATAATTCGTGAATCGTGATAGCACCCCCCTACGTCCCTGTCTCGACAGCTCTAAGGTCAATTCTTACACTCGCTACACACAGAACCGCTGCACACTTTTTTTTTTTTAAATGAAAGTTAGGCAAGCGTTTATTTTCTAGTGTTTTGACTTTGAAATAACAATTGTACAAGTTTTGACTTTGAAATAACAATTGTACAAGTGAATGGGCATAATACCCATGAGATCTTTTATATCTCTCTTCCGTGTTTTTTTTGAAAGAACAATCGTACAAGTGGATGGGCATAATACCTATGGGATCCCTCATAAAAGTTAAAACAACAATCATACAAGTGAATGGGCATAATATCCATGGGATCCCTCATATCTTATACCCATGGGATCCTTCATATCTCACAAAACAGGGGTTAGACAAGATTACAATTGGTTTTAATTGATTTAGAATAGTCAAAGTCATTACATGTCTATCCTGGGGATTAAACTATGGACCTCCGCCTCAAGAGACCAAAGACTCAATCATTAGAACAACAGGATGTGGACACCATCACATAGTTTGTGGTATCAAAATGAAGAGATCTTATTGGTAATGTGAGAAAACCAATGTTGCGATTCACCATATAATGAACTTAGCTTCTCCCTCAGAACAAAAAATGTATCTATCGTTCACCATATTTTAGATTTTCTTTGAAAAAAATGTTTATGGGGTTGTTGAACATGTATCGGCCAATATGGTAGTGCATCCTTGTAATGCTTTCGATCCATTAAAACTAGATATTTTTGGTAACCTTTTCCTTATGATGATTCGACAGTCTAAGCTCTGCTTTGTGGGATACGAGGGGTCCCATGGGTACTATGCCCCTTCACTTGTTTTTGCAATATATTCAAGCCGAGGGAAAATAAACTTCGACAAACTTCCTCTTTTAGAAAAATATGTATGGACAATTGTCCAACAACGTTAGCTGCACTTGTTGAGAGCCATTTGCCTCCCTTATGGAGGGCATGGGTTCAAGTCTTGTGACATGCATTGGAAGCATGTCCCTCATTCATTTGATCAGCAAGCCTTTGGGCGTTCTTGTTCAACAATGTTGTTGTTGGTAAGAGCCATGCTCGTTGTAGCAGGTTGAAATCAGTGTTCTCATTTGGCCATAAGGTCATGCCTACCCAACTTCTACCCTTAGTTTCTCATTTGGCCATAAAGCCATGCCTACCCAACTTCTACCCTTAGTGGGACCTTCGGGCTCTGTTCATTCCTAGTAGAATGCTAAACGTTCAAACCGTGTTGGAATTCGTACTATGCCCTTCATTGTAGATGTTGGACTGAAATTCCGAGCATAAAAGAAAGATCTAAGTGTTTCTTCTTTCCGTAAGGGTCTTTTACCTTTGTGCTCTCCTCCTTAAAGTTTTAGAGCTTTGTTAGATGTCCAAATACCTTAATGGAAAGTGAGTGAGATAAGGGAGCTAAAATTGAAAGGTAGTTAAATTTAATAGAACCTAGGAGGTAGTTCCAAGCTTTTTCCCTCTCTTTGTTCTATAAATTCCTTTCTGCCTTAGTTCTACAAGAGAACTCAACACTTATAAATTCCTTTATGCCTTAGTTCTACAAGAGAATTCAACACTTATAATATTGGGGTCCTTACTCCCAATCTTCTATTTCCAATAGTCCTCACATGAGAACCATAAACCCAAATCCTTTTGGTATGTAGCTTTGTAGTCATTTTTTAAAGATTCAATAAATCAGCACCGCCTTGGTCTACATTTGAGGGTGCAAATGTCCCATCTAACTTAGGGAAGAATTTTACCATTGTGAGTCCACCAAGAAAAAGAAAATCGTAAGAAACCTCGGCATTTTTTGCATTTTTTTAAAGTTAAGGGACCTCCAAGCACCAAGGTCCTCAAGTTTAAAATAGTCAAATGGATGTGTTTACATGCATGTGTGAACTTGCCTATAGTATTCCACACACCATTCTCAATCATTTCACATACTCAAAGACTCGCACACCAAGAGGAATTACTATAAAACACAAGTCATCTTCGTGGGGAAGAAGAATATTTTCTCCTATATAAAATGCGAAATTCTCCTTCCAGATAAGAGTTCTTGAGTTATGTATGAGCCTTCTTTGGAGAGCTATCTTCTCACCTTCTACTTAGGATAGACTCTCCTAAATCAACTTCAAATAATCTCTCATATGAGTGTTACTTAGAAGACTCTTCCTTTTGGAAAATGGATAGGAATAGAGTACAATACAAGGATCATATTCCATAATTCAGCTTGGAGCTAAAAGATAAGGAATTCCCTTTCGTTTCTCTTCCTTACTCTATTGTTGGTCTCTATTCCCCCAATCTTCACTTGTCTACTTCATTATTTGTCTTTGTCTTCCAAGGTACGACAATATGTTCACCATATGCAATGAAATGGTCTCTCTTCATGAGCTACGAGTATGGAAGGATTTCTTGGATTGTATCCATTTTCTCTTTAGATTTATGGATTGCATTCATCAATATGACCTCTTATGAGAGAGAGAGAGACACACACACAATTTTTTGTTAGATTTATTTAGACTTCCATGGTCTACCATTGGTCTACCATTGGTCTACCTGCATTTAGTCAAGGATCTTAGCTGAATCAAGACCATAACTCGGGGGATCCAAGACTCTAGCACGAGTATTCGAGGTTATTCCATCTCCTCAAAGTGGCCATATGAAGGGTATTTGGACCTTAAGGAAGACTCTAAATGTGACAAGGAAAAGAACTATTTAAAGTTGGGAGGAGAGTGGCAAGTACCTAATTGAATCTTTCATTTTATAACAACGAATCACGCGTACTAACATTAGGGTATGTGTTGGAATCGAAGAAGTGATGACATTAAAGCATGGAACAAATTAATGACATGATATGAATAGAGTCAATAATGTTCAATTTGAGGAGTGAATAAAAAAATAACCGAGAAAGTCATAATGTATTGTAATAATTTAAAAACTTGAATTCTTATGTGTGAAGGACCTAAAATAATTTTTAAAAAATGAATCCCAATTTTTCAATCGCCTACGAAATTGTTTAGTTGAGGTGCTAGGAGATATAGAAATGAAGAGCATTTCTCTCCTTGAGAGATATTTATATGGATTTCGTGAGTAGAGATAAGTACCATCATGGTGTGATGTGAATATTGAGTGAAGGTGAGACTGAAAATAAAATGAGAGAATGCACATAAAGAGCATGACAAAACAAGAAGGAGTAAGACTACATTGTAGATTGGCATCACCTACATTGTACATTGTAGACTCGAGTCATCACCACTATACAGCTAATAAGCACCATCATATCTTTTATTTTGTGCATGGATTTTCCCAAAAAAAGCTCCTAATAGATGACAAAATAGCCCCATGAGATCCATGATATGCTTGCGAAAATTTGGAACGATAATTTCTTAAAGAAGGATAGTCCTAATTGTAGCTACACTATTCCCTCCACATGGATAAGTGTGCATAGGAAACCCAATGGGTAGGGGCGCCCAAATCTAGCGATTGAGATTATATATAAGTGAAATCAATCAGTCGTGGGTATTTATTAAGTTCATCCAACACAATTGGTTTTTGTTAATGCATCTATTGTATTCCCAAACCAAGTGATGCAACACTTCTATGTGTTGTGTTTATTCTTGGAATGAAAGACCAAATTATGAGCCACTGCAATCACACTTGACTGTAACTAAGCTATTTGGGTACTTGATGTGTGATTCCCATGTTTGTAGAAAATCACAAAATCCATAAGCTTGTTTGCATTCTTCATTCACTCTATGAAATATTTGGCTCCTATTGTAGAGACAATCATGCATCTTAGAGTCAATGTCTCCAATAAATTCCACATCCCACAAAGATGAAGACATACCTTGATGTTGATTTCCAATAATCATGATATCTTTCATATTAAATTAAAGGCTCACTTGAGCCATAGTAGATGCTTTTGTCTTGTGTAGCACTCAATTGTCTTGTGTAGCCTTTAATTTAATATGAATCAACATATTAAATTAAAGGCTCACTTGAGCCATAGTAGATGCTTTTGTCTTGTGTAGCACTCAATTGTCTCATGATCATCTTAACTTCATCTATTGAACTCTCTGGCCAGAAATTTCAATGTTTGACCTTACAGCTAACAAAACATAATTAGAGTTTTGCTAATAGATAAATAAAAAATCATAATCACAAGTCTAAATTGTTCATCTAATTTTCCTGAATTCTCGTTTGGGAAATGCCATGTGTGATGACGTACATCTATCCATTCAAAACTTTTGATTACTTGTGTTGATGTACAATATTTGAGGTAGGCGTATTTTGTTTATCAACTCTCTCTCAAGTAATTCACCAAGGATATGATGTGCTTCATCCAAATCTTTCTTGGAAAATTGTTGATGTTGAGCAAGAAGCAGCCTACTGTGGCCACTTCCAGTTGTGAGGCTAAGTATAGGGCAGCTTTCACAGCTACTGTTGAGTGTGTGTGGCTCATACGCCTTATGGTTGATTTGGGTGTTGGTCAGTCTTCTACCACCACCATCTTCACTGATAGCCAGAGCGCATTGGCAGTTGCGAGGAACCCTATGTTCCATGCTCGCACTAAGCACATTGAGGTGCATTATCATTATGTCAAGGAGAGGTTCTCTACTAGGGATATCAGCTTGGCATATGTGCCCACGCAGGAGAACATTGCAGACCTTTTCACGAAGGCTCTGCCTAGGGAGAAGTTTGAAGCTTTCCGCAAAGCTTTGGGCTTACTTCCTTTTGTGGAGTGATTTCCACATAGCTTGGCACCTCCTTATACATGAGTGCCAGCTACTTGTTCACCGCATCACTCCCAGGGGGGATTTGTTGATATATTTAGGTAGTGATGTGTGTGAACACTCTAGGACTGCCATGGCACTTTTTTCCCTCTTTAGGAGGTTTTTTTCCCCCGGCTTGTATATACGCCTATTGCCCTAATGGGCTACTTATCTTTTGTACATTCTCTAGTAATACATTCAATATTGTGTGTTGTGCTCCAAGCTTCTTCTTCTTCCTTGTGTTGTTCGCGTGCTCTCGCAGACGTCTAACTCCAACACTTCCACAGTGGGCAAAATCACACCAATGAGTAGAGAGTAACCAAGAAGTAGCTTGAGGAAAACACACTCACAGTACCACAATAACAAAAGTGCCAGTTGATCTTCACACATCTCATGTATATCTCCCAAACAAGTGCAAAGCTACTTCTTATATAGATCTCCAGGCCAAGAGAGTGGCCTCCACTGAACCCAATCATTTAATGCACCATCATGGCATACTATACGCGTGCTGCTCTGTAATGACAAAGTGGTGAAAAAATTGGGTTAATTTTGGAGTGGTGGCCCAAATTTGGTATTGACTGAAAATTGCATGTAGACTTTGGAATATGGCATTGAATGAGTTCCTTTCCTTTATCATGAATCACCACTTCATTTCGAACTTTGAGTATCTCCACGAATGCGATGGCCAACTTGACTGAATTAAGGTGTGATGCTGCTGTTTTTTTTTTTTAAGACTAACTTTGAAGGATGAATTTTGAAAGACGACCTTTGAAAGACTAATTTTGAAAGACTAAATCTGAAAGATTAAATTTGAAAGACTAATTTTGAAAGACCAATTTTGAAAGACTAATTTTGAAAAATTAATTTTGAAAGACTAATTTTGAAAGACTAATTTTGAAGGATTAATTTTGAAGGGCTAATATTGAAATACTAATTTTGAAGGACTAATTTTGAAGGGCTAATATTGAAATACTAATTTTGAAAGACTAATTTTGAAAGACTAATTTTGAAGGACTAATTTTGAAAAACTAATTTTGAAGAATAATTTTGAAAGACTAATTTTAAAGGAATAATTTTGAAGGACTAATTTTGAAAGGCTAATTTTGAAAGACTAATTTTGAAAGACTAATTTTGAAAGACTAATTTTGGAGGACTAATTTTGAAAGACTAATTTTGAAGGACTAATTCTAAAAGACCAATTTTGAAAGACCAGTTTTTTGAAAGACCAATTTTGAGAGACCAATTTTGAAAGACTAATTTTGAAAGAATAATTTTGAAAGACTAATTTTGAAGGACTAATTTTGAAGGACTAATTTTGAAAGACTAATTTTGAAAGATTAATTTTGAAAGACTGATTTTGAAAGATTAATTTTGAGGGACTAATTTTGAAGAACTAATTTTGAAAGACTAATTTTGAAGGACTAATTCTAAAAGACTAATTTTGGAAACCCATGTAGTGAGACGAATTTTGAAACTCCGAATCCATGAGCTTGAAGTGTTGAGAGATTTTGTTTTTCAAGGATGAATTTGGAGGACTTATTTTTTCCCATTCTGGAGGGCGGATTGTGCCAGTGATTTGCAAGGGCAAGTTCCGAGGATGAAAAAATGATGGTGAATCTCTATCAAGGGTGAATTTTCAAGGAGGAAAAATGAGGCGAATTCTCAAAGATGAAAAATGGTGCAAGGATGAATTCTACAAGGATGTTTTTTTAAGGACCCTTTTGTTTGGGAGTACAATCAAGATGAATTCTTGCTAGATTACAAAGGTGTAACTATATAATAGCTTTTCCCCCAAGCCCATGTTCTAAACTTAGGAGCATGATTGTCATCTCTCTGATTTGCCTCTTTAAACAAAAGGAGATCCTAACTATGCTAGATTTAAAAAGAGGGGAATCCATGTGTGGTTTGATCCCTACCCAAATCATTTGGAACACCATCTAGCTTTGCACTTGTTAAGTTGAATCTAGTGCAAAGTGTTACCCTTAGTGTCCATGTGAAAGGCCAAATGGCCATCGAAAGCTTTTGTATATGTTCCTTAATAAAATATGTAGTGGTCTGGTCAACCACAGACTGAAAGTTCAACTGCATTTGTAACACCTATGAAATCTATCTTTGTGCTCCTTGTGTACTGGGTTTTTTTGCATATTCTATAACCTCTGTGCGGATTACCGTGTGTCATGCCTGGAGCTCACTTTTCTACTCTAAGAGTACCATTGTGGAGCTCTCAAGTAGGAGAAATAGTGTGGTGCATTGCCATCAAAATACTTCATTGGTGTCGGAGCATTTGGATGCAAAAGCTTTGTTCCCTTTGTATGAGTGAAGCAAGCACCCGCCCACCCACCCAATGCTTATGACCAAGGCAGCAACCAAGGCATAGACCTTGGCATACCTTGCCATCCGAGTCACAAAAGTCACCATTGGCATTGTTGGTTGCGCACAAGGGAGGACCTCGATGATCAAGGAAGATGAAGGTTCCCAACACTTCTCGAGAGGTCACCCATCCCAGTTTGTTCCCCCTAGAGCCTGCTTAACTTACAAGCTCTCTTGCCACTAAGCTACACTCTTGTGGTGTCTGAAGAAGGGGAAAGCACTAATGTTAACATTACCTTGAACTGAACATGTTTCGGTCCCTCAAAGCTTCATTCTTTACTTTCAAAGCCTATTTTGGAGCATTTTTGGGGTGATTCTTGGAGCCATTTTGGAGTACTTTTGCACATAGTTCTGTTTACATAGGTTCAAGAACATCAACAAGAGTGCTCTTTGTACTTCTTCAAAAACAAATATTCACTTTTGGGGCTATGTTGTTCAACCACACTAGTAAATCTATAGGTTTCTTGAAAGGTTTTAGTTATGGTGGGAGCAACCACCACAGGTTTATGCAAGTTTTTTGAACTGAACAAATAGAGTTGATAGACACTTGCAAGTATTGTTGACTAGTGTTTGGGCTGTGAATTCAGCCTTTAAGTGCCATCTTACTGCATAGATTGAGCACATAAACACTATGCACGCTTCTATGGATATCGTTTATGTATGTCCATGTGGTCATTGATATAGCGGTTACATTTTTGCATAAAGCCTTTTGACATTGATAAAGAGGGTTGTGGTGAGGTTTCCTAAATTGGGAGATGCCCAGATGTCAGGGTCTCTTCGGTGATGTAGGTGGAAGACTTACCCAGCCTCACCATAGGAGATGTATGCTAGTTGTTCATAGGTGCTCGATAAGCTAGGTTGGCTTCTTTCAGTTAATTGATTACATAAAGTGGAGTCAGTGATTGCCTATGGAGGTTTACATGTCAATACTCACAATTTTATGAACATTTTGCACTGGTCATATGCTCATTTTGTAGAGGAGACTTTGGCAAAAAAAAAATTTAGATTTTTTGTTTTGTCAGCTATACAGTGGTCGGTTTACTCCTTGATACACTTATTGGTGTGAGCACATATACTCTCACAAAATCCTTTTTTTTGGTCATTACTGCTCATTAATCCATTTCTCTAGGGAGAATCTCTTAATTTTTTCTAGAATTTGACATTTGGACATCCTTTTTGGAGCTTTAGTGGTGTTTGGACTTTTCTAGATCCATTATCATTTTCATCAATTCTCAATCATCATGCCATCAAAGATTTCATGCACATCTGGTGGATCAAGGTCTAGTGTCTAGAACGAGTTGTAGCTTGCAGGACACAGACCATTTTGAGATCCAAAAATTTGATGGCATAATCTTTGCTCTATGGAAAAGTCAAATTAAAGATGTGCCGATTCAGAGGAGGCAATGGAAGCCAGTAAATGGAATCTTGAAGATGATTGGGATGAGTTGGATGAAATGGCTAGGTCTACCATTTGCTTGCACTTGGCAGATAATGTTTACTTTAGAGTATTAGAGTGTGAAAGTGCAAAAGAGCTTTGGAAGAATTTATGCAATACATATGAAAAGAAATAGCATCAAAGAAAGTGTATCCAATGAGAAAGTCATATGACCTTTGCATGAAGGACACTTATAGTGTTGCTGCTCATCTAAATGAGTTTGATGGTATATTCTCTTAGTTACACACTCAGAAAATGGACATGGATAATGAAATGAAAGCAATCTTGTTGTTATGCACCTTGCCATCATCATGGGATACATTTTGCACTACTATTAGAAATAGTGGACCCGGTGATAAACTGGTCTATGATGACATATGTGGAGCACTCTTGAGTGAGGAGATTCATAGAAAATATATGGTTAGCACTTAGAGTGGAAATGCATATAATGTTCGTGATTCTTACCAAGGAAAGAATCAACAACATGGCAAGAGCAAGAATAAGGAAAAGAATGGTCAATGGAATAAGAGTAGAAGTAAATCAAGGAAGAGGGATATTGAATGCCATTGTTTTCACAAGAACGGACACATGAAGAAAGACTGCTATGCATTAAATAATGCTAAAGGTAAAGGTCAAAATGTTGATGGGCATTTTAAACAACTACCTACACCATCTACTTTGGGTCTGAAGATTGAAGAAATCAATGCTATTTTTGATGATGTTGATGTGTTGAGGGTTGACAATATTATGCCTATTGAGGCTCTTATGACTGATTCTCTTTCCCACATATGGATGCTAGATTTTGGTGCTTCTTTCCATGTGATATAACATAGAGAGTGGTTCTCTACTTATGCAACAAAGTCTCTTGGTACTCTGAAACTTGGCGATTCTTATCAGTGTGACATTGTTGGGATTGGAGATGTGATTGTGTAGTTCATTGATGGTTTAAAATTTAATACGTATAATTTATGCAATGTACCTCAATTATCATGCAATTTGATGTTAGTTGGTCAACTTGATGACCTTGGTTACAAGTTGGTCTTCTATGCTCAGTCCTTTTGCATATCAAAGGGCAATATGGTTATTGCAAAAGGAAGAAAAGTCAACTCACTTTATCCTTTATTTGTACAATAGAAAAAACAGTTGTTAGCTATTACTAAATAGCCTATGGCTTGTATTTTGCATGGCCATTTGGGCCACATATCATGTAGTGGAATCGAAAATCTTTCTCGTTTTGGCCACTTACTTATGTTTCTTTGATTTTTCATTTTGTGAGCATTGTCAATATGGAAAGCAAACTAGGAATGTGCACAAGATGCACATGGACTCTTCAATTCAGCCTTTAGAACTTGTTCATACAGATGTGCATGGTCTTATGCCCACAAGGTCATTCAATGGTTCTCTTTACTTTGTCTTTTCATAGATGATGCTACTAGAAAATTTTGGGTATATCCTATCAAAGAAAAGGATGAGGTATTCCCTACTTTCAAAAAATGGCTTGCTTTAGTTGAGACTAAAAAAGGAACTAAGCTTAAGGCTTTATGTTCAGATAATGGGGGTGAGTATACCTTACATGAATTCATCATTTTGTGTCAATCTAGAGGAATTAGAGAGTTTATAGATCCTTATAACCCAATAAAAAATGGTGTAGCTAAAAAGATGACTAGAATTATTCAGGATAGAGTGGTTTCTATGCGGCATCATGCAAATCTTTCACAAGGCTTTTGGGCAGAAACAGTATTAACTGCAGTTCATGTGATTAGCCTTTCACCTAGTACTGCCAAAGATTTGGAAGTGGCACAAGAGTTATGGATAGGAAGCCACCATATCATGATCATATTTGAGTTTTTGGGTGTGAAGCATATGTTCATATACCAAAGAATATTAGACAAAATCTAGACCATAAGTCAAATAAATGCATTTTTCTTGGATATGGTTGAGAAGACTAATTTGGATATCGCTTATGGGATCCTAAAACATGATCAGTGATCAGAAGTAGTGATGTCATTTTCAATGAGTTTAAGAAGCATAAACAACCCATTGAGGTTGAAGTGAGAAGAGTGGTGTTGGAGGATACTAGTCCTCTAGTTAGCATGCATAAAAATGTTGCACATAGGGATGTTCAAGAGAATGTACGATCAAATCAATCTACAAATGTTCCAGTTCAGCAACCATTGAGATGCTCTACATGTTTCTCACATCCACCTGATAGATATGTTCCAGGTTTGGATTTTGTTATGCTAATTGATGTTGGTGAGCCTTCTTACTACATAAAGAGGCTATGAAGATAGAGGATCATGTCAAGTGGGAGCGTGCCATGAAGAGTGAGTTGGATTCTATTCACAAGAATGGTACTTGGGATTTAGTACCTTTGCCAAAGGGCAGGAAAGCTTTACCATGTAAATGGGTATATAAACTAAAATTCACATAAGATAGTGCTTCTCCAAAGTATAAAGCATGACTTGTTGCAAAGGGTTTTAAGCAACAACATGGTATTGATTTTGAGGAAATCTTCTCTCCAGTGGTCAAGATGAGTACCTTGCAAATGTTGCTTGGATTCGTTGCAATGGAGGACTTAGAGCTAGTCCAAATGGATGTGAAAACTGCTTTCTTGCATGGAGATGTTACAAATGAGATCTAGAGTAACAGTATAGTGTTACAAACTTCCTGCCAAGATCTCAAGAGATCCAATGATGAAATAAATCCAATGCTCATGGAAGAAATCACAATGAAGTTGAAAGGTAACAAAACAAAAATAGCATGCGAAGAAATTCAAGGAATCAAAGAAGAAATGAAGAAGCTAAAAGAAGAAGTAAAAGATGCAAAGGAATTTGAGCAAAAAGCTAATGGGCATGCGGCAACAACCATGAGGGGATTTAGTAACTTGGATACATGAATAGAGAAAGAAATAAGGGAATGGCAAGAACAAAGAACACAACTAATCATGGAGATCAAAAAATGGAAATCAAAAGCTGGTCAGAAGGCTAACGTGCCAAATAATATAGCTCAAGAATATCAAAATATAGAATATGAAAGAGCTCCCTCACCTATGAGGGACATAAGGGATGAAGAAAAAGAGGAATAGGATCAAAACTATGAAGAATGAGAAGAGTTCATTTAAAGGCTATTGGTTGCCATAGAAGTAAGCATGGATTATATCAGAAAAGATCATATTTAGTATGAAGATAGAATAGTGCAGTTTGCACTAGAAAATGGAGTCGATGCAATTCATCACCATTGAGCATTAGATGGTTTAGGAATTCCATTTTTCATAGTGATAGAAAGAATAGAGAATCATCAAACTTAAATAGTGGGTATCCCGTCAAAACAATTTCTAGAATAGGATGAGTCATTGGAGATTACAAAAGAACTTTTTGAAAAATGCAATCCAACATGAAGAAAGAAGTGGCTAGATAAAAATAATGAGTGTAGGAAAATATGGTTGGAGGTGTCAAATAATGTAAAGCTCAACCTATCTTATTGTCCAAATGCAAGAAGACATGAATGGCCTAGGATTTGGAAAATGAAAAGAGAAGGTGCTATTCCTTCTAAATGGTTAAATTTTCCAAAAATTGCAAGACCCAAGAAAGCCTCATGGCCAACGAAACAATACATTATTACAACTAGCAAAGTAATGATATAAAAATTGGCTAAAATTAAAAATCCCGCTTGTATATTAATAATTAGTATTTTGAAGCTCATCATAGCTTGTATACAAATCTTTAGAGATACCCATTTTAGAACTTTAAACTTTATAGTTTCATTTCCCTAAGAGATGCTTTACTTTTTTATCTTAGTGAAACCCCTAACCAGAGATGTACGATGGCATATTAAAGAAGAGTTGTGTTTATGGCAGTTCACTATGTACAAATTTTTGAAGATGTCTTTGATTATGGATTTTTTGAATGAGAATCCAAATGTTTTGGTACAATATCACTAGTAATGAAATCTAGGCTGACTTCATATGAAATCGCATATACAAAATTGTTAATATATTTAAGTGTTGATGTGTGTGAATACACTTAGGATTGCGAGGGCACTTTTCTACCTCTTTGGGAGGTTTTTTTTCCCTGGATTGTATATATACACCTATAACCTTAATAAGCTACTTATCCTTGTACATTCATTGGGTAATTCATTTTGTGTTGTGTTGTGCTCCATCCTTCTTCTTCTTCCTTGTGCTACTCGTGTGCTTGCTCCAACAATCCGTAACAGAGAAGATCATCACTTCATTGAGTGCATTGCCAACACCTCTCCGATCACAATCTAAAAATCGCACGAAAATTGGTGAACATAATCAGACTAATTACGATGAAAATTGCTTCGTTCTGTGTCAAAATTCTCATATGAGCTCGTTTCAGCCTTGGAATGCACTATCAAAGCGCTTGTGTAGGCTATTTTGTCCTTTCGTTTCAAACATATATACAAGTTTTGGTTTGCTAATATAAGTGCCTTGGAGTCTGCTAGAAGTTTTGCAGAGCTTAATAGGGTAGTTCTGCTCAACTTTTTGAGATACAATCATTTTTTTACATCACAATATTAGTCAACGGCCATCGTTGAAATCAATAATGTATTCTACATGTTGGTTGTTGAGGATAGATTTAATGGTACTAATTACCCATTGTGGGCATATATGATGTTTCGTGTAATGGTAGCAAATGGGTTGTAGAATATTACGCAAGGTGTTGAAAAATGTCCTACTACACTTGCAAAAATAGTTATTGAAGGTGATGCAGATGACATTGAAGATGATGATCTTCAAAATTCGTGTTTGTGATGTGGTTCCTACTAATGGAATTTAATCCTTCACATTTGCACACTAGAAGTGAAATGAACCCAATACCTAGGTCCCTTCATACACCTTTTTTGCTACCATGCATCAAAACTCTGATTGACCTACCTTACACTTATCCAAATCACCTAAGCTTTTAGTCAGAATTATTATGGGTTCAAAATCTTTCCAACAAGCTATAGAACACCTCAAATGGATGTGTCTAGGTGAATCAACAACTCTATACAAAACTGACTATGCAAAGATATAGGATATGCAAAAATTAGGGTTACAGAGATACACCAATTTCTTTGCACACAAAACTGATTTCAAGAACCCCTCTTACGGAAAGTAAGACACATATAAGCTGCAAAATGCGCTTTAAATCTCTTGAATTGGATATGTACACAAGGAGTCACAACTGCTATAAGCAGACTATGTCTATACCTACAAGAGACTAGAGGGGGTGTGGGCTTGATAGCTCCTCCTTACTCCTCCTTTGTGCATGTAGCACCCTCCTCTACATTTTTCTTGGCTTGGATAGTTGCATTTCAGCTCCTTGAGCTTTGGATGACTCTCTCCTTGAGCCTTCTTGAGTATATGTCTCTTACTTTTCAATGACTTACAAGACTTCCATGCATTTGGTGTCTCTTCACCTCCTTTTATAGCTTTTGGATGCCTCTCCCAACTTTTCCACCACCTTAAGACTACCTTGCCTGACCTTGGTACCACCCTAAGTGATCTAAGTCATTCCTTTTGTCCACATTAAGGTCTTTTGGCCCCTTTGTCCACTTAAAGCTTGCATAGTTCACATTTTCAACACTCCCCCTCAAGCTTAAGGTGGTACTGTCCATATCAAGCAAGCTCATAGCCTTTGAAAACTTTGTTAACTTGGTCACATCCAAGCTTTTGGTGAATATATCTGCAACTTGGTCCTTTGTACCTCCAAAATGAACATTAATGTCCGCACTTGCACCATTTTCACTTAATGATAATGCACCTCAATGTGCTTGCTCCTTGCATGATACATGGGATTGTTAGCAAGATGTAGGCTTGACATGCTATCTCCATAAATTGGAATTGGTCCAAGTTGTATACCAAAATCTTTGAAGAGCTTCTTAAGCCACATTGCTTCACATGTAGTGAGGGTTAAAGCTCTATATTCAGCATCTCTTGAACTCAATGCAACTATGGGCTGTCTATATTCAGCATCTCTTGAACTCAATGCAACTATGGGCTTCTTTTTGCTCATCCATGAAATTTCTTTTGTACCTAGCATGAAAACATAGGTAGAATTTGAACTTCTATCATCAGCACTCCCTGCCCAATCAACATCACTCCATGCTCTTATTTGAAGTTCTTCATCATACGTGTATAACAACCCATGATTAATTTTACTCTTCACATACCTTAACACTCTCTTTGCATGACTGAGATGTGTATATGTGCTTGCATGCATGAAATAAGATAGAACTCCAACTATGTAGCACAAGTCATGCCTTGTGAGTGTAGCATAGATAAATGATCTCACAATGTTCTTGTATAGTGTAAGGCCTTCTAGCTTCTTACCATCTTCGTTGCTTAACTTGACATTTGAATCCATAGGGTGAGCTATTGGTTTGCAATCTGTCATGCCAAACCTAAATAGCACATCTAGAAGATACTTCTTTTGGGGGAGAGAGGGAGAGAGAGAGAGAGTGAGAGATCTTCTCTCCCATAGATCACCTCAATGCCAAGAAAGTAATTTAGCACACCTAAATCTTAGATTTTGAACTCTCTTCTAAGCTTCTCTTTGATGTTCATTATCCATGTATCATCATCACCTATCACAAGGAGATCATCTACATATATGCATATCAAACATATCCTATCATTTTTTCTTCATATACAAGGATGGATCTGCATCACTTGGAGAGAAACCACATCTCTTCAAGAATTCCACTAGCCTCTCATTCCAAGCCCTTGGGGCTTACTTTAGGCCATACAAGGCCTTCTTCAACTTGCAAACATAGGTAGGACAGTGTGGATCTACATACCCTTGAGGTTGTTCTTGAACAGCTCTTCTTGTAACTCACCATTCAAGAAAGCATTCATTATGTCCATCTGGTAGATAGTTCACCTCCTTGTTGCACATAGGGCTATTAGAGCTCTAATGGTAGCCTTGTTTGACACATGCATATATTCTCCTCATAATCCACCTCTTGTGTCTGTGCAAAGCCTTTGGATACTAGTATAACCTTGTACCTTGCCAAGTTGCCATCTGCATTCCTCTTGGTCTTGTACACCCACCTATTTTGGACTATCTTCATGCCTTACTTCTTGGGTGCTAGTTTTAAAGTGTTGTTCTCTTTAAGAGCTTTGAAATCTTCATACATAACCTTCCTCCACTCTAGTTTGGTCTTTTCCTCCTCGTAAGAATCTGGCTCTTGATCTGCAATGACATTCATCATGTATGCATAGTGCTTTGCCATGAAAGAACCATATGTATACCTTTGTGGAGGTGCCTTTTTCCTTGTAGAACTCCTCTCTTCACCTTTGGGATATTGCTTCTTGAGTCTATTGAGCTTTAAGAGTAATGGCCTCCTCAAGCTCTTCCTCTTCTAGTTCCTCTTGAGCTTCCCTAGTGTCATAGTCTATCTCTTGCAGCCTTCTATATTTTGAAGTATAGGATGGTCCTTCATAATCATAGGTGTAAGAGTGATCATATGAGTGTACCTTAGATGTAGAAGCATCTAGTCCCCTAATTTTGATTGACTCTTGAGGTTGAATCTACACATCAATGTCTCCATACTCCTCTTGATCCTCCTCATCCAACTTTGCTTTGCCTTTGTCTCCATACCATTACCTAGACTCATCAAACACATCATCTCTTGATGCATATAGCTTCTTTGAGAGAGGGTTGTAGCACTTGTAGCCTTTTTGCTCATTTGAGTAGCCAATGAACATGCAGTTCTCACTCTTGGGCTCTAACTTTGTTCTCACTTCACTAGGAACATGAACAAATCATACACATCCAAATACCTTGAGGTGCTCCATGGTTGGTTTCTTGCCATAATAGACTTTGTGTGGAGTCAAATTGTGCACACCACCTGTTGGAACCCTGTTTATCAAGTAACAAGATGTATTCACAGCCTCATCCTATGAAGAGAATGGTAACTTACCTTCATTTATGAGACATGTAGCTATCTCAACCAAATGCCTATTCTTCCTCTCTACAACACCATTTTGTTGAGGGGTGTACCTGCATGCAAAGTGCCTCTTTATGCCATTGTCCTACAAGTACTTTGTGAATTCCTTGAGAAATATGCTCCCCGTCTATCTGACCTCAGTTTCTTGATGTGTGCATCACATTCTTTCTCAAAAAGGGATCTAAACTTTTGAAAGCATGAAAACATTTCTGTTTTTTCTTTGATAATATATAGCCATACCTTTCTTGAGTGGTAATCAATGAAAAAGACAAAGTACCTAGCTCCTCCCAATGAAGCCTCTTTGGTAGGGCCCCATACATCTAAGTGTATAAGCTCCAAGGGCTTAGAGGATCT
The DNA here is from genome assembly GCA_020310875.1 of Ceratopteris richardii. NCBI lineage: Eukaryota > Viridiplantae > Streptophyta > Polypodiopsida > Polypodiales > Pteridaceae > Ceratopteris > Ceratopteris richardii. Next base: position 124,942,606 of record CM035425.1, on the reverse strand, counting down.
ATACTCACTCTTTGGAAATGGCTTCCTTGCTTGCTTACCTAGCTGACAAGCATCACAAGACTCATGTAGATCTTGGCCTTCAAGATTTGGTAGTCCATGTACTAAACTTGGTTTGCACATGCTTTTTAACTTGGGAATATTGATGTGTCCTATCCTTTTGTGCCAAAGATCAATCTCTGCAATCTTTTGTTACCAATCATCACATAGCATACCTTGTTGTGTGTAGGAGCAACATCTAGTGTGAACAATCTACCTTCTTTCCTTCCCTTGGAAATGGCCTTGCCTCCTTGAGGATTTGAACTTACAAGTGAAATAGATTCCTATCATGTGTGACAACATGAGTAGTGTATACTTAGCATTGAATATGATTTCCCATGCTTTATCCAAGCACATTTAAGTCCACTACTACTTCACTAGAGAGAAGATGATTGCAAAGGAGTTCAAGGTAGAGCATGTGAGTATCAAGGATCAAGTTGTATACATGCATATCAAAGGCTCAGATAGGACAAAGCTATTGAAATTCAAGAGAAGCATTGATGTGATAGATTTAAGTTCAAGGCTTGAGAGAAATATAGCATCAAGCCTTAGAACTTACCTCAAGCCTCAAGGGCATGGATGTGAGTACTTGAAAAAACTTGAATAGTAGAAATTTGATGATGAAATTGTTGATGTTTGATCTAGTTAACAAGCACAAGACCTTCCCCTTTGCTGCTAGAAACTCTTATAAACCTTATAAGCTTCAAAATTATGCAATAAAACACCTTATGCACTTTGGAAAGTCATTGTGAAAATTTAGAGTCAAAATATATAGTTTTGTTCATAAGCTAGTTCATAAAACTTGATAGTTATGGATGAATCATTTACCTTCTAATGCTTAGTGCTCCCAACCTCATTACAATTGGCTAAATTCCTCTTAGAGCATTGTGGTCTATAGGTTTAAGTAGTTATTAGGCAAATTAATCAAATCTATAAGCAAGGCTTCATGCAATTATAAGCATATCATTGAGAGGTGTATCCTTGACTTTTCAAGAATGTGCAAAGGTTGACCTCGAGAGCTTAATTGCTCTATTTCCCACAATCTACTAAACCACATAATACAAAATTTGTACATAAATTAGACACTAATATCTTTCAAATGATCCCTTATTCATAAGCGTTCATATCTAAGGAGTGCAAACTAGCCTCTCCAAATGAACACACTTTGAAGAAGATGATGCAAGAAAGTGAGTAACGAGTAAGATGATAATGAAATTGGTTGTATGTATCATCTAACATATTTCAAAAATCTTTGAGAGGCTTTATATAGGCTCCCTTTTGAGCAGATGATTTCATTTTGAATTATCTCATGGGATAGTTTGTTGTGATTGAATATCACTTTTACTATAATCTAGTGTTGGGGGATTCTTGGACAAGAAGGGATTTGAGTGTTTGTAGGAGAAATGGGTAAGATAAGAAGTGAAAATACACAGTGGAAGCTTCTGTAGATTGATTACAAGAAGACAAATACATACACTAGCATAGTCCAAGAATAGTCCTTGCCTTGAGTTGAGTGTCGATTCACGTACGCTCCTAACTGCAAGAGTATCTTGGTGCTCACTTTGATGTCCCCAAGATTGTCTCTCCAAGTGGCAACCAATGAATCCCTCTTTTGTCCTGTAGTGACTTTAGGCTAAAAACAAAATTTTAATTGGGGGGGGATACTTTCACCTCTACGTACGCTGCCCCTTCACATACCTTCACATTTTCCTTTCAAGTCTTCACTTTTGCACATAACAGAGTGTTCACCTGAACCTTCCAAAGACTTCCAAAACACTTTGAACCTTAGGGAAAGTAGAGAAATACGTCTGCAACCTGCAACCCACTTTCTCCAATTCACCCTATGTGGACAATTAATTGTGCACTACCTGTGCGCTTTGACACCTGCACTTTGACAATTAATTGTGCACTACCTGTGCACTTCAGCACTTTGACTTTGCACCTGTTGACTTTGACCTTGATATTGTTGACTTTGACCTTTTGACTTGATTGTGGTTGACTTTGACTGCAGTTTACTTTGACCAATATGACTTTTATGGGATCAACAGTTGCCCACCACCTAATGTACTCTCCCTCCCAGAGAGTCACAACCCAAAACTCCGGTAGGGCAGAGAGGATTTGAGTCCTATGAGAATATCAGCTCCTCTGGAACAACATGCTTGAAAAACCACCATTGGGAGAACATGGTAGTGAAAATGAGGGACATGGAAGGGGATGTTATATATTGGAGTGAGTGAAGGTGAAAAAGGGCAGGGGAAAAGAATATGGGGGTTGGGATGGCATGAAGATGGTAGTGGATGGCGGGTGGGAGGGGAAGGGGGACTGGAAGGGGGACTGGGATAAGGGTAGGGAAAAGGGAATAGGAAATGTGTAAGGGAAAAGAAAAAGCAAAAACTGTACAGAATAAATCAAAGCAATGAAATAGAAATACTTACATCAGTAGAAAGACACAAGCAATAACCAAACAAGAGACACAGTGATAACCGAGAACCAAAATCCCATATAGATATATAGCAAAATGTGATACAACGATAGCCGTGAAAAGGCCTGAAATACATGAAGTGCCATGGAAATGGCCTGGAGTACCGTAGAGAGCCTCTAATCGAAGGAAGAGTAAAGGAAAAACAGGATGGCAGACTAGATGAATGCAAAGATGAAAGCCTCGAGGAGCCAACATGAGGCAGAGTGAACAAAAAGGGAAGAGAGGCAGCTACATATATAGTAAAAAACAGCCACTAGTGGGCGAGGTCGGGCTGGTGTCCTAGGGACTAGGGAGAACCCCCCTCATGGGGAGCATCTCGAGGCTGGGGAGGCAGGTCCGGCGACAATGGGGGAATGATAGCTTCTTGCTCTGTACACGCAGCAACCATGCTCCGATACCGGGCATGCCAAATTTTGTTGGGGGATTCTTGGACAAGAAGGGATTTGAGTGTTTGTAGGAGAAATGGGTAAGACAAGAAGAGAAAATACACACTGGAAGCTTATGTAGATTGATTACAAGAAGACAAATACAATATTGAAGCACAATGAAAGCCAATGCTTCTCTGCAAAATCCCACAAAGGGCTCAATTACAAAATACCAAATACCCAAGGGACTTATTTCTGCCGGTCTCCTTTGCACCAAACCTCCACCTTCTCCAAGCCTGCACTTGTGCACACCTTGCACCAACCTTCCACTAAGGGGGAGGGATGGGTACCTTCTGTTGACACGCGCACACTTCAATAAGACCTTGGGATCTTTGGAAGACTAGCTTAGCACTCCTCTGCACACTTCCTTGGTCACTCTTCATGCACACCTTGCACTTCACTTCTCTGCGTCGCACACTGTGTGTCTCTTGCACTTCTCTCTCTTGCTCCACTTAGACTATGCTTCTCTTGCTTACACTAGCATAGTCCAAGAATAGTCCTTGCCTTGAGTTGAGTGTCAATTCACGTACGCTCCTAACTGCAAGAGTATCTTGGTGCTCACTTTGATGTCCCCAAGATTGTCTCTCCAAGTGGCAGCCAACAAATCCCTCTTGTGTCCTGTAGTGACTTTAGGCTAAAAACAAAATTTTAATTGGGATGCATACTTTCACCTCTACATACGTTGCCCCTTCACATACCTTCACATTTTCCTTTCAAGTCTTCACTTTTGCACATAAGAGAGTGTTCACCTGAACCTTCCAAACACTTCCAAAACACTTTGAACCTTAGGGAAATTAGAGAAATACCTCTGCAACCTGCAACCCACTTTCTCTAATTCACCCTTTGTGGACAATTAATTGTGCACTACCTGTGCACTTTGACACCTGCACTTTGACAATTAATTGTGCACTACCTCTGCACTTCAACACTTTGACTTTGCACTTGTTGACTTTGACCTTGACATTGTTGACTTTGAATAGTTTGACTTTGACCTTTTGACTTGATTGTAGTTGACTTTGATTGTAGGTTACTTTGACCAATATGACTTTTATGGGCTCAACAGTTGCCCACCACCTAATGTACTCTCCGTCCCGGAGAGTTACAGCCCAAAACTCTGGTAGGGCGGAGAGGATTTGAGTCCTGTGAGAATATCAGCTCCTCTGGAACAGCATGCTTGAAAAACCACCATTGGGAGAAAATGGTAGTGAAAATGAGGGACATGGAAGGGGATGTTATATATTGGAGTGAGTGAAGGTGAAAAAGGGCAGGGGAAAAGAATATGGGGGTTGGGATGGCATGAAGATGGTAGTGGATGGTGGGTGGGAGGGGAAGGGGGACTAGGATAAGGGTAGGGAAAAGGGAATAGGAAATGTGTAAGGGAAAAGAAAAAGCAAAAACTGTACAGAATAAATCAAAGCAATGAAATAGAAATACTTACATCAGCAGAAAGACACAAGCAATAACCAAACAAGAGACACGGTGATAACCGAGAACCAAAATCCCATATAGATATATAGCAAAATGAGATACAACGATAGCCGTGAAAAGGCCTGAAATACATGAAGTGCCATGGAAATGGCCTGGAGTACCGTAGAGAGCCTCTAATCGAAGGAAGGGTAAAGGAAAAACACGATGGCAAACTAGATGAATGCGAAGATGAAAGCCTCGAGGAGCCAAAATGAGGCAGAGTGACCAAAAAGGGAAGAGAGGCGGCTACATATATAGTAAAAAGAAGCCACTAGTGGGCGAGGTCGGGCTGGTGTCCTAGGGACTAGGGAGAACCCCCCTCATGGGGAGCATCTCGAGGCTGGGGAGGCGGGTCTAGCGACAATGGGGGAATGATAGCTGCCTGCTCCATACACGCAGCAACCATGCTTCGATATCGGGTGTGCCAAATTTTGTTGGGGGATTCTTGGACAAGAAGGGATTTGAGTGTTTGTAGGAGAAATGGGTAAGACAAGAAGAGAAAATACACATTGGAAGCTTCTGTAGATTGATTACAAGATACAAATACAATATTGAAGCACAATGAAAGCCAATGCTTCTATACAAAATCCCACAAAGGGCTCAATTACAAAATACCAAATACCCAAGGGACTTGTTGCTGCCGGCCTCCTCTGCACCAAACCTCCACCTTCTCCAAGCCTGCACTTGTGCACACCTTGCACCAAGCTTCCACTAAGGGGGAGGGATGGGTACCTTCTGTGGACACGTGCACACTTCAATAAGACCTTGGGATCTTTGGAAGAATAGCTTAGCACTCCTCTGCACACTTCCTTGGTCACTCTTCATGCACACCTTGCACTTCACTTCTTTGCGTCGCACACTGTGTGTCTCTTGCACTTCTCTCTCTTGCTCCACTTAGACTATGCTTCTCTTGCTTACACTAGCATAGTCCAAGAATAGTCATTGCCTTGAGTTGAGTGTCGATTCACGTACGCTCCTAACTGCAAGAGTATCTTGGTGCTCACTTTGATGTCCCCAAGATTGTCTCTCCAAGTGGCAGCCAACGAATCCCTGTTTTGTCCTGTAGTGACTTTAGGCTAAAAACAAAATTTTAATTGGGGGGCATACTTTCACCTCTACGTATGCTGCCCCTTCACATACCTTCACATTTTCCTTTCAAGTCTTCACTTTTGCACATAAGAGAGTGTTCACCTGAACCTTCCAAATACTTCCAAAACACTTTGAACCTTAGGGAAATTAGAGAAATACCTCTGCAACCTGCAACCCACTTTCTCCAATTCACCCTTTGTGGACAATTAATTGTGCACTACCTGTGCACTTTGACACCTGCACTTTGACAATTAATTGTGCACTACATGTGCACTTAAGCACTTTGACTTTGCACCTATTGACTTTGACCTTGACAGTGTTGATTTTGAATTGTTTGACTTTGATCTTTTGACTTGACTGCGGTTGACTTTGACTATAGTTTACTTTGACCAATATGACTTTTATGGTCTCAAGAGTTGCCCACCACCTAATGTACTCTCTGTCCCAGAGAGTTACAGCCCAAAACTCCGGCAGGGCAGAGAGGATTTGAGTCCTGTGAGAATATCAGCTCCTCTGGAACAACATGCTTGAAAAACCACCATTGGGAGAAAATGGTAGTGAAAATGAGGGACATGGAAGGGGATGTTATATATTGGAGTGAGTGAAGGTGAAAAAGGGCAGGGGAAAAGAATATGGGGGTTGGGATGGCATGAAGATGGTAGTGGATGGCGGGTGGGAGGGGAAGGGGAACTGGAAGGGGGACTGGGATAAGGGTAGGGAAAAGGGAATAGGAAATGTGTAAGGGAAAAGAAAAAGCAAAAACTGTACAAAATAAATCAAAGCAGTGAAATAGAAATACTTACATCAGCAGAAAGACACAAGCAATAACCAAACAAGAGACAGAGTGATAACCGAGAACCAAAATCCCATATAGATATATAGGAAAATGAGATATAACGATAGCCGTGAAAAGGCCTGAAATACATGAAGTGCCAGGAAATGGCCTGGAGTACCATAGAGAGCCTCTAATCGAAGGAAGGGTAAAGGAAAAACAGGATGGCAAACTAGATGAATGCGAAGATGAAAGCCTCGAGGAGCCAAAATGAGGCAGAGTGACCAAAAAGGGAAGAGAGGCGGCTACATATATAGTAAAAAACAGCCACTAGTGAGCGAGGTCGGGCTGGTGTCCTGGGGACTAGGGAGAACCCCCCTCATGGGGAGCATCTCGAGGCTAGGGAGGCGGATCCGGCGACAATGGGGGAATGATAGCTGCCTCCTCCGTACACACAGCAACCATGCTCCGATACCGGCGCAGATGGTCGCGCTCGCAACGAACTAGTCTACCAACAGGGCTGTCGCAGATGCCCAAAGAAGCCCGCTGCTGCATCTCCAAAAGAGCCCGATTCGGAGAATCGGCCTCATCCCTGAACCTGTCCCGCTCCTGCTGAAGTGTCCTCGTAGTGGCCAGAGAAGTCTGCCACTGTGCCGCAGCTGAAGCATGTATGCACTCGATCAGAGATGCATACTGGCGATGTAGGGCGACAGTCGTTGTAACTAAATCAAGTGATAGGCGTGCTGCATGTGCTCCATTCAGGGCTACTGTGCTCGCATCGCGGAGTAAGTCTAGGAAGGGAGGGTCCACAGAAGGTTGGGGAACGTCATCGCGTGAGGGGCGCGGGGTCGCAAGCGGTGAGGAAGGTGGGTTGACGATGCGAGGTGGAGACTGTGGCGACTGGGAATGGGAGGGCGGGGCGGATGCGAAGTCTACAAAAAGAGGAGGGGAAGTGGGTAAGGTGGCGGGAATAAGGTGGGGTGGGGCTAGCTGGTCAACAGGGGGGCTAGCGTGGGCGGTATCGGGGGAGTAGGAAGCAATCCGAGGGCATACCCGATGAGTGGACGGGGTGGAGGAAGAAGGGGGGGAAGGCTAGTAGGCGAAGGTGAGGTGATATCTATCGCATGGATAGGAGGGTGAGCGACGAAAGGTGGGGCAGATGAGGTTATGGAGACCTGACTAGGCAAATGAAAGAGCCAACCCAAGACGGGAGATGAATAGACCGAAAAAGATCTAGAACCGCGGGAGAGGGCCTCGTGGAAGCGACGGCATCGCAGCTGGAAAGAAGCAAACATGAGGTAGGCATAGGGGTATGGCCGCCCATGGACAAAGCAATAGAGTGGGGGGGGGAGGGGGTGGGGGGGGGGGGGGAAAGGGGGGGAGAGGGGGGGGGGGAAGGGGGGGGGGGGGTGAGGGGGGGTGGGGGGGAGGGAAGGGGGGGGGGGGGTGTTGTGGTTTTACTCGGCTCTTCCTGATACCACTTCTTGTCGACGCGATGAAGGCTGAACCTTATTAAGCCTGCGGAATTCGCCACGCTCAAGAAGAACTAAGCTAGAGTGATTTAGAACACCTCTGTAATCAATCAATAGCTTAGCATAGTTTCTGACGCTCAACGTATAAGACTGCACTCTAGATTCACTGAAAAATTTCACCGAAACTTCACCAGACTGTCACTGGACTGACATCGTAATCGTACCGGAATTGTACCGGAATGAACTTCAATTCTGATTATAATTACTTCAAGTGAATGTTTATGAACTAAGGGAGTGATGCATGAACTTCCTTACTTACTGAACTCTTCCTGAAGTTTAAGGAAAAACTCCACTAGTGTAGAAAACCTCTTTCCGATCAGGCTTTGTACTGTGTGTAGATATCTTTTCCACCGGAAACTTTGATCCACTGAAAGTAGAGATGTCTAGCTACAGAATGAGCTATCTCTCATACAAAACTTCGCATTACTCTGCGAGATCTACTTCGTTCTTCTACCAGAAATTACTTGTTTACTGTAACTGACCAAAAATACGTTTACTGTGAAAACTTTAACTGTTAACTATTTTTAATCGTAGTATGACAATACTTCGGTTTCTTCACATACGAACAGTGCACACAAATTTCCACATGAACATGTGTTTTCTATTAGAGAAGATGTGTACAAACAGGCTTGGCCTCTTCTTGCTCAAGCTACAGAAACTCTCCTACAGTGAGTAGTTCCTTCCTACCATCTCTCTCAGATGAATACCCGACATTTCAGGTTTCTGTTATTCATCTTTACCTACGCGATCTCTGGCGTCTTCTTCTACATACGCAATCTCTGGCGTCTTCTTCTAACCATAACTAGAAACTCTCTGTCTGTCTCTCACTCTCCTTCTTTTTGTGCTCTTATTTATACTGCACGCTCTTCTCACGCACGTTCTAGCTCGCACTTCCCCTTCTATTATTCCTATGCACGTTCTCTCTATGTACAGTTTGATTCGGTGTAACGAACTCTGATCCTGGGAGATTCTGTACTGTACATAACGGTCGTGGATTTGTCCCTCCACTAAGGCTTTTGATTTTCTTTGATTCTACTTCTCTTTTCTTTTTTCTTTTATGCCTGTCTGTTTGTCAAATTCGTGAGTGTTTCTTCAACAGCTCCCCCTCAATCACTAATTTGACATCTTCCGGTCTTTCATATATCTTTCTTTCTTTTATACCTGCCATCTCTTTGAATTTGTTTGTCTTCGTTCCATCCAAGCTCTTTGTCAAAATGTCTGCAATCTGATCTTTTGTCGGAGTGTATACTATTTCTATATCTTTCTCCATTACCTTTTCCCTCAGGAAATGATACTGAATCTCTATGTGCTTTGTTCTTGCATGAAATACTAGATTTGCTGCAAGATACAATGAGCTCATATTATCTCCATGTATGATAGGTACACCTTGATCAATACCCATGCTTTTGAACAAGGTCTGCATCCATATTATTTCTTTAGCTGCTTCTACGAGCCCTTTGTATTCGGCTTTTGTTGACGATAACACTACTGTGTGTTGCTTCTTTGAACACCAGCTTACCAGCTTATCTCCTAGGTATATCATATACCCGTGCGTTGATCTTCTGTCATCTTGACTTCTAGCCCAGTCTGAGTCACTGTATGCTTTCAGCTTTACATCTGACGTAAAAGCATAATATAATCCTTCTTTTATAGTTCTTTTGACGTATCTAAGAACTCTTTGTCCTGCAACCCAATGTTGATCTGTCGAACAATGCATGAATTGTGAGAGAACTCCTACTGCATAACTAAGATCTGGTCTCATTAGCGTAGCATAAATTAAACTTCCTACTAATGACTGATATCTCTTCATATCTTTAAACTCTGCACCATTGTATCTGCTGAGTTTATGATTTACTTCAAGCGGTGTTGAAGCTTCTCTGCAATTCTCCATATTAAACTTCTTCAGTAAGTTTAGGAGATACCTTTCTTGTGAAACATATACACCATGATCTGTGTATGTGATTTCCATTCCTAAGAAATATGATAACTTCCCTAGGTCACTGATCTTGAACTCTCTTTCGAGTAGTTTCTTTACTTCTGTAATCCCTTCATCTGAGGTTCCTGTGATTATTAAGTCGTCTACATAAATACAAATGTAGATCATACCTTCTTCTGTTCTCTTTATGAGTAGACTTGTGTCTGCCTTCGAACTTTGGTATCCAAGTTCATTAAGATATTTCACAAGTCTGTAATTCCAAGCTCTTGGAACTTGCTTCAGTCCATAAAGTGCTTTTCTTAATCTGCAGACAAAGTTTGGGTATCTGAAACTTTCGAACCCTTCAGGTTGTTCCATAGACACTTCATCAGAAATGTATCCATTCAGAAATGCGTTCTTTATATCTAGCTGACTTAGCTTCCATCCTTTCGATGCAGCTACAGCAATTACTGTCCTTATGGTTGACATTCTTGCCACCGGACTAAACGTCTCATCATAATCTATGCCATACGTCTGGGCATAGCCTTTGACCACCAGCCTTGCTTTGTGTCTGGATATCCTTCCATCTGCAAATTTCTTTACTTTGAAAACCCATTTATTTCCGATTACTTTCTTACCATTTGGTTTCGGAACAAGTTCCCATGTCTTGTTCTCCTCTAGTGCGCTGATTTCTTCTTTCATTGCTTCTTCCCATTGCTTCTTGCCTTTAGCTTCATCATAGCTCTGTGGTTCTTCATCATCTTTGACCATATATGCATAATCTTTCTGAGTTATGTATGAGGTATCATATGAATACCTTTTTGGTTGTCTTCTAGTCCTGCTTGACCTTCTTGGTTCGCGTTCTTCATAAGTGTTTGAATACACTTCTTCATCTTCATTTCTCATACCTGATCCGATCCTGGACGTACTTGCCTGCATATGATCTTCATCTCTGTTCACCTGCACAATTGATTTTCCTTTTTCTTTCCTTCTTACCTCTTCTTCAATTTCTTCAGTCGTATGACTTTGATCTGCATACCAGCCTTTTTGTTCATCAAAAGTAACATCTCTAGAAACAATAAACTGTTTCGTTAGAGGACTCCATAACCTATAACCCATCTGTTTTTCATCATATCCGACGAACACATATTTCTCTGCTTTTGGTTCAAGCTTATGTCTCAGTTGTGATGGTACATAAGCATACGCTACTGATCCAAACACTTTGCAATGATCAAGTGTTGGCTTCTTTCCCCACCAAGCTTCATAAGGGGTCATTCCTTCTAATGTTGTACATGGTAATCTGTTTACCAAGTATGTAGCTGTATTTACAGCTTCAGCCCAAAGATAATTTGGACAATCTTTTTCGTTTAGCATAGCTCGTGCAAATTCAACTTCTTTCTGCTACTCCATTTTGTTGTGGTGTATATCTGCAGGTTATTTCTCTCTTAATACCTGCATTCCAAAGATAGTCATTGAATTCTCGGGAGAAGTATTCTCCCCCTCCATCAGACCTCAGTCTTTTAAGTTTTCGTCTGGTAAGTCTTTTAGCATATGCATGAAAATGCCTGAAAGCTCCAAACACTTCTGATTTCTCTTTCAAAACATAAAGAGTTATCCACCTTGTTGCATCATCAATGAATAAGACATAGTACCTCGATCCGCTGATTGATCCTTCTTTCGTTGGCCCCCATACATCTGTATGAATAAGCTCGAGTACTCCATCATGTTTGAATCCTTTCTTCTGGAAAGGTAACCTGTGGGCTTTTCCCATCTGACATGCTTCGCACTTATGAATCATATGTTGATTCTGTATGTTCGGTAATCCCAGTACAGATTGATTTGCGATCATAGCTTTAATTACTTTTTCATTGAAATGACCTAATCTTTTATGCCATAGATCAAGTTCTGTAATCACCTTCTCACCATGTGTGAGCAACGCTTGGCCGATGTTCCCTTGTACTCTTAAGGTAAAGATTCTGCCTTCTTTCTTTCCAGAGACGATCTGATTATATCCGTTCTTGGGATCTTCTACAAATACTCCTTTGTTTGTAAATCTGACCTGAAAACCTTTTTCAACTATCTGTCCCACACTAATCAAATTTTTTGGTATTGTTGGAACATACAAAACATTAGTTAGCAAATCTGCTCCACTCTTGCATTTCACTTTTGCAATTGAATGTACGCTATGTCTCGTATTGTCACCTGTTTGAACAATGTGACTAGAACTACCTTTTTCTAGTTCTGACATCAGTTCTATATTTCCTGACAAATGATTAGAGCATCCAGAATCAATGTAAAATACCTTTAGGTCTTGATTTTCTGATGTACTGATAGAGTTCATCATCAACGATGTATGACTTTCATTTTGCGTGTCATTTGCGTAGTTGTTGTAGGTGGTGTTGTAGGATTGATTCTGTCCCCAACTTCTCGCTCCACCTCTACCATAGCCTCCTCTTTGATTTTGTCTTCCTCTTTGAAAATTACTCTGATATCTTCCGCTTTTGCCTCTGCTATTACTGTTTTGGTTTTGATTTAATCCTTGTTGATTGTGCCAGCAATCATGAGCCAGATGATTACTTAATCCATAAATCTAGCAGGCCTTCTTGTTGGTATTCTGGCTACTTCTTCCTCTTCCAAAACCTCTTGCTCTTCCTCTGCCAATGCCTTTACCTCTTGCATAATAGGCCTGAGAGCTCGACTCTTCTTCGTCTTTTGGTTTACTTTTGTCTTCCTTCTTGTTCTTCATGTACATCGCTGAACTTTGTCCTTTGTCTCCATCTCCTTTCAGGTCTTGCTCATATGTGAGCATCAAACCAAGCAACTGATTTAAATCTGGTACAAAATGATTTAAAGAAATTTCAGTTGAGAGTACGAAAGGTTTCCACCTTTCATCTCCTCTCAAACCTATTAGCAGTTGCGCTCAATCTGTGATCTTCGACATCTTCATTTATGGATCCAAGACTATCTGCTAGATCCTTCATCTTAGTAACATAGTCACTAATGCTTTGACTCGACTTCTTTTTGAACGTTGTGAATTCGGACCATAAGCTAGCCTTTCTAGCTTTTGTAGTATTTTGGAAATGATCTTCCAACGCACTCCATATGGCCTCCGCTTTCTCCAGACCTCTAATGTGCGGTAGTAGATGGTCTGTTACGGTATTATAGATGTAGGCTCTTTCCGTTGCATCTTTCTTCTGCCACAGCTTCAAGGCTTCTAATTCTTCTTTTTCCGGTTGACTATCATCTTCAAAAGTTGGCTTCTTTTCTTCTCCGGTCACATACATCATTAAGTCCTTACTCATAAGTAAGGCTTCCATGCGCATTACCCATGCAGGATAATTATCTCTGTCCAGTTTGTCAATAGTAATGTGGTCTGCCATAATTTTTCCAGTGAGTATGATGTTAAGGGTTTTACCTTTCACAAACCTTTACTTTTGAGGATGACTTCAGAATACTTCTTGATACCGTTTGCTGTTGATCTCTTCAGCGTTCTCCTTTCCTTATGAAATTTTTCGACTTCTCTTGTATCTTCACTTCCAGTTGTTCCTTGAGAACCTTTCTGCTTCTCAGAATCTTTCGGCTCTTGGGTCTAGCCTGCTCTGATTAGATATGCCTAGCTCTGATATCCACTTGTAGTCGATTCGCCTTTGCTCTTGGATCTATCCTTGGCTCTGATACCACTGTTGTGGTTTTACTCGGCTCTTCCTGATACCACTTCTTGTCGACGCGACGAAGGCTGAACCTTATTAAGCCTGCGGAATTCGCCACGCTCAAGAAGAACTAAGCTAGAGTGATTTAGAACACCTCTATAATCAATCAATAGCTTAGCATAGTTTCTGACACTCAACGTATAAGACTGCGCTCTAGATTCACTGAAAAATTTCACCGAAACTTCACCAGACTGTCACTGGACTAACACCGTGATCGTACCGGAATTGTACCGGAATGAACTTCAATTCTGATTATAATTACTTCAAGTGAATGTTTATGAACTAAGGGAGTGATGCATGAACTTCCTTAACTTACTGAACTCTTCCTAAAGTTTAAGGAAAAACTCCACTAGTTCAGAAAACCTCTTTCCGGTCAGGCTTTGTACTGTGTGTAGATATCTTTTCCACCGGAAACTTTGATCCACTGAAAGTAGAGATGTCTAGCTACAGAATGAGCTATCTCTCATACAAAACTTCGCATTACTCTGCGAGATCTACTTCGTTCTTCTACCTGAAATTACTCGTTTATTGTAACTGACCAAAAATACGTTTACTGTGAAAACTTTAACTGTTAACTATTTTTAATCGTAGTATGACAATACTTCAGTTTCTTCACATACGAACAGTGCACACGAATTTCCACATGAACATATGTTTTCTATTAGAGAAGATGTGTACAAACAGACTTGGCCTCTTCTTGCTCAAGCTACAGAAACTCTCCTACAGTGAGTAGTTCCTTCCTACCATCTCTCTCAAATGAATACCCGATATTTTAGGTTTCTGTTATTCATCTTTACATACGCGATCTCTGGCGTCTTCTTCTACATACGCAATCTCTGGCATCTTCTTCTAACCATAACTAGAAACTCTCTGTCTGTCTCTCACTCTCCTTCTATTTGTGCTCTTATTTATACTGCACGCTCTTCTCACGCACGTTCTAGCTCGCACTTCCCCTTCTATTATTCCTATGCACGTTCTCTCTATGTACAGTTTGATTCGGTGTAACGAACTCTAATCCTGGGAGATTCTGTACTGTACATAACGGTTGTGGATTTCTCCCTCCACTAAGGCTTTTGATTTTCTTTGATTTTGCTTCTCTTTTCTTTTTTCTTTTATGCCTGTCTGTTTGTCAAATTCGTGAGTGTTTCTTCAACGGGGGGGGAAGAGGGGGGGGGGGGGAAGGGGGGGGGGGAAGGGAGGGGGAAAAGGGGGGGGGGAGAGGGGGGGGGGGAGGGGGGGGGCCACGGGCGGGTGGGCGGGGTTCTGTGGGCAGGCGGGCAGGGAACTGCGGGCGGGGAACTGCTGGCAGGCGGGTGGGGGGGGGGGGAGGGGGGGGGGAGTGGGGGGGGGGAGGGGGGGGAGGGGGGGGGGAGGGGGGGAAGGGGAGGGAGGGAAGGGGGGGGGAGGGGGGGGGGGGGAGGGGGGTTGAGGTGGGGGGAGGGGGGGGGGGAGGGAGGGGGAGGGGGGGGGGGGGGAGGGGGGGGCCGCGGGCGAGGAACTGCATCGAGCGGGCGGGGAACTGCGAGCGAGCGGGTGGGGGGGGAGGGGGGGGGAGGGGGGGGGGAGGGGGGGGAGAGGGGGGGGAGTGGGGGGGAGGGGGGGGGGAGAGGGGGGGGGGGAAGAGGGGGGGGAAGGGGGGGGGGGGAGGGGTGGGTGGGGGGGAGGGGGGGGTGGGGAGAGAGGGGGGGGAGGGGGGGCCGCAGGCGGCTGGGCGGGGTTCTGCGGGCGGGCGGGTGGGGAACTGCGGTCGGGCGGGCAGGCGGGGAACTGCGGGCGGGCAGGTGGGGGGGGGAGGGGGGAAGGAGGTTGGGGGGGGGGAGGGGGGAAGGAGGTTGGGGGGGGGGAGGGGTGGGGAGGGGGGGGAAAGGGGGGGGGGCACAAAGGGGGGTGGGGCGGGGTGAGGGGGGGGGGGAAAAGGGGGGGGGGGGGAAAGGGGGGGGCGAGGGGGGGGAGAGTGGGGGGGGGGGGAGGGGTGGGTAGGGGAGGGGGGAGGGGGGGGGGGGGGGAGGAGGAGGGGGGGGGGGAGGGGGGGGGCTGGGGGGGGAAGGGGGGGGGGGGGGGAGGAAGGGGGGGGGGGGGAGGGGGGGGAGAGGAAGGGGGGGGGGGGGGGAGGGGGGGGGAAGGGGGGAGGGGGGGGCAAAAAGGGGGGTGGGGGTGGGGTGTGGCGGGGGGAGTTTTTATTTTTGAGATTTTTTTATATATAAAGGCAAAATGCCTAAAATTAGAGAAAAAGAAAAATTGTCGAAAAGTACCAACAATATCCAAAAGATGCAGGAAAATTTTCCAAAAATGTTGGATAGGGTCTCCATCAAGACCATACAGAGCCTCCTATATTTTTTTAATTTGGCAAGATAATGACCATTGAAAGGGATGAAAAATCCTAGAAAAATGCGAAAAAATGCTGGAAAAAGAGGCCAGAATTACCCAAAAATTTAACTTTTGCAGATGTTATGAAGTGCCTTCTAGGTTTGCTAAAAACTCAAGGAAAAAGCATGAAAATTTTAAAGAAAACTACTAAAAATGAGCAAAATGAAATGAGAAAGCTATTTACAACCTGGACAGATTTTGCAGTTCCAGGTGATCCATACTTCTTCAAGTGTGTTGATGGTAGGCCTTGAGCCTTGATATGTTGACTAGTGGCAAGGCCTCTCCTTTCAACGTCTCTAACTCCACAACACCCCAACTCAGCATTGTTTTGACTCGATAAGGTCCTTCCCAGTGTGGAAGCCATTTTCCTCTCAATTGTGTTTGAATATGAGGACTATGGAGGAGAACTAACATGCCTGGTTCTATGTTGTTGTTCCACAGATGTCGATCATGTGCCTCCTTCCTCTTCATCTGAGTCTCTATCACTTGTTTTGTTGCTAGTAGACGAATCTCCTCCACTTTATGTAGTGCTCCAAGCCTTTGAGAGACATCACAATCTTTCTTGCCCTGCATGAATGCTATGTTAGGTGATCCATGTAAAAATTCAAAGGGCTCAATTGGCAATATGCCATAAACTAGTTGGAATGGAGAATATCCTGTGGCCTCTTTGTAAGCTCACCTATATGCCCATAGGGTACCTTGATAAGCAATGCCCCAGGAAGTGGGTTGTAACATACATTCCTTCCTTAACATGGAAATTAAAACCTTATTGGTTGATTCAGCATGTCCATTGGCCCGTGGATAGTAGGCACAAGAGGTCCTATGTAGGATTTTATACCTATTGAAAATTTCCTGTAGGACCTTATTCACAAAATGAGTACCCTGGTCTGTACAAATTTCAAGTGGACATCCAAACCTGCAAATGATGCTACTGTAAATGAAATCAGCAACAGTTTGGGCAGTGCAATCAGTAGAGGCAATAGCTTCAGCCCACTTTGTCGCATAATCTATGGCTATCAATAGATATTTCTCTCTTTTTGGAATCGATGGAGGGTAGATGGGCCCTACAAAATCTAGCCCCCACTTCTCAAATGGTTTCCAGGAAGTGGAAACAATCAAGGGGTTAGGCCTCTGCTTTGCTGGCTTAGGTCCACACCTCTGGCAAACATCACATGCCTTTCCCCATTCCTCTGCATCCTTAAATAGTGTAGGCCACCGTAGACCAGCATCCAGTATCCTCTGACTCATAATATGCCCTGGAAGGTGCCCATCACCTGTTCCTTCATGTGCAGATCGAAGGACTTCCCTCACTTCTTCTTCTTCCAAGCACTTTCTAAACATGTTGTCCTTTCCCTGTCTATATAATTTATCTTCAATAAAAGTAAAAGGTCTTCTCCTGATTAGCAGTCTCTTTCGTTGCACAGCAGTAGCCTTCTCTGGATAGACTCCAGTTTTAATGAAATTCTTGATATCATAATACCAACCTTGAGCTTGTACAGCGAACAGATTAGCATCTGGAAAATCATCATTGATTCCACTAGCTTGATCCATCATATTGATTCAAGATAGGTGATCTGCCATCACATTTTCTTTACCTGGTCTGTGGACTACAGAAAAATCAAACTCTTGGAATAGCAATAACCACCTCCATATTCTACCAGTGGCTTGTGGTTTGTTGAGCAAGTATTTTAGTGGTTGGTGATCCGTTATAATAACAAATTTTACTCCCACTAAGTAATGATGAAATTTTTGGACGGCAAAAACCATGGCTAAGGCTTCCCTTTCTGTGGTGCAGTAATTTCTTTGAGCCTTAGTCAAAATTCTACTGGCATATTGAATTGGTATGTCCACCTTCAATTCTTCACTGGGTTGTTTCAAAACTACCCCCACTGCATAGGCACTGGCATCTACATGTATATGAAAGATTTTCGACCACTTAGGTGTGATCAAAATGGGAGCAGACACTAACCTTGACCGTAATGTTTGATATGCTTTTTCCTCCTCTACTTCCCATTTAAAAGGTATTTCCTTACCTGTAAGTCTAGCCAATGGTCTGGCTATCACTGCATACATTTTTATAAACCTTCTGTGGTATCCAGTATGCCCCAAGAAACTCTGAATCTCTTTAGGAGATTTAGGTTTAGGCAACTTTAATATAGAAATGATTTTGTCCGGATCTGGGGCCATACCTTTAGCCGACACAACATGTCCTAAGAGAGTTCCTTCTGTCACAAGGAAATGAAATTTGTTTGGATTGAGCTTTAGCTTAGTCTCCCTGCATCTCTTGAAAAAATTCTGCAGTTGTCGCAAGTGATGGTCCAAACAATCTAAAGGCGTCTCCTTGTGAGAACCTAAATATGAAGAGAAGTCATCCATGAAGATTCTAAGTGATTCCAGCAACAAGGGGCCAAAAATGAGATTGACCATTCTGTTAAAGGTGGCTGGAGCATTTCTGAGCCCAAATGACATTTTTACATACACATATGTTCCCCAAGGTGTGATAAAAGCATTCTTTTCATGATCCTCTGGGTGTATTGATATTTGATTGTAGCCACTAAAGCCATCCATAAAGCTATATAATGCATGTCCAGCCACTTCTTCAATGACCTGCTCTGAAAATGGCATTCGGAATCCATCTGGGATTGTCACCTTGTTGAGTGCTCTAAAGTCAACACAAATTTTGATTTTATTGGTATTCTTCTTTGGCACTATAACCATAGGTAAGAGCCACTCTGAGTGTTCCACAGGAATAATGATTCCTGCATCCTCCATCTTTTGTATTTCTACATAAACAGCTTCGGCGTATTTTGGGTTGAGTCTATAACTCTTCCCTCATATTGGTTTGGATCCCTCAACCAGAGGGATTCTATGCTCTCCATAATTTGTAGGCACTCCTTCAAGGTCTTTATAATGCCAGGCAAAAACATCTGTATAATGAGTCAAGAATGATCTTACCTTTTCAAGGAGCCCTGGGTGGTTCCACAACCAAGTGGCCACCAAGACTGACTGATTATTGTCTTGAGTGTCCAATTGTATTTCTCTGACAGGATTTCTCTCTACCATATTATCTTCTTGCTCATCTCCTTTCTTGTCTTCTTCCACTAGCTTTTCATGCATTGCTTCATAAGCAGGAGTATTCTGGATTTCAATGTTATCCTCCTTGTCCTGCATCCATCCTGCATGTATTTCTTGAATTGGGAAAGAACACTCTTCACTAGAATCTTTTACCTTGCCTTTAGCTTTAGTAACTTCCTTATCTGTGGTTGTCATATCCTCCTCCAAGTTGTATTTGAGGGGTGTCTTCCTGCCCCTTCTGTGGTCTGTGATGGGCTCTCCCAATCCATCAACCTGGACTTTTTCCCCATCCTCATCATAACCTTCAGTCGTGCAAGAATTATTAAGAAAAATTCCAAAACAAGAGGAAGATTTGCCTGCTTGGAGCCAATTTAAAATATCCTCTTCTTCCTCGAAATCTATTTGGGGTTGATCCTCTGATTCTGGTTCCATGCAAATGCCAACTGTTTGCAGCATCATGCTGGTGTTTCCTTGATTATCTGGGCCCTCTTCTAAATGAATCTGTGTCAACTCTTGCCCTTTCTTTTGTACCCACATAGTGTCCTTGCCCCAATCATGAATGACACTTGCATGTCTCAGCCATGGTCTTCCAATTAAGAGTGGAAATCCTCCTTCAACCTGGGGCAATCTTAAAACCACAAAATCCAGAATGAATAGATTACCTTGTACTTCAAGTGGAACTTTTGGGATCACTCCCAAGGGCCTTACTTTGCTCTGATTTGCCAAAGTAACAGTGAAATTTGCAGGCCTTGAAGGGTGGAGTCCAATCTTTTCCATTGTATGTTCAGGCATCAAGTTAATGCCAGAACCACCATCTACAATAACTCCTTGAAATTCATGACTTTTGATAGATACTGTTAGCCGAGGACTTTTATAATCTGTAAGGGGTGCTTCCCCTACACTTTTTCCTTTATGTAAAACAACAGTCTTTGCTACCAAACTTGTAGTGGAAGCCTCATCAATTATCTGCAATAATTCTGACCTGAATTTCCCATCCATCTTTATTAAATAAAAAATACTAACCTCCTTTTTCATGGACTTGAGAAGTGTTGAAGCCTCTGATTCCTTAAGAGCATGGGCTCCAATTGACTTACCAAACTCCTCCTGAGCCCTATTGAATGCATGCCCAATGGCATCACTGGTACCTATGGGATCTCCTTTTTGCCTTGTATCTGCACATGCGGTGGCCTTGTCTTCAGATGTCTCTTTGTCTTTGTTCAATCCATCAATTCTTGGTTGTTGAGCTATATCTAATTGAGCCTTTCCTTTATTTCTTGTCTGCACTGTAAAAGATTCTATCTCTTCTAACTGCACCACCCTGGTAGATGGTGATGGATCATTGACCGGATCTAACATTTCTTCTTTGTGTACAGAGATCATTTGAATATGGGACCCAGATGAAGAGGCTTGATTCTTAGGACAACAATTTGTATAGTGGTCTCTGGCCTCTGGGCAGTTTTTGCAAGGAGGGGCATTTTCTGGTAGAGTGCATCTACTTTGATAGTGCCCACATTCTCCACATCTAAAACAAATGATTGGCCTTCTAGGCCCATTTCCAAAGTTATTCCTCTGTCTAGGGTTGTAATTGTTACCTTGATTGGGTGCAGCCGCCATTACATTTGCTGGTGGTAGGGGTCCTCCTTGTGTCCAATATGTTGTTGCAGGTATTCCTCTTGATTGGCATTCTTGGGCCTCATGACCAGCTTTCCTGCATAATTGGAAAGTCACACTTAACAGAGGACATTCACTTACTATATGCCCTTGCTTGCTGCACATGGAAGACCAAAGTCCACTCTTGATGCCACCTCCTTTGAGTTCCTACAACTCTTGTCGCAGCTGAGCCAATTCCTCTGCTTGGGCCTCCTCCTCCTTTTGGAGCTTTAGTGCTTCAATCTCCCTCTTCAACTGAGTTACAACATTCTCCTCTTCTCTGTGGGGCTTATTTCTTTTTAAGCCCTCCAACTCCTTCCTTAGCTGGATTACTGGATCCTTTATTTTTGTGGAATATGGTAATTGAGAAGAAGTAGCTCCATATTGTTGCCTTATCTGCTCCAGTCGTGTAGCCGTGTTAATGAACTCCTCTATGGAGGCTGTAGGTAACACTAATTCCTTTATTTTGCATTGGGTGGCCACTGGTAGGGGCTTGGCTAACCATTTCTTAACAAAAAAATCATGTGGTGGATCTGGCAATTTAGCCATTAGTGCCTTGGCCCTAGTCACAAACTCTGGGAACTTTTCTCCTGGGCCCAATCTCAAATTTTCTAGTTCTTCTATGATGATCTCTGCAGTATTCCCATGCTGGAATTGATTTTTAAATGCATCTTTCATCAAATCCCAAGTTGTAAAATGGTTCTCAGCAAATTGGCTGAACCATTTATCTGCTAATCCTTCTAATGTGGCAGGGAAGAGTATCAAAAAGGCATCCTCCCTACCCATTAAACCTCTAGTCTTGCATAGTGCCAAAAATCTTCTAATATGCTCATTTGGATCCTCCTGAGTTAGGCCTTTGAAAGAAGGAAATTTTATATTTAATCTTGAGAGTAAGGTTTCCAAGTCTACCTGTCCCGCCATGCTCTTTACTGATGAGGTTGAAGATAGTGGACTGGACGATCTTCTAACAACCTTCCTTCTGGTTTGCTTGCAGGTGACCCTCAATGTTTGGGACCGGGTTGCGGTCATGAGCTGTTCATAGTCCACTTAATATGAGACACTTGATAAAAATATGTACCTCTTAGTCCACTGGAGTAGTACTATCGACACTGGAATATTGCTCTCCAACTGCAATATATCTTCTCCTATCCTCAAATCTCCTTGGAAGTCCCACCGGGTGTGCCAAATTTTGTTAGGGGATTCTTGGACAAGAAGGGATTTGAGTGTTTGTAGGAGAAATGGGTAAGACAAGAAGAGAAAATACACACTGGAAAGCTTCTATAGATTGATTACAAGAAGACAAATACAATATTGAAGCACAATTAAAGCCAATGCTTCTGTGCAAAATCCCACAGAGGGCTCAATTACAAAATACCAAATACCCAAGGGACTTGTTGTTGCCGGCCTCCTCTGCACCAAACCTCCACCTTCTCCAAGCCTACACTTATGCACACCTTGCACCAAGCTTCCACTAAGGGGGAGGGATGGGTACCTTCTGTCGGCACGCGCACACTTCAATAAGACCTTGGGATCTTTGGAAGACTAGCTTAGCACTCCTCTGCACACTTCCTTGGTCACTCTTCATGCACACCTTGCACTTCACTTCTCTACGTCACACATTGTGTGTCTCTTGCACTTCTCTCTCTTGCTCCCCTTAGACTATGCTTCTCTTGCTTACACTAGCATAGTCCAAGAATAGTCCTTACCTTGAGTTGAGTGTCGATTCATGTATGCTCCTAACTGCAAGAGTATCTTGGTGCTCACTTTGATGTCCCCAAGATTGTCTCTCCAAGTGGCAGCCAACGAATCCCTGTTTTGTCCTGTAGTGACTTTAGGCTAAAAACAAAATTTTAATTGGGGGGCATACTTTCACCTCTGCGTACGCTGCCCCTTCACATACCTTCACATTTTCCTTTCAAGTCTTCACTTTTGCACATAAGAGAGTGTTCACCTGAACCTTCCAAAGACTTCCAAAACACTTTGAACCTTAGGGAAATTAGAGAAATACCTCTGCAACCTGCAACCCACTTTCTCCAATTCACCCTTTGTGGACAATTAATTGTGCACTACCTGTGTACTTTGACACCTGCACTTTGACAATTAACTGTGCACTACCTGTGCACTTCAGCACTTTGACTTTGCACCTATTGACTTTGACCTTGACATTGTTGACTTTGAATAGTTTGACTTTGATCTTTTGACTTGATTGCAGTTGACTTTGACTACAGTTTACTTTGACCAATATGACTTTTATGGGCTCAACATCTAGGAAGTGGGAATCGAGTTCAAAACTTTAAGTAGTTGGTTGATATCAAAATAGCTTGCCAAAACTCTTTCAATAGTTGGTGCTTCAAACTAAGCTCAAAATAGGGTCATTGAAGATGAATGGGCAAACTTGAAACTCTGAAGATAATTGAAATTGAAGCCAAACTATGTCTTGCAACCACTCTCTGAAAAGAGCTCTTGTAGAGCTTTCCATAGAAACAAAAATCTCTAAATTTGGAGGTGATATGCCCAAGTTAGGGCCAAAGAAGTGATAAATTGGTTATGGTAAGCAAGCGTTTTGCTATGGTCTTCCAAGAAAAGTTGAAAGTCAGCTCTGTATACACTCTTCTCCACAATGGTGTGCATTGCAGAAGTCTTATCCCATATAGCACAAACACCGCTCGAAGATGGATCATATAAAGGAAAACAATGCATAGACTTCTCAACAACAAGAGAAGAAAAGGATCTCTCTCCTCTCTACCTCTCTCTGTGCTGGCAGTGCGTTGATGGTGTCTGAGCTCGGACACTATGTGATTTGATAGGATTTGATGGGTCTCTGAGACCTCTTGAGCACTGCACATAACTCACATTTGGGGGGGGGGGTCCGATGGGGATCCCTCAAACCTTCCTTTTGTATCTATGCTCTATGCCCAAAAGCAACTACGACTGGAAAAGCATGATGATGATGAAGACAAAACACATGATGACAGAGATGAAATGCATGACAATCAAAAATCAGCTCTAATACCGAGTGTGAGCAAATAAATTGAATGACGTGTGTGTGACTCTCCTCGCATCCATATATACCCTCTTGTACTCTAAAAATAGCAATGATCTAGAATGTTCTAGTGTTGACATGTGGCCATCATGCAACACTCATCCCCATTACTATCGAGTACCTTAGGGTATCCCCCAAGCTTGGGACCTTGGCTAGCTCGCCCTTGTCCCTCACACACATAGAATGGTCCCTATGGACCAATGTCATGATCCTTGTGGATCAATGTCTGACATTGGGAGATCATGAATTGTATGCTTCATCAACAAATTTGACAACCAAGCGAATCTTGGATACTACTAAAACTAACAAGAGATTTTTCTTGATCCTTGGCACAAACAAAGCATATGACAATGTGAAAGAACTACCATCAATAGTAGTTAGAATGATCTTACCAACTTCTGTGAGAGGATAAGAGGAGTTGTTGGCATGTGTGGTAGTATTCCTTGTAGCGATAGGCTCAAGTGAATTGAAGAAACTACATTGCAAGGTAATATGTTTGGTTTCTCCACTATCAAAGTACCAAACATCAGAGTCTATTGTAGACATACATTGTTCATGAGAAGATGGATCATAATTGCAAACATTAATAAAGGCCCATTCTTCATTTTGCACAAGATTTTCATACTCTATTTTAGGTGTTGAGGCTTCTGCAACAACCATTCCAGAATCTTTTTTCTATGCCTATTTTACAGCCAATTTTGGGCAACTCTTTATGACATGATCATTACCTTTACAGTATTTGCAAAATTGTTTCTACTTCTTTGTTTTCTTCTCATCTTTTTCTTCCTTCTTTGACTATGTAGCATTAGTAGATTTCTTCTTAATAGTAGATGAGCTCCATTTACCTTTGCCCTTCTGACTATATAAGGAAGCTTGATCTGAAACATGCATAATGGACATGTTCTGCCTTGAGTGATCTTCATGCAACAAAATAAAGACGAACTCCTCAAATGTTAAGGCATTTGGATTGCAATCATCATCAACCAAAGAGTAGAAGCAAAACTTTGATATGAATCTAGAAGACTAATAAGAACAATATGCACAACTGAACTATCTGGCAAGACTTCATCTGTAGAAATCAGCTGATCCTTCAAATCTTTGATCTTTGTCAAAAAGCTATCCATAGAATCTCCTTCATTCATATGCTCACTCTCCAACTGTTTTTGGAGGTAAGCAACACAAGCCTCATTTCTTGCCTAGTACAAAAGTGGTAAGTGTATTCCAAGCATCCTTTGCTATTTTGCAAGAGCAAATATGTGGGATAATGGCATGTTTGACAGACAAAGCTATCAATGCATGTGCCTGAGCATCTGTTCCATCCCAGCAAAGTTGCTTTGTAGGTGTAGTAAGAATTGCAACATGAGGAATTGAAGATCATCATCAATTATCTTCAATGTCATTTCTTGGCAGTTGCGAGGAACCATGTGTTCCATGCTCGCACTAAGCACATTGAGGTGCATTATCATTATGTCAGGGAAAGGTTCTCTGCTAGGGAGATCAGCTTGGCATATGTGCCCACACAGGAGAACATTACAGACCTTTTCACGAAGGCTCTGCCTAGGGAGAAGTTTGAAGCTTTCCGCAAAGCTTTGGGCTTACTTCCTTTTGTGGAGTGATTTCCACATAGCTTGGCACTTCCTTATACATGAGTGCCAGCTACTTGTTCATCGCATCACTCCCAGGGGGGATTTGTTGATATATTTAGGTAGTGATGTGTGTGAACACTCTAGGACCGCCGGGGCACTTTTTTCCCTCTTTAGGAGGTTTTTTTTTCCCGGCTTTTATATATGCCTATTGCCCTAATTGGCTACTTATCTTTGTACATTCTCTAGTAATACATTCAGTATTGTGTGTTGAGCTCCAAGCTTCTTCTTCTTCCTTGTGCTATTCGCGTGCTTCCACAGATGTCTATCTCCAACAATTATTGGTTTGGCAACACTTGAGTCCATTGAAAAGCAGGCATGTGAAGGTTGCATTCTTGGAAAAATGCATTGTGCTTATTTTTTGAAAGATAGTCATATATACACTACAAGAAAATTGCAACTTGTTCATAGTGATGTATGTGGTCTCTTCAAGACTCCATCTTTAGGGAAGCATGTATATTTTGTTACCTTCATGGAAGACGCTACTCACCATACATGGGTGTATCCTATGAAAGCAAAGAATGAGGCTTTTTCTTGCTTCAAAGCATTTTTAGCTATGGTTGATTTTTCTTTTTGGAAATAAGCTTTTGACTCTATGTACAAATCTATTAGATATGTTCAATACTCCACCCTAAAGTGACAAAAAATGATCCATGATTCTCTAAGTTGCACGGCCCCTATTATGAGAAGCCATTGTGAGAGCTCGGACATTTGTGGAACCCTGATCTCCAAATTAGATGAGTTCTATGTGTGACCATTGATGGTAGTATATGATCTTTGTGAGCCTAACCATTAGGTTAGGTAGGGCATAAACTTTTAGAACATTGGTTCCATGCGATTTCCTCATAGAACCTTAATGGGGGGAGTGCAGAGGGGTGCTTGCCCCTTCTGGCCTGTAGGTCCAAGATAATAGGAGTTCTTGTCATGGAGATATTGTCAGATTATATATTTTACTGACTATTTTGTATCTCCCCATTATGTTTATATATACCGACTCCCTTGTAAAAGCTATATAAGCATGGCCCAAGTTGATCTTTATATAGCATTGCACACTAGTAAACCCTTTATTTAGATTCTATCTAGATTGCCATCTAAGCTCCATATTGGGACTACATGGGTGGAAAATACCATCGTTGTAACTATTTTGGCCATTTGAGAATTTGAGTTCTTTATCTCTCAGTCTCCATCTATCTTTGTCTTTGTTTTTCTCTCAACTTTTTCTACTGGTCTATTCTATTGTGTTGTTATTTTCTTACAAGATCATGGTAGTGAATACATGTCACATGAGTTTAATGATTCTTTTCATGAAAGAGGAATTTCACACCAATGTACGGTGTCATATACACCTTATCAAAATGTTGCTAAGTGTAAAAATACAACACTCCTTGAAATGGCATAATGTGTGGTTAAAGGAAATCACCTTCTTGATAAGATTTGGATGGAAGTGGTCATGTGTGCAAACTATGTGTTGAATCATTGCCCTGCAAAATCATTGAGATTTATCACTCCTTGAGGCTTGGAATGGACATGAACCTATGGTTAGTCATATGCACATGTTTGGTTGTTTGACATACGCTCTTGTGCCATCACAACAACATCACAAACTTGATGACAAGGCAAATAAATGTATATTTGTTGGTTATAGTGTTGAAAGTAAGGAATATCATTTGTACCATCCATTGACAAGCACAACTATTGTGACTTGAGATGTGGTATTTGCTAAAAATTTAGTTTTCCCTCTACTTGAATGCAAAAAACAGCCAACAATTAGCTCACAAGATGTGTTTGATACATTCACGCCTTTGATCCAAAGTGATGCGCTTAACTATGGCCATGTAGACAGCCAACTAAGGCTCAAAAGGTTGAAAAATTCTAGCAAAATAGAGTTAAAAATGTAGAGAATTTCCACATGGCTAAAATTTTTCAACCAAAAACGGTCGAACTGCTAGAAATTTTGAACCACATATGTATGAACACTTGTGACAAAATATGGCTAATGAGCATGAAATTTAGCCCGCTCATGATATACATGTTAAAGATGTATTATATAATCAATGCATGTCTATCAAGAGTGTAGAAAGTATGACAAAGTGGCTAAAACAAACTTTGCAAGACAACAAATTGAGTCCACCTTTACTTGGTAGAACAAGATCAAGCTCTTGCCATGCATCAAGTAATTTTGTGGATTATTCTCTTACTACAATAGCATGTAATGAAGAGCCACTTACTTTTGAAGATTCATGTGAAAAACCACATTGGATGAGTGCTATGCAATAAAAAATGGATTCCATACATAGGAATGGTACTTGGGAGTTATGTGAATTGCCAAAAGGAAAAAAATGCCATTGGTACAAATTGGGTTTACAAGATTAAGAGAAATTCATGTGGTAGCATTGATCGCTGCAAAGCTAGACTAGTTACCAAAGAAGCACAATAATATGGCATTGAATATGAGGAAACTTTTGCAGCTACTTCATGCATGACTACCATTTGTATCATCGTTACATTGGTTGCCCAACGAGATTGGAAAGTACATCATTTGGATATAAAACTGGCTTTCTTGAATGGTGATTTGCAAGAAGGGGTTTATGTGAAGCAACCTCCTAGATTTGCCATGAAAGGGCAAGAACATATGGTTTGTCACTTGCATAAACCCTTGTATGGTCTCAAGCAAGCTCCACGTGCATGGTATGAAAAATTCCATAAACACTCGATTGCTCTTGGCTTCACATGTAGTCCAATTGGAAGCACACTCCATGTATGCAAAGATGGGGTTGATCTTACATTGCTTTTTCTTTATGTTGATGAGATACTCTTGACTAGGTCATGTGATGCAAAACTTGACATCCTTATGGCTGATTTGCAGCATACTTTTGATGTCACTTATCTTGGTCTTTTGAGCTACTATCTTGGCATCCAATTTGTATCCGTTGAGGGGAAAATTGTTCTGCATCAAGCAAAGTATGTTGAAAAACTACTTTAGAATTTTGACTTTGAGGATTGCAAGCCAGTTTCCACACCAATGGAGACATGATTTAGGTTCTCAATTGAGGATCCCAATGACGTATTTGACACTTCTCTTTATCAACAAGTTGTAGGATGTCTTATATATGCATGCAACACAAGGCTATATATACAATATGCAGTTTTCCTGTTGAGTCGATTCATGCATAGCCTTGGCACTAAGCATTGGCAAGCAATGAAACATGTGTTTAGATATCTCAAAGGAACTTTGAGCTTAGGTCTCTTTTATGGCAGAGATATTCAGTTGTGCTTGCATGCTTTTATAGATGGTGATTGGGTTTGTTGTCGGAAACACGAACAAAAACGGAAACGAAAATCAGAAATGGAAATGGAAATGGAAATGGAAACGGAAACAAAAACCAGAACTGGAATGAGATCGCGAATAGAGAATAGTGAAGTAGAAATCAATCACCAAAATGAACAGAAAAAGACCCCTCCATAGTGACGCATGCAGGGCTCTGATACCACTGTTGTCAGGATCTTATCTCACATGCACACAGAGGTTATGAATGCTAAAAACACATAGAAAAATGGGCATGCCAAGAGACAAGATAGAACACAGTATTGGGTGCAATCTCCCCCCATGCACTCTGTTTTGACAGTCCATAGAGTCCATGTATTTATAAGAATTTTTTATTATGTCAAAAAAGTGGTTACATGAGAGTGGCTTCAAAAAGTATGCATGAAAGTAAAAGTTGGTAACTTTTGTAGAAATCCTTTGCTTTTAATATCACAAAGTGTGGTCTACAACGACCCTTATTCTAACCACTACTTTACTAACTATTTCTAAAAATAGTACCCTCTATGCGGGTTTATTTACAAACTATATAAATTGGATTATTGATGGCTGTCCTTTCATGCCTATCATGCCCTCACAAACCTTCAGCTTCTATATCAAAAACACCAAAACACATTAATACATTAATAAATTAACACTCCAACAATTCCTTGTTCAACACAATAATTCATAACACCATATTCTATAAATTTCAGAACCTTCCAACTTTAAAGAAGCTCGAGGTCAACCTGAGTGGGAAGAAGCTATGAAAACAAATATGGATGCAATTGAAAAGAACAAAAATTGGACACTTGTTCTGAAGCCATCAACTCATCAAGTTACTGGAGTTAAGTGGCTATACAAAGTCAAGTATAAAATAGATGGTACTTTGGACAATTAAGTATGAAGTAATAATTGTAGCTAAGGGTTATAAGCAAAAGCAAGACATTGATCATGAAGAAAAATTTGTCTCTACTATAAGGTTTACAACTATAAGAGTCATTCTTGCACTAAGTGCACACTTCAAATGGCCCCATCTACCAACTCGACATCAAAAGGGATTTCCTCAATGGTGATCTTCAAGAAGAGGTCTATGTTGGAAAACCTGAAGGCCTCAAGTTCTAAGTCTACAAGCTTCACAAAGCACTTTACAAACTTAAGAAAGCTCCCAAAGCTTGGTATGAAAAGATCCACAAGTTTGAAGCAAAGGATTTCAAAGAATCAGTGTCAATGCTAACTTATACATATACTAGAAAGAGTCCTTAGTTGCAATAATCATCCTCTTTGTAGATGATTCGACTCTTTGATAGGTTCAGATGATGAACACATCCAATTCATCATCACATAGCTTCACCTTGAGTGCTTTATGAAAGATCTTGGCATCCTTCACTACTTCTTAGGCATGGAAGTATGGCAAACAAAAGAAGGTATATTCCTCTCCCATAAGAAGTATTTCTCTAGCCTTCTCTCCAAGTATAACATGGACTAGTGTTGCTTAGTATCTAAAACACTTTATCCAAATGTCAAGCTCACACTAGAGGATTCATCTTCACTTGTGGATGTGCATGCTTATCGATAGCTTGTTGGCTCTTTACATTACCTAGCTAACACTAGACTAGATATTGCATATGCAATTGGTATACTCAATTAGTTTGCAAACCAACCTTGTCAAACACATTGGAATGCTGCTCAGAGACTACTACGATACCTTGACCCCACC
Organism: Ceratopteris richardii; assembly: GCA_020310875.1. Lineage (NCBI taxonomy): Eukaryota > Viridiplantae > Streptophyta > Polypodiopsida > Polypodiales > Pteridaceae > Ceratopteris > Ceratopteris richardii. The sequence goes on along the minus strand of CM035425.1, from coordinate 124,912,379 downwards.
TAAAACTATATTATGTCTCTTTGTATTTGGGTACCTTGCCATTTGCTTCTACCAATGTATTCATTATCCTTCAAGGGAAATTATCCCACATATGATGTACTTTAGAGAGCCCCCTAAAATTCTACATAAGGAGGACCTCTCCTCCACTTTCTACTTGGTTAGAAGCTTGAGAAGCCTACTCCATCCTCTCGACAAGGTCATTTCTAATCCATGTGAGTTTACCCATTTCTTGGTCTAGTCACTTTGAGTCTTACACACTCTTTCATTTTGTGAGTACACTCCTTCATTTTGCTTCTCCACACGTACTCCCTATAGAAGCTCCTCCTATTTGGATGCAAGAAGCATTAGAAAAAGATTTAAGTACCTTGGATAATGAAATTTCTATTCATTCTTTACTTTGCATATAGGGTACTATTAATAATAAACTTGTTACTATTTTACATGATAATGGTAGTTCTCATTATTTTATTTCACATTTCTTAGTGCAAGAACCTAGATTAAAGACATTTCCTTCCTTGTAGAAAGTGAAGGCTGCATTTCAAGAAAGCCGATATTATGTAACAAGAGAAGTGCATGACATTAAGATTTGTACAAACATTTTTAATTGCCCTTGTTCAATCTTATGATGTTATACTTGGTATACCTTTTCATCATCATTATAACCCACACATTGACTATCATATGCATACCTTTAATTTTAAATTTATAGGGCAACTCATTTCTTTGTCTACTAGGCATGATTTCCAAGCATTTCCATTGATTAGTCATACTCAAGTAAAACATGTTTTTCAAAAAGGCTACAATTCATGGATTGTTTTTGTAAATGTCATAAATGGTTATACTCATACCTTTTTCAATGCACATAAATCTTTTATGACTACTTATAAGGATTGTTTTATGTTGGATTATCCCTCTAAACTACCACCGTCTCGAGGATCCTTTGACCATAGTATAGATCTCATTCTTAGTAGTTCTCCTCCTCATAGAGAACCTTACAGGCATGGCCCTCTTCACCAAAAGGAAATAGAAAACCAAGTTAAGGATTTGTTCCACAAAGGACTTATAAGGCCTAGTTCTTCCCCATTTGGGGCACCAATTCTCTTAGTGGAGAAAAAATAATAAAATTTATAGGATGTCAACAAGTTCACAATTGAGAATAGATACCCTATTCCTTAGATATATGACTTGCTAGATAAACTTCAAGGAGCTCGTATCTTTAGTAAGATTGACCTAAAATCGAGTTACCATCAGACATGTATGATGCATAGCAATATTTACAAGACTACTTTTAGGACTCAAACTGGCCATTATGAGCTTATGGTAATGCCCTTTGGATTTACAAATGCTCCTTCTACATTTGGTCGTATGAGGAACAATGTTTTCCTTGATTATCAAGATTTCATTCTAGTTTTCTTTGATGATATACTTGTTTATAGTAAGAATGAAAGTGAGCATGAGAAGCATTTAGAAATAGTTTTTAGTTTGTTATGACAAAACACACTTTATACTAATCTTGAAAAGAATTACGTTTCCAAAGTAAACTAGAATATTTAGGGCATATTATTTCTGGTGAGGGAGTGCATGTATATCTGAAGAAGATTAAAGTCATTGTAGAATGGCTACCTCAATCAATCAATGATGTACATTATTTTCATTGGGTTAGCCAGTTTATAGAGGAAGTTCATTCGAAGTTTTGCTTATTTAGCATTTCCCCTTGCCTTATTATTGAAAAACAAAATAAAATTTGCATGGGAGTTAGCACAATAATAATCATTTGAGAAACTCAAACATGCAATTGTTTTGCAGTTACCTAATTTTGCACAATCCTTTCATGTGGTTACCGATGCTAGTGGCTCCGATATAGGTGAGATTTTAATGCAAAATGATCATCCCATTGCATTCAAAAGTAGGAAGCTTAAGCCCTTTTAAAAGAATTATAGTACGTATAATAAGGAATTATTAGCAATCATGCATGCTTTACGAATTTGGAAACAGTACCTTATGGGATCTAATGTATTAATCAAAACCATTCAACAAGCTATTTAAGGACTTATTAAATCAACCATTAATCTCATATCAACATCTTAAATGGGATTCATTTATTAAAAATTTTTAGCCCTAATATTAAATCAACTACATTTCACTTTTCTTCATAATATTTATACCATCCAAATTCATCCATTTCAAGAAATGGTTCCCACTTATGCTTTTGATTTGTATTTCTCACATGCATGGCATGAGTTGAAAAATTTTGCATCTTTAACTAATGAACATTATACATTTCATGATGGATTTTTGTATTTCAACACAAATTATGCATACTCAGGCTTTTAAAGATTTTTTAATGAAGGAAATGCATAACCTACTTGTATGGGACATAGGGGCATACACAGCACAATATTTTATTGCAAATATTTCTTCTTTTTTCCCCATATCAAAAAAGATATTGCACATTATTTTTCCCAATGCATTGGATGTCAATGTGTCAAACACCATCATGCTAAAGCATTTGGATTGTTAATGCCACTTCCCATTCCAATCGAACCATGGGAAGTTATTTCTATGGATTTCATCACTAGTCTTCCTATGACCATCCCATAACAACATGATTTGAATGATAGTTGATAGGTTTAGTAAATATGAATATTTCATTCCATGTAAAAAAAACTTATCTGCATCTCAGGCTACTAAGTTGTTCATTAAATGCATTTTCGTGCATCACAGTTTCACAAAATCCATGTTGTTTGATCGTGGTGTTCATTTTTGCAATTTTTTTGGGTCGCATTATTTCAACATTTTGGTTCTAAAATAGATTTTAGTTCTTCATTTCATCCAAAAAGTAATGGGCAAAGTGAATCTACAAATAGCATTGTTATTGCTTTATTGTGTTGTTATTCATTAGATAGTCCCACTAATTGGGATGAGAAATTTCTATAACTTCGATTTGCTTACAATAACAGTGCAACACATACAACTACTAGTTGTTCACCTTTTGGAATTGTTTATGGTAAAGAGCTTCCCATTCCCATCACTCACTCAAAATAATATTCCTATGTATGATTCTATTGCTCAAGTTCACATTTTTATACTTCACAAAGTTCATGAGCACATTAGGAAAAGTCAATAATGTTATACATGTAATGTTAATAAGAAAAAATTAGTCAAAGAATTTTAAGGAAAAGGATTTATTGTGGTTACGTATCATTAAAAAATGTTTAAAAAATATTCTACAACATCCTAAAGTTAAACTTGAACATGCTATTATGGACCATTTTGCATTATTCAAAAGATTAATGAAAATTCATTTGGACTAGATATACCATTTAATTGGAACATGCATAACTCTTTTCGTATCAGTTTACTAAAACCATTCAAAGGCACTTACCTCTCACTCCTATTCTTGATGATCCTCCTTTGCTTGAAGAAAAATTTGAAATCTTAATTCATGAGAAAATAATTGATCATAAAATAAGCACTACATGTACAAGTACTTAATATCATAGATGTTTAGTTAAATATAAAAATAATTCTAGTGAAGAATGTTAGTGGATCCATAGAACTTCATTGACACCTCATTATGATCACTTAATTGCTACACAACATTCACATTCACATTGATCTAACTCCTCCACAATACATTTCCATGCATGTGTTTTTACATGGAACGGGCTTATGTTGTTCAATGATGGGACATGTGACTAGCCATTCATATCAACTTTTCAATTGCTTTTTCAACTTGGGGGCATGTTATCACTTATGGAATGTTGAGTTTTGGAGTTTATTTTATTGAGATATTAATGTCTTTTGTGTTTTGATATAGCAGATAAAGGTGAGGGCATGGATGGGCATGGATATTTAGATGTATCTAGACACAAATAAGAGAAATTATATTTTCTATATATTTTGTAAATAAAGGCCCACGTAGATGGTTCTTTCTAGAAATTCATAAAACTAGTGGTTAAGCTAAGGATCACTATAGATTGTGATGTTTGTAAATAGAAGATAGGCCTCTCCGTAAAAGAGAGCAACCTTTTACTTTCACACTTGGTTTTCAAAGTGCTTCCCTCATTGTAATCTCTATCTTTGACATAATAAAGAAACCTATAAATACATGTACTCCGGAGACTCATCAAACAGAGTATATGGGGGGAGATTACACCCAATCGCATTGTCAACAAGAAATGGTCAGACTTGGGAAAATATTTTCCAAGTAGCTGCAACTAGAACTACTATAGATTTTGCCAAGGTACTAGTAATAAGATGCGACAATTAAGAGGTAAAAGGGTCTAGATATACCCTAGAGTTCAAAGGGTTTAGTGATACACAAGGACTTACGAGTTAAGTTAAGCCTAGTTTTTAAGTCAAAACATGAAAAGAAAATGCTCAACACTTTGGATCAAGTTTTTAAGTTACAGATAGGCCCGGGGTTTTAGAAAGTTGACATCGTGTTCAACCTCTACTACAAGGTTTTGAAACTAAAGATTGAGTTTAAGCAGAATTCATTGCACAATGGTGTGGATGGGGTTTTGATGGTCCAAGACATTAATTTTTTCATAAACAGCAAAGTGGGTATGGTAGTATGGGATGTCATACTTTAAGTGATGGATTCCCAAGCTTAGTTTGAAGCTCAAAATTCTAGTTCAAGTCTTTGAGATAGTGTCTCAAGTTGGACAATTGTGAAAGTCATTTAGGATTTTTTTAGTCCAATTAAAGTTGGGTTGACAAAGGTGAGGGGACACTTCTATCCTATGTTCTATTAGGACCCTAAATCTCTTATTAGACATAGTAGTCTGCTAGTCAGATAATAGGTCAATGAATATTGATTGGAAGTGGAACATGTGTTTGATCAAGTTTAGTACAACTTCATTTATCCTAAGCAACTTCAAGTGAATTTTCAAGAGACATTCTCAAATATCTTGAACAATTAGAAAAAAAATCCTCCCATTTTGTTAGGTCCGTGCACATGGTGCATTGGCTAGAGATAATTAGAATCTACCTAGTTTATATGTTTGTCATATGGATGACTAGACCACACATAGAAAAATGTTGAATTAGACAAGGATGTTTACTCCACCCTTATTATTCTATCCATGCTTTGCACTAGATTCAACTTAACAAGTGCAAAGCAAGATGGTGTTTTGAAAAATTTGGACAAGGATCAAACTACACATAGATTCCCCTCTTTTGATATTCAGTGCAAGATACGATCTCCTTCTATTTAAAGAGGTGAATAAAAGAGATTAAAAACATGATCCTAAGTTTGGACCATGGGCTTAGGGGAAAAGCTATTATATAGTTACACCTTGAAGCATATATTCGAGGATGAATTTTTTTCAGGGGGGAGTTAGGCCCATGCATAAGTAGTGCATTGGCTAGAGATAGTTAGCATCCACCTAGTTCATATGTTTGCACTATGGATGCCCAAACTACACATAACAAACATTGAATTGGGCAAGTATGTTTATTTCAACTTCATCATTCTATCCATACTTTGTGAACTATTTTGACGACGATGCGCCATGTTGAACTCTCCTACTTAAGAGCTCCATGATGATATTCTCAGAGTAAAAAATTGAGCTCCAGGCATCACACAAAGTAGTCTGCACAGAGGCTATAGAATATGTAGAAATACATAGTACACAAGGAGCATGAAGATAGATTTCATAGGTGTTACAAATGCAGTTGAATTTTCCGTCTATGGTTGAGTAGGCTACTATATGTTTTATTAAGGAACATATACAAAAGTTTTTGGCAACCATTTCACCTTTCACATGGAAACTAATGGTAAAAATCTCCCACTTAAGGCCAATATGGACAAAGTGACTATGGGAGAAAAATAAAGAATGATAAAAAATACCTGAGTGTAAGTATACAAGCTATACCTCCCACCTGATGGGCATGTTACATAGTATACAAGTACTCATGTAAGGTCATGAATCAAGTAAACCCCATCAAGTGACAATAGTGTCAAAAGCTATCTTGTGGTAGAGCTTTAGCCAAAGCATTTGTAGCATTATCTCGAGTATTAACCTTCTCAATAATAATATGCTCAGTGGCTAAGCAGTCTCTCATGAAGTGATAACTCATGTCAATGTGCTTGGTCTTTGCATGATAGACCGGATTCTTCGCCAATGCAATGGCACTCTGACTATCACTGAGTAAATGAGGTACATGCTGAGGTAGACCCATATCACAAGCAAGATGGGAAATCCAGAATGCTTCCTTACATGCCTCACTTGCTGCAACATACTCTACTTCTGTAGTGGAAATAGTTGTACATTCTTGAAGACGAGATCTCCAAGAGATAGCACCTCCAACAAAATGAAAAATGTACCCTGATGTAGACTATTATTGTCCACACAACCATCATGATCAGAATCTATGTAACCAATAATGGATGCTTTCCCTCTAGCCAAGCATAGACACTTGTCCTTAGTGCCACTCATATATCTCAAAATCATCTTGATTGCTTCAGATCATGTTTCTGCTAGCAGCTCTAAAATATTCCACTTTGTCCACTATATAATCATACAACTATCTAAAAGTTTTTGGAACTTTCTTCATTCTAATTAACCCTTGTTCCTCAATTGAGTCTATATCGTAAAGGACAACATTTTCTACGTCTTTTTCTTGTCTTAAATTAAAGCTTTGGTTTTTTCCTCCTCTTGTTCATCATCTTTTTTCTCCTCGTTAGATTCCAATATTAGATTATAGTTTTTTGGAGCTTCATAAGAATGATAGTCTTACATTACATCTATCATCTCTTCATATTCTTTATTCTCTTTGTCTTGAATCTTTCCTCTTGCTTCCTCTATCGTGTCTTTTTCTTCATAAATTTGTTGTTTGTTATTTGAACTCCTATCTTCTCCTTCTTGTTCATCCTTTTATCAAATTTGTTGATTTTATTCTATCACTTCTTTCATTTGTTGAGGCTCCTCAATAGAAATGATTCCATATCATTGTCTTCCTCTTTATTTTCATCGTCTTTAGGTGGCATCTTCAAAGTACCCTAGTTTTATTCATCTTCAAACAATTTTTTTTTTCAAGCTCTTGGTCCACTCTTTGAATTACGATGGATCCCCTTGCTAAGTCTAAATCCAATATTTATATTGCTTGATGTTGAAGCTTCTTTCCTTTCCTCTTATTTGCTCTCACTTTTTGCTTTAACTTTGATTCTTTCTTTGGATTTCTAACCACTACTACCACTTTTTTCTCTTCTTGAAGATTTTGCAATTCTTTGAAAAACAATAATGCAACTTCTTTTTGGATGAGAATCACTTTTAACTTTGCTTCCATCATTTGTTCATATAGGCATTCACAATGTTTCAATTATTCTTTAGTCCAATATGTGGTCTTACAACATCTTTTGAAACTGGGCTTTGTAGAAAGCTCTTCTATTGTTGTCTTGATTCAAATATCTATATATTCTTTCCATTGAACTTTGAGGTGAATGAGGTTCTTTATTTACTTGCACTTTCTTTTTTTCTAATCTCAATTCCTTTTTTGATACCTCTACTTCTTCCATAACTATTTTTTGCATCTATTTTTCTTTTCCTCAATGGCTATTGAATCTCTATCTCCATTGGAAGGGATGTGTTTACGTGTTTCTAATCATCTCAAAATTATTTCAAATTCATGATATGATGGAAGAATGTACATCAGAACCTAACCTAGTAATCCTTTGCCGATCAGTTTGTAAACCATCCTTGAAGCACACAATATCTGGCAAAGAAGCCTCTTAAAATTTTACACTTGTGTTATCACAATGCTTCATATACAATACCTTGTATACATATATAGTGTCTTATATATATATATATACACACACACACACACACATACATACACACACACACACACATACATACACACACACACACACACACACACACACACACACATATATATATATATATATATATATATATATATATATATATATATATATATATATATATATATATATATATATATATATATATATATATATATATATATATATATATATATATATATATATATATATATTCAAACATATGTATGTACATACCTACATATATGTATACATACATAATGTCATGTCTTTGTGCACCTTCAATTGTGTAAGAAATGTTATCCCTAAGATGTAATAGAGTAATTGTTGGAACATCAAGCTTACACTATGCTTGAGGTGGATTCGATCTACATCAAAAGCTATCACTTGGATTTATTGTATTTTTTTAAAAAGATTTTTCATGGATCTTTTACCATTGCAAAATCCTAGAGCTTTACACATGTAAAAGGATAAAGAGAGAGCCCAAATTCCATGAATTTTTGGTGGTTGACTTGTAATCAATCAATCACTTAAAAGTAGATCAAACTAGATCTTCAATTTTCCTAGATTGTAGGAAAGTGAATTGATTCCCTCCAACAACCTTTACCGCCTTTATTTGAATTCAAAATCCACTTGTAGAAGTTGTGGAGCACTTGCAAAGTCTATATAAAGACTTCAAATCATTTGTACATTACATTGGAAGCAATATACATATACTTGTGGCCATCATTGTTTTGCTCCTTCATTTTTCAACAACAATAGTAAGCTTGCAAAGGCTGCTGCTCTCTCTACAGAGCTCAAAATTGGATGAGATAGGATGCACTGGAACTCTATTGGATATCTCATTTGTATGTGTAAATTTTAAAAGCATCTAGTTTAGTATATTGGGAGATATATTAGTTTTTCTATCTCAGGGTCAATCTCTATGTATTCCTAAAAAATAGGAGGTACCACTATCGAGTGTTTGATTCATTCCAAAAGCATATTTTGCTTATTCCATGTACTTCATTATATACACTCAACCCTATGTGTATCACTCCCATAAAAGGATTTTTTCTAATTGTAATTACACTGGTCGCTATGAGCATTTGTAGTTGATTGTCATCCAAAGATAGTAGTGTTTTGAGCTAGTCAATGTGCAAACCTATCTATTTTGTATTGAATCCTTCTCCTTGATGCTTCAAAGTACATATTTCATTTTATTGCACTTATCATATGCATATAATGTCTATTTGATTCTCCATAAGCTCAAGGGCTGGTGTTGTGCCGGTTGGCTAGACCGAACTTTGTTGCTTCACAACTCACTTTTCTACCTCCTACAAGCTGCTCCAAGTTCTTTCACTGGTATCAGAGCTAGATGAAGATGGGTGATGGTTTCCCTCCATGATTGAGATGCTTGATTGACACAAATATGTGTCTTGGCAAATCAGAATGGAGGCCTATTTGCAAGTTAGAAATCTTTATGGAATTATAGCAGATGATGAAGCTACGCCTATTCCAAGATCCAAAGGAGGACCTACATAAGAGGAGACAAATAAGCTCACACTTTGGTGCGCAAGGGATGCTCATGCAAGGTTGTAAATACTAAACTCTATCTTTTACTTTCTTTTACCACATGTTAGAGGATGTAAGACATCTCAAGAGACTTGGGATGCCCTAGAGACTTTCTTTTCTACTAGTACTAAAGCAAGAAATGATCATCTTTGGAATGAGTTCAACCAAATGAAGAAGACACCTAAACAAACCATCATAGAGTTCATTATGAAGGTCAAGGAGGTTGCAGATCAGTTAGCATCCATTGGAGCTAATTGAAGAAGAGGTCATCATGAGGAAAATTCTCAATGGGATTCGAAGTGATAAGCAATGGCAATCCTTCATGACAGCTTATGATCTCATCATGGATGTGCAAACTCCAGAACCAACATCTTTCTTGGACAACTCTTCAATCAAGAGGCCAACAATAGTATAAAGGAAGGTAACTCCTATCATGGTAATTCAACTAGTGCTCTATATGCAAATAAGAAGGATAAGAAGCTGAAAGGCAAGAAGAAGGAGTTCCAAAGACAAATTCGCAAGAAAAAGCAAGTGGAAAGGAAAGAAGAAAGGACCAAAGCATGGCAAAGAGAAAGGGCAGAATGTTCAACCTTGTGCCATCTACGATAAGACCAACCATACCACTCAGAATTGTTGGTTCAATGGGAAGACCCAGAAAGGAAGAGGTGGATATGGTAGCAATAGAGGCAGAGGTGGACACAACTTCAACAATAACAATAGATGCTATAATAGAAGGGACTTCAAAAATTATTCAGAAGATAAATCATATGAAGACTCATTGCTTCTAATCTAAGCCACAAAGAAGGTAAAGAATATGATCATTTGTTCTACATAGATTTAGGATTTTCAAATCATGTTGCAAGCAACATTGCTCTTCTATCTAATTTGGAAAGTCCAAAGCATAGACATGAAGTTCGAATAGGGGATGACACAAAGCACAATGTGGAGAAGATTGTTAATGTCAAAAGTTTCAATGGCAAGAGAAACATTTTGAGTAAGGTTCTCTATGTACCCACTATCACTAAAAACCTAGTAAGTGTAGGCCAAATATTTGAAAAAGGCTTGTAAGTTAGGTTCACCCAACATGGAGCTTTTGTGGAAGATCCATGTCAAGGCTTTAAGAAGATAGCCAAAGGTGAGAAGCATGGTAGGCTCTTTCCTTTTGAAGTAGGAGAAACCAGGAACATAGCTCTATTCACTTTTGCATTTCAAACCCTAAGTGAGCTTGAAGTGTGGCATAAGAGACTTGCTCATGTGAATGAAAGAACCTTGAAGGATATATGCAGGGATCAAAGTGTTCTAGGACTGCCAAACATATCAAAGCAACACATGATCAACAAGTGTGATGTGTAAGCCGCCGGATTGGCATTTTGTATTTTCATTAATTGTGAAGAGAGATGGTGGATGCAATCCAAAGATGAGTAGGTGCTGCTACAACCAGCTTCACACCAGCCAACTGAGACTTCAGATTTGATTAGTAGACCCTTTGAGCTTCCTAAATCCACCAAAATATCAGCCAAGTACTTTGGAACATGTATCCCAAAAGTTTAAGTCAAGACAGACTAGTTGCGAAATGACTAGCTCCCAAAACTTGCTATTTTTGGACATACACCTGCTGGAAAAAATGAACAGTGCTCTCAACCTGGTAGGAGTAGAAAAATTCCTTTTGGGCATAGCAAATAGACTTAGCAAGCTTCCCAATACAAGTTAAAACACTTCAAATGATGGAATGAGCACTAAGAACAAGTTTCATCAATTTCTGGAACATGCCCACTATTCTCGGGGCTCTGTAGAGATAGACCAGTGAGCAGTAAATTGCAAATATCTTCAAAACTATTAATTCAATGACCTTGAAAATATATAGCTTGAAAGTAGACAGTATGAGCTATCCAATGCAAGTTAAAGCACTGAAAAAGGATCAGTATAACTTGAGATATGACCTTCTGAAGGTACTGCTCTAAGTGAGTATAGCAGAGAACAAAACAGAGAAGTAGATGATAATAAATGTATAGATTCACATATGATTACAACCACATTGGCAATGAATCTTTGCACAATGGGAGTAGAATGATAGAGCTATGGAGTAAGCTCTTCAATCTCTACAAAATGACATCAAGTGGTCACGTACAAGGCTTGCTAATCGCCTCTTCCTTCTTGCTCCTTTTATAGCTATTCTTGGAGGGAGTTTTGAATTCAAATTCGAATGGCTCCACCTAAAAGTGATCCCCAAAGTTAGGAGATATTCCCTCAGCTCAAAAAGTCGTGGTTTTTGGTAGTTATAGCCACGAAATTGCTTTTACATCATGCATGAGGTAAGCCATCCTTTTCCTTTTTTTTCTTTTTCCATTTACAAGAGATAAAAATGAACTCTTTTACAAGAGGTGTTCACATGACTACTCATGTGACTTACAAATGAGGATAATATCAAGCATATCAAGCATGTAGGCTTGGGCAAAATGCACCAACAGCTCCCCCTCAAGCCTAACATGCTTGGCCTCCAAATAAGTCTTCAATTGTCCTTGATTTCTTGCAAGCCAATCATCAACTTGAATCTGCTTAACTTTGTACCATCAAGAGCTTTAGTCAACATGTCTGCACATTGCATATCTGTAGAGACATAGGATAGTTGAATATCCTTGCTCATTAGCTTCTCCCTTACATAATGGTAGTGGACTTCAATATGCTTGGTTCTAGCATGGTATACGGGATTAGCTGCTAGATGTAGTGAGCTTGTGTTGTCACCAAAAATATGAGGTGTTGAAGAATGAAGTCCAAGATCTGTGTACAAAGACTTTAACCACATGATTTCTTGAGTTGCATTAGCCAAACCTCTATATTCGGCTTCCGTAGAAGATAATGCCACGGTTGGTTGCTTCTTTGATGACCAAGAAATGATTTTTGAACCTGCGAATGATATATACCCGGATGTGCTTCTTCTATCATCTCTAGATCCGGCCCAATCTGCATCTGAGTAGACCTTTAGCTCAATATCTGAAGTATATGAATAAAACAAACCTTCATTCATGGTCTCCTTTAGGTACTTGAGGACTCTCTTGGCCGCTTCCATATGTGGTCTTCTCGGCTTATGCGTAAACTGACTCAATATGCTAACACTATAGCATATATCCACCCTTGTGAGTGTTGCATAGTTCAAACTTCCAACCAAGCTTTGATAGCTTGTGATGTCTTCAATTGGCTCTCCTTCATAAGCACTAAGCTTATGATTTTGCTCCATAGGTGTACTTGCACACTTGGTATTTTCCATCTTGAACTTGATGAGCATGTCATGGACATACTTCCTTTGTGTGATGTATATACCTGAATCTGTGTAGATCAACTCCAATCCAAGAAAATAAGTGAGTGGTCCGAGGTCACTTATTTTGAAATCCTCCTTCATTTGACTCTTTACCTGTTTGATTCCTTCAAGATCATTGCCTGTGATAATAATATCATCAACATACACACATAAATAGATCACTTCAGATCCATTCCTCTTTATGAACAAAGAGGTATCCGCCTTGCTAGCTTTGAATCCTTGGTCCTGCAAATAAGTCACCAATCTGAAATTCCAAGCTCTTGGAGCTTGCTTCAATCTATACAAAGCTTTCTTTAGTTTGCATACATAGTTAGGATGATGTGCATCCTCATATCCAGGAGGTTGTGCCATATACACTTCCTCAGAAATCCATCCATTCAAGAAAGCATTCTTTACATCAAGTTGATAAAGATTCCAATTTCTAGATGCAGCAAGACTAATGAGAACCCTAATTGTAGGCATTTTTGCAACAGGAGAGAAAGTCTCCTCATAATCAATACCATGGGTTTGAGCAAACCCTTTAGCAACTAACCTTGCTTTGTGTCTATTTATACTTCCATCTGGATTCCTCTTGATTTTGTATATCCATCGAGATCCAATTACCTTCATAGATGGCTTGTTAGGTACAAGCTCCCAGGTGTCATTCTCCTTCAAGGCTTCCATTTCTTCATCCATTGCATCTCTCCAAGCTTTCTTGCTTTGTGCTTCTTCAAATGTGGTAGGTTCTTCATTGGTTGAATCCTTTGCAATGTAGATTGAGTGCTTGGTGACCAAAGAAGTATCATAACCAAACCTCTCTGGTTTCTTCTTCTCCCTCGAAGACCTTCTAAGTGGTTGATGTGAGCTCTCCGGTCCATATGTAGCATCCTGCATCTTTGCTTTACCTTTTTTCTTCCATAGCTTTAGTCTTTCCAAGTCTTCTAGGTCAATCTCCGAATCACTTTCTTCAATCTGCTTTGGCTCCTTTGGTTGAAGTGATGGAAAATCTTCATCCAAGTCATAAGTTAGCTTCACTTTCCTGTCATCATCAAACCATGATTTGTTTTCATAAAAAATTACATCTCTACTCACAGAAAATCCTTTATTGGTTGGATTGTACAATCTATATCCTTTTTGGTTTTGGTCATAACCAATAAATACACACTTCTCTGCCTTGGGATCCAATTTCCCTCTTACTTGAGAAGGAATGTGAGCATAGGCTAAGCATCCAAAGATTTTGCAATGCTCTAGACTAGGTCTTCTTCCATACCATACTTCATATGGAGTGGTTTCGTCTAGTGACTTAGATGGAAGTCTATTTATGAGATATGTGGCTGTAGACACAGCCTCTGCCCATAGGTAGTTCGGCAATCCCTTTTCGTTGAGCATGGACCTTGCAGCTTCGACAATAGCTCTATTCCTCCTCTCTGCTACACCATTGAGTTCGGGTGTATACCTTGTAGTGACTTCCCTTTTAATGCCTCTTTCATGCAAGAAGGCATCAAATTCAGAAGAGAAGTATTCTCCTCCACCATCTGATATGAGTCTTTTCAAAGTCCTACCTGTTTGATTTTCAACAAGAGCAATATACTTCTTAAAGCAATTAAACACTTCATCCTTGTGCTTCATGAAAAATAGAATGGTCCACCTGCTACAATCATCTATGAAAGACACATAATATCTTGAGCCTGATATAGATGGTTCCTTACTTGGACCCCACACATCCGTGTGCACTAGATCCAAAGGATTTTGATACATATATCCTTTCTTATTGGAAGGTTGTCTATGAGCCTTGCCGAGTTGACAAGCTTCACACTTATAAATCATGTGTTGCCTTGTGATATTAGGCAAACCAAGTACACTTTGGTCCCTGCAAATCTGTTTGAGTGTCCTCTCACCAATGTGAGCAAGCCTTTTGTGCCATATCTCCAACTCTGTTAGAGTTTGAGATCCATAGCTAAACAAAGCTATGTTCTTTGTATCTTCCACTTCAAAATTGAAAAGCCTTCCTGTCTTTTCTCCTTTGGCAATCCTTCGAAAGCCTTGCCTTGGATCTTCAACATATGCTCCAAATCGGTTGAATCTAACCTGCAATCCTTTTTCAACAATCTGTCCAACACTTATTAAATTTTTGGTAATTGTAGGGACATACAAGACTTTGCTTAAGAGGTTCATATTCCCATCTGATGTCTTCACATTACCTATCTTCTCCACTGAGTGCTTTGTGTCATCTCCTGTTTGCACTTCATGCTTGTTATGAGGATCTTCCAAATCAGAAAGTAAAGCCACATTTCCTGCTACATGGTTCGAGCATCCCGAATCAATGTAAAATATGTGATCATCATCCTTACACTTCTTCGCTGATAGATTCATAATCAATAATGAATCTTCTTGACTTTGGTCCTTTGCATAGTTATTGTAATCTCTTCTTCCTCTATGGCTACTTTGATAGTTGTTGTTGTTGTTGTAATTGTTGTTGTAGTAGTTGTTGTTGTTGTAGCCTCCATTGTATCTACCTCTATTTGATCCATAGCCACCTCTACTGAATCCTCTTCCTCTTGAGTTCCTCGGATTCCTGAAACATTCTTCAGTAGTATGATTAGATAAGCCACATATATTGCAAGGTTGAGATGATTGGAATCTCCCCCTGCCTTGCTTTCCACTTCTGCCTCTTCCTCTAGCTCTTCCTCTACCTGCAAAGTTTGCTTGGAAAGAGCTACCTTCATCTTCATTCTTCCTATTCTTTGACTTGTCCTTGACCTTAGCTTTATCAGAATATAAGGTAGAAGTTTGATTACCTCTTGAGGACTCACCACCTTTGCTAATCTTTGCTTCATGAGTGAAGAGTTGGCCCATGAGTGTGTTGAGGTCGGGTACATGCATATCCATGTATAAATCCATGGCTGTTGTGAATGACTCCCACTTGTCGTTTGCTTTGATTCCATTCATGATTTGTCTTATGATTTGCTCCTCTTCAATTATCTCTCCAATGCTTCCAAGTTGGTCGGAAATCTCCTTCATCTTTGTGACATAATCAGTCACATTTTGCTTCGGGCTTTTCTTCATTGTTGTGAACTCCATCCACAATTGGTTCTTCCTTGCTCGAGTGTTGGAAGAGAAGAAAGAAGCAAGTGCATTCCAGGTCTCTCTTGATGTCTTGCATCCCTTAACATGAGGTAAAAGAAAATAAGAGATTGAGTTTAGAATATAGGACCTTGCAAGTGCATCCTTCGAACACCAATTCGAAAGTCTTTCCACTTCTTCATGTGATGGTTGCCCTTTGTTCCTCATGGTTGGCATTGCTTCATCTCCGGATATGAATCCATATAGATTCCTCCCTTGAAGGTAAGCCTCCATCCTTAGAGACCATGCCGGGTAGTTGTTTCGATCCAATTTGTCAATTGTTGATGGAAATCCATCTCCCATGTTGCTTGACTATGCTCTGATACCACTGTGAAGAGAGATGGTGGATGCAATCCAAAGATGAGTAGGTGCTGCTACAACCAGCTTCACACCAGCCAACTGAGACTTCAGATTTGATTAGTAGACCCTTTGAGCTTCCTAAATCCACCAAAATATCAGCCAAGTACTTTGGAACATGTATCCCAAAAGTTTAAGTCAAGACAGACTAGTTGCGAAATGACTAGCTCCCAAAACTTGCTATTTTTGGACATACACCTGCTGGAAAAAATGAACAGTGCTCTCAACTTGGTAGGAGTTAGAAAAATTCCTTTTGGGAATAGCAAATAGACTTAGCAAGCTTCCCAATACAAGTTAAAACACTTCAAATGATGGACTGAGCACTGAGAACAAGTTTCATCAATTTCTGGAACATGCCCACTATTCTCGGGGCTCTGCAGAGATAGAACAGTGAGCAGTAAATTGCAGATATCTTCAAAATTGTTAATCCAATGACCTTGAAAATTTATAAGTAGAAAGTAGACAGTATAAGCTATCCAACGCAATTTAAAGCACTGAAAAAGGATCAGTATAACTTGAGATATGACCTTCTGAAGATACTGCTCTGAGTGAGTATAGCAGAGAACAAAACAGAGAAGTAGATGATAATAAATGTATAGATTCACATACGATTACAACCACATTGGCAATGAATCTTTGCACAATGGGAGTAGAATGATAGAGCTATGGAGTAAGCCCTTCAATCTCTACAAAATGACATCAAGTGGTCACGTACAAAGCTTGCTAATCGCCTCTTCCTTCTTGCTCCTTTTATAGCTATTCTTGGAGGGAGTTTTGAATTCAAATTCGAATGGCTCCACCTAAAAGTGATCCCCAAAGTTAAGAGATATTCCCTCAGCTCAAAAAGTCGTGGTTTTTGGTAGTTATAGCCATGAAATTGCTTTTACATCATGCATGAGGTAAGCCATCCTTTTCCTTTTTTTCTTTTTCCATTTACAAGAGATAAAAATGAACTCTTTTACAAGAGGTGTTCACATGACTACTCATGTGACTTACAAATGAGGATAATATCAAGCATATCAAGCATGTAGGCTTGGGAAAAATGCACCAACAATAATTACTGTATTTTCCTATCCCACGTGAGCCGAAAGGTTTCATATTCCGCACGAACCGAAAGGTCGTGTGACGAGATGTATCGACTTATCAACTAATAAAAAGGCATTGCGGTGACGCTCCAGGGAGGACGAGCAGTATCGCCAGACTGTCTGTCTGGGCGATTGCGGTCTGGAAAGTCGCTGTAGTGCAGTGTTCGCGAAGTCTGAGTATTACTGTTTTCATCTTTGTTTAATTACATTAATTTGTGATTAACATAGTCCATTACGTTACGGATCATAAGTCTGTGTTACGGTAATGAATAACTCCAGCACTACGTATTGAGAGAATATTAACCTGAGTATGAACAGTAATCTTTGAGAAGACTAACCAGAGTTTTGACAGTAATTCAGATTAAATAGAGTTTTGAATGTTAACGTACTGCAATTTAGATAAATTAATTGGGAAAATCAAGTTACAGGGCCTCTGATTTATCAGACCCCTACCACTCCCAAGAACCCAAAAGAACTTAAAATGCTTGTAATGTAAAAGTGCATTTTAACACTGGTGCCGTCTGTGGGAAGGTGGCCATAGATTGTGAATCAATAGTAAGGTGGAGTAGTACGCAAGTGGTGCAGACGTGATATATGCCGGTTACTCGGTCCGGCGAGTCGTATCCGAAGTACAGGAGAGACCAACATCCTTGGACAGTACCAAATTTGTTAGGGACACCCCCAGTCAGCAGAAGCATAGACCGGTTAAGTCCAGTTGTCGAAGGAACAGAGTCTGTTAGTAGCGATTCCGGTAGAATTCCGGTAACACAGGAGGAAATTCTGGCAGATTTCGGTGTAATTTTGGTGCAGTCTGCAGAAGGTACAGTAACTTTGGAGTGTACAGGGACACAATGCGCAGTTGACCCGACACTGTCTAGTCAGGATTCGAACTTCTCCGAGGATAAAGTGGTGTTACCCAGAGAGATCATTGCCGATGAAAGAATACCCTGTTTTGGGGAAAGTTCGACAAATTTCGGTGATAGTTCGATCCCAGTTGCAAGGAATTTACAGTTTTCCGGTGACCCTGTGATCCTCCCTGGTGAATCTTCATTCCGGACACCACTGTTCAGGGCAAATTTGCCTACCTGGGATATCCAAGCTGAGGATAAGCTCTTTGATTTGGAGATCCGTAAGAGATTGAACGCAATTTTCAAGCCGGAAGGTGAGCAGTCTGACCATACAGATTCCAAAGGACTGGAAACACCTCCTCAGAACTCAGGAGACAGCAACGGTACCACTACTAGCATCATGAGTGGACAACAACAACAGCAGCAGCAGCAGCAACAACAACAACAACAACAACAACAACCCTTTCCACTACGACCAGTTCCAACAGGGGTAACTTACACAAAGTTCGGTGGATTTCCAGGTGAGGACCCTGATGCACACGTGCATACCTTTGAGATAAGTTATGCCGTACTGAATCATCCACTCGATCCGGCATACAAGGCCATCGTATTCCAGTCTGCATTAGTCAATGAAGTGGCAAGTTGATTAACAGAGTATGATTTCAATCATTTCGTTACCTATGAGGCAGTAAGAGATGCATTTTTACAGCGGTTTCGGTTGAAGAAAAACCCTGCCGAAATCTTCGACTATCTGCAAAACAATCGATAGAAGCTGCATCAGACTGTTCAGGAATACGCCACATTATTTAGAACTCATTTAAGGCAATTGCCTCTGGCACATGCTAATTTACCGGATAATGTGATAACCCAATGGTTCATTAATGGTTTGATCCCACAACTAAGGCAAATCATGATCATCCGCTGTGTGGGAGCTATGACACTGGATGCTGTTATTGCGATGGCCCTGCAACTAGAGCATAAGGTTGGGGGATTCACTAAAGACTTGGAATGGCTGAAGGCCAGTAAGCATGGTATAGATGATCAGGCTAAACAGATGTATTGCACTAAGTGCAAAAATCCCGGGCACACCAGTGCCACCTGTGCCCTTAATCAGATGTATTGCGCCATCTGCAATACCACCGGACACTCAGCCGAAAATTGTGCATATAATGCCAAAGTGCAGGGACGAGCAGCTGTAAATGCCATTATACAAGAACCAGGACAGCCAGCAACTCACTACGTGCCACCACAGATGCGAAACAATCAGTCGCAAGGTTACAGGAATTATCGGGGACAGCGGAATACCAACTTCAATGCAAATCGATGGCAGGCCAGTACATCAGGGGAGAATACTTCTTTGCCACCACCTCGATGTCACTTTTGCAGTGAGCTTGGCCACATCCGGAGATTCTGCAAGGATGCAGCCGAATACGACCAACGAAAGAAAGAGCGTCAAAACCCGATGACCAACATGGTCTATATCTCCCCAGTGGAATCACAAGCAGCAGTGGTCCAAACAAGATCCGGTAAGCAGTTGCAACTTGCAGCTGAGGTGTTTGAACCGGGCATCCGTGAACAGCATCGAATGTATACCAAAGCCAGCCAATGGACCGCCAAAGAGCCTACCGTGTTCCTCGATCCATTCCTGGTGACACAGGTTCCCCTGCCAAATGAGAAAGCGCATGAACAAGACTCTACTCCAGTAACAGGAGAATCATCATCGGAACCAGTGAAGAGTGCAATTCCAACAGACCAGGTATGGGATATTCTCTCGAAAGCTTCAATTACACTCCCTTTGGGGTAATTACTCGCCTTGGTGCCCGGAATTAGGCAGCAGTTTCAACAACAAGTTAGTCCGGAATCTCCCAGTACTCCGGCGACCGCAACAATACAACCGGAAACTGATTCTAGGGTGGATCATTCTGGCATAAAAATCACAAGATTACGCAAGTGTTAATCGATGGTGGTTTCGGTGTGAACATAGCAACTGCAGCTCTCTGCAAGAAGTTAGGGTGGACCCAAAGCGAGCCCATTCAATTCTTTGTCAGAATGGCAGATCAATCTCGAGTCCATCCGGTGGGACTCGTAAGGAATATCCCGATTACTTTGCAGGGCACAACGTTCAAAATGACTTTCGTAGTCTTAGAACTACCAGAATTTAGCCTTGACTACAATCTCCTTTTCGGTCGACCGTGGTTGAAACAGGCTAAAGCTATACATGATTGGTCAGCACAGGAACTGACTTTTAAAGACAATCACCATAAATATGTTGTCAAACTGGATGCTATTCAGCCCTGTGAACTTCATGCCAGACCCTATGTAGCCGAGCCAGTCCACATGTTGGATGGCTTATCTGATGATGAAGAAGAGGCATTTCTGCAGAACAATAAAGATTTGATTTCCTTAGGCACTATATATCTTCAAGCTGTAGCAGATAACTGGAGTCCCGCAGCCTGTACAGTTGTTCCTGTGACCGGAGGAACAGATGCATATGATAATGCTGCTATGGATGGAGCTACTCTGCAACAACTTTTACAATCAGCTGACGACGTGGGAAAACCTCGTCAATTTTATGTCCTGGAAGACCAATTAGTGACCTATAATTTGGGTGATGAAAGCAACCCCCGTCCTGTTAAAATTAAGGCAGGATTGTCCGAGGCCTTTCAAGAAGATTTGATCCGACTCCTTCGAGAGTTTTCTGATGTTTTTGTCTGGGATTACCGCGATATGAAGGGTCTTGATCCGTGGATCTATCAACATCGAGTCGTGCTTAAGCCGGAAGCGAAGCCAATTAAACAATCCAATTATCGCATGAATCCCAATTATGCAGCACAAGTCAAAGCAGAGATCGATAGGTTATTGAAGGTGGGATTCATCGTACCAATAGAACACACTGAATGGATATCTCCGATCGTTATTGTTCCTAAGAAAAATAAGCAGCTACAAATCTGTGTGGATTACCGGAAACTGAATGCGGCCACGGTACTTGATCCGTTTCCTCTTCCCTTTCTTGACACAATGCTTGACAGAGTGGCCGGCCATGAGATGTAGTCCTTTTTGGACGGCTACAGTGGTTATAACCAGGTCAGGATGGCTGAACAAGACATACCAAAAATAGCTTTCATTACAAACTAGGGTGTTTTTGCTTGTACGGTCATGTGGTTTGGGTTACAGAATGCTCCCAGCACATTTCAACGCTGTATGCAGGAAATTTTCTCACCCTACCTAACCACTTTTATGCAAGTCTATTTAGATGATTTCTCCTTATTCGACAAGATTGCAGCGCACTTGTATCATTTACGGTGCTGTTTTGAGAAATGCCGTGAATACCGACTTTGCCTGAACCCGTCAAAATCTATTTTTGCGGTGTCTTGTGGTAAACTCCTTGGACATATCATATTGGCACAAGGTATCCAAGTTGATCCAGATAAAGTCACAGCTGTGTTGGAAGCACCCGTTCCTACAACACTGAAAGAGGTTATGTGCTTCTTGGGTCAAATCCGGTGGCATGGCAGACATCTACGGTGGCTCGCCCATTTAGCAACACCACTAAATCGGCTAATGACTAGTACTCCACGACAGTTCGAATGGACTCCGGAATGCCAAACTGCATTCGATCGTCTAAAAGGATTATTGATGCAGGCTCCCATTTTGCAACCTCCTGATTGGGAACGCCCATTCCATGTCTTTGTAGATGCATCAGATATAGCAATTGGTAGTGTTTTAATGCAGCAAACAGACAAATGGTTTTGGCCTATCTACTATGCAAGTCGCTGCCTCGCTCCTGCGGAAAGGAATTATTCTGTGACTGAACGAGAATGTGTTGGATTGGTATATTCTGTAAAGAAATTCAGGCATTATTTGCTAGGCTGAAAATTCACCTTTCACGTGGATCATGCTGCACTTGTATATCTGGTCCGGCAGCAACATCTAGGTGGTCGCTTGGCTCGTTGGGTCTTATTGCTACAAGAGTTCGATTACGAAGTGATTCATCGACCAGGTACAGCCCATGCTTTAGCAGACTTTCTCTCTCGGTTGGATTCCGACGAAGATCCGGTGGGCGTTGACGATACCACACCAGCAATTTACGCTGCTGAATCAGCTTGTGACGAATCTACCGACCATCCTGTGCCGCCTTCCTATTATGATACGTTGTTAACTTTTCTGACTGATGGATGTCTTCCTCTGCATACCCCTCCTGCTATGCGACGGAAGATTGCAGTTTATAGTCACCGATTCCGGTTGTTGGTAGGACAGTTATACTATATGGATCACACGGGTGTCTTGCTTCGCTGCATTCCACCACATGAAGCTAACTCAGTCATCACTATGGCACATTCGATACCCTCCGGTGGACATTTTGTAGCAGATCTCACTCATCGGAAGATTTTGCAAAGTGGGCTTTGGTGGCCAACCATGTATAAAGACATACTTCAGTTTGTGTAGCACTATGATACTTGTCAACGAACTGGACAGCCATTACAAAGACACTTTTTTCCTTTGCAACCTGTATTACCTTTGGAACCTTTTCAAAAGTGGGGTCTTGATTTTATTGGACCTATCACACCACCAACAACCCTTAGCAACAATCGTTACATCTTGACCTGTACAGATTATGTTACCAGGTGGGCATAAGCTTGGGCCTTACGGTTTGCTACAACTGTTTTGGTGACAAAATGCCTGATGAAGGATGTTTTTCCGCGTTATGGATTACCTATGGAACTTGTGATAGATCAAGGAACACACTTTGCTAACAATTTAATGCAAGTATTAACGCGTAATTTTCAAATCTTGCATAAATTCAGTTCACCGTACTATCCTCGTGCTAATGGTTTAGCTGAAAGTACCAACAAGATGTTGTTAAGTATGCTTCGCAAATTAATCGTGGAATCACCAGAAAGATGGGATCAGTTACTACCTTCAGTCTTATGGGCATACCGGACTACATACAAAGTTGCAACCGGACTGACTCCTTTCAAGCTTGCTTATGGGATGGAAGCAATCGCACCTATGGAGATTGTCGTGCCAAGCTTACGCGTGGCCATAACTCAAAAACTGTTACCTAAAGACTCTTTGCCATTTCGGTTGGAAGCACTCAGAAACTTAGATGAACATCATTGGGAAAGCTTTCTAACTCTTCAAGAAGTTCAGTTGCGGCAAGCCTGGACTCATGATCGTTTCCTCAAGACTCCTATGTTTACGGTGGGCCAACTTGTGCTATTTTATAATGCTAAATCAAATCGTTCTGCTAGAAAATTTAAATTACGGTGGTTTGGACCTTACCGGATTAGTGAGCAAGCGGGACCAGCTACTTTTTGGTTGACTACCTTGACCGGAGTTCCTCTTCCTAAAGTGATCAATGGTTCAAAATTGCGGCTGTATCACCAAGCGCCTGATTCTCGCTGACGTGTCCTTCGTTGTCCGCGTGTCACTTATTTTCTTTTTTAGTTCTGCGTGTTAGTTGAATAAGACCGTAAGCTCCTCATTTTGATACATAATCATAATTAATCGCCACCTTGTGTTATTGATTCTGTTCATGCATGCCCGCCGTAATTATGAAAGTTATCATCTCAACATCGCGCGATGATTAAGTATTTCTGATGGCTTCCCATTGTCGAGTGTCTACTTAATCCTCTTCTTTTCGCTGTTAATCGCTGTTTTGCTCTGTGTGCTCTGTGTTTTCTATGTTTATTGTGTATTCATGTCTTTGTGCTTTCGTGAACGCATCATGGAAGCGTTAGCTAATTTTGCTACATTCCGTGACGGACTCCCTCATGATGTGAGTGAGTTCTTGTGTATCCGCGGCTTGTTAAACTTTGCTGAATTGCGGTGGCATTCAGTAGAGTGTCACCCGTATTATGCACAGATTATTGCAGCCATTGCCGCCACTCCTGCTACTGAGCATAGTTGGCCGATTACATGTTTACCATCTCGTGTCGTAATTACATTAGCATCATTCGCTGCAACATTCCGCTTGCCCATAGAAGGTGTGGAGAATGGTCCTCTCCTTCCTATTGCCACCATGGTCGAATTATTCCCACGGTCCTCATCGAATGAATACGCCATTTTGTGTCGCCCTGACCCTGAACGTACTGCCTTACAATTTCTTGTTGCTATCCTTAATTTACAGAAACGTACTTACGGCATTTCTCGCCCATTTTACTCGATGATTGACATGGCTTCCCGTGAGCATGTTAATTTTGCCTCGTTTTATTTTCAACGCATTCACCGTGAATGCGTTACGATTATTAAGCATGTTAACAAGGGAGAGCTTCCACGTTCACATTTACCGCATATCATTACCTTTCTGTTCCCAGCCATTCAAGCTGCGCAACCTCCGCCAAGAGCTCCAATTTTGTATCATGAAGAATCTGCCCAAGTGCTCGAGGACGAAGAAGATGAGGATGAAGATCTTTTCCAGCTTCTTCGCCAGAAACGCAGACGGATAAGCCCTTTTGAGAGTCAAGTTCAAGGTTCCGCCGATGGAAATGAAGCAGAAACAAATGAAGAAGAAATTTTCCACGACACTGCCACCTCAATTCACCTTGATTCGTCTACCCAGTCTTCTCCCATCCGGCAACAGGAACATAGTGCGTCCACTACTGATTCCAAAGAAAACTCTTCTCGGGGGGATTCTCAGCACTCGATTCCAGAAGATGTGCAAACCATTGTTGCAGAGATCATAAATGAAGTCATTACCTTGGTCGATGCTGTGATTGACCGGACTGAAGTGACAACGCAACAACCTACTGGAATAGTGTTGGTACCCAACAGTCTTCTACTTACTTCTCCACCAATGCCTCCGGTTGAGCCCATTGTCCCCATTCAACCTATTGCCCCTAAAGCACCGGATTCCTCATCCTCTTCACCTAACTATTCTCCACCATCTTCCCATCATCTCTTGTCAACTTCTTCATCCCAACCACTTCCCCCTCCTATTCTTCCTCCGATTCCCATGTTTACGCAATTAGAATCCATGGGTCGAATGCTCATCCAATTCTCACAACAGCTTCCAACACAACTCAGAATGGTCACTGATAACATTCGTCGCGAATTGCAGCATAAATTTGATCTCTTAGAAGCAGATATTGCTCCATTGCAAGAAGAAGTGTATGCAGTTAAGGCAGAAAATCATGGTTTACACTTACATATTCAACAACTTCAAGATCAACTCACACAGAAAGATGCTTTGTTGTGTCAAAAGGATACCGAAATCAGCACGTTGAAGCAAGATATCATTGATAAAACAGATGTAATGACTGCCATAGGAAATGAATTGCAGAGCATGCGGGAAGCATAAGTGTATTAGAAGAAGCTTCGCAGTCTCTGGCTAGCAAAGTATTTAAAGCTGAAGCAGAGCTTCATAAGACTATCGAAACCTTGTTCAAACATGATCAAGAGTTACAGGAAGAATTAGGACGATATCTCAAATTGAAGAAAGAATTTGAAGGAATGCAGAAAGAAATAGACGCCTACTACAAAGCCATGCAGTTCCAGTCTGAAGAACTGGAGAGATGACAAAAGCAATTAGGTGTTCAAGCTGACAGACTTTCAAGGGTAGATGATCAGATCAACGAGATGAAATTGCACCGCGATGCCGCACTAGCAAATGATTTCTACCTGCAAGAGGCCTTTTTGCAGACACAGGCTGAAATTTTGATGAGTCAAGTAATTGCGGCAAGTTCAGTTAGAACTGATGCTCAACTCGTAGAACCGGAAATCCTAAAAAAGATGTTGGACTCGTTGAAACAGAAGATTTCCAGAACCTTTAAGTTAGCTAGAGCCATGTATATACAGGGTATAGTAGATGAGCCCTAACTTTTGTTCCATTGCGGGTTCAAGTCCACCGTGCGTGCCAGTGTAAGCCGCCGGATTGGCATTTTGTATTTTCATAATTACTGTATTTTCCTATCTCGCACGAACCGAAAGGTTTCATATTCCGCACGAACCGAAAGGTCGTGTGAAGAGATGTATCGACTTATCAACTAATAAAAAGGCATTGCGGTGACGCTCCAGGGAGGACGAGCAGTATCGCCAGACTGTCTGTCTGGGCGATTGCGGTCTGGAAAGTCGCTATAGTGCAGTGTTCGAGAAGTCTGAGTATTATTGTTTTCATCTTTGTTTAATTACATTAATTTGTGATTAACACAGTCCATTACATTACGGATCATAAGTTTGTGTTACGGTAATGAATAACTCTAGCACTACGTATTGAGAGAGTATTAACCTGAGTATGAACAGTAATCTGTGAGAAGACTAACCAGAGATTTGACAATAATTCAGATTAAATAGAGTTTTGAATGTTAACGTACTGCGGTTTAGATAAATTAATTGGGAAAATCAAGTTACAGGGCCTCTGATTTATCAGACCCCTACCACTCACAAGAACCCGAAAGAACTTAAAATGCCTGTAATATAAAAGTGCATTTTAACAGATGCATGTCATATTGGAAAGGCACAAAGACAACCATTCAACCATAAAGGCTACATCCACAACACCTTATTGGACTTAGTACATATAGATGTATGGGGACCAAGTCAAGAACCTTCACCAGTAGGATCAAGGTATTATGTCTCATTTATTGACGACCATAGTAGATGGACTATTTCTGTACTTTATCTAAAGTAAGAATGAAGTGTTTGATTGCTTCAAAAACTATCTATCACATGTGGAGAATCACACAGGTAGATCACTCAAGAAGCTCAGATTTGATGGAGGGGGAGAATACTTCTCCAAAGAGTTTGATGAATTATTGCAGGATAAAGGTATCAAAAGGGAAGTGACTACCAGATACTCACCTCAACTGAATGGAATTGCAAAAAGGAGAAAAAAGACATTGGTTGGATCGACCAGAATAATGCTTGAAGCGAAGAGGTTGCCACAATATCTATGGGAAAAGGCTATTTCAACCGCTTTGTACCTTGTCAATAGACTACCATCCAAATCACTTCAACGTATGACTCCTTACGAAGCATGGCATGGAAGAAAGACTTAGTCTTGGACATTGCAAGGTTTTTGGTTGTTTAGCTTATGTTCATGTACCATCACAAATAAGAGGTAAGCTAGAAAAGAGGGCAACAAAGGAAGTGTTTATTGGGTATGAATTGCTAGAGTTAGACGTCTGCGGAAGCACGCGAACAACACAAGCAAGGAGAAGAAGCTTGGAGCACAATGCTGAATGAATTACCAGTACAATGTACAAAGATAATTAGCCCATTAGGGAAATAGGCATATATACAAGCCGGGGACAAAAACCTCCTAAAGAGGGAAAAAAGTGCCCCGGTGGTCCTAGAGTGTTCATACACATCACCACCTAAATATATCAACAAATCCCCCCTAGGAGTGATGCAGTGAATAAGGCACTGGCACTCATGTATAAGGAAGTGCCAAGCTATGCGGAATCAATCCACAAAAGGAAGTAAGCCCAAAGCTTTGCGAAAAGCTTCAAACTTCTCGCTAGGCAAAGCCTTCCTAAAAAGGTCTGAAATGTTCTCGTGCATGGGCACATATGCCAAGCTAATCTCCCCAGAAGAGAACCTCTCCTTGACATAATGATAATGCACCTGAATGTGCTTAGCGTGAGCATGGACACAGGGTTCCTCGCAACTGCCAATGTGCTCTGACTATCGGTGAAGATGGTGGTGGCAGAAGACTAACCAACACCCAAATCAGCCATAAGGCATCTGAGACACACACACTCAGCAATCCTTGTGAAAGCTGCCCTATACTCAGCCTCACAACTCGAAGTGGCCACAGTAGGCTACTTCTTGCTCAACCAAGATATGCATGAGCTACCAAGCATGAAGAAAAAACCACTGGTGCGCACACGAGTGTCATAGCAACCAGCCCATCACTATCAGAAAAAGCATGAAAATCTAGGAGTAGTGATCCCCCCTTGGGATAAAAAGATCCAAGTAGCTGGGTACCACTTAAGTAGCGAAAGATGCGCTTAACCACCTACCAATGCTTGACACCTGGACAATGCATAAACGTGCTCATCTGTGAGACAACAAACTAAATGTTTGGCCAAGAAATGCATAAGTAAATCAAGCATTGCTGATAGATAACAACATCAAATGCATTTCCAGCATCATGAAGACTCAATCGTAAACCTGTCTCCATAGGAGTGGCAATAGGCTTACAATCTTCAAGGCCAAAACACTACAATAATGTGTCAATATATTTCGTTTGGCACAAAGCCATTCCACCATCAACTTGCACAAATTGAATGCCCAAATAGTGACGCAAATGCCCCAAATCAGACATCTCAAATGAGGCATGAAAATCAGCCTTAAGATCAGCAATATGCATGTCCTGAGGACCAGTGAGCAGCATGTCATCAACATACACCACAATGATCTGAAGCACGCTTAACATATAAGGTGCTTTCAGTTCGATTGTTCTCAAAACCATGTGCAATGAGATAGGCATGTATCTTTTGATACCAAGCATGTGGTGCTTGCGTTAAACCATATAATGCCTTCTTTATCCTGCACACCTGGTTTTCATGCCCTTTCTGCACAAAGCCATGGGGCTAAAAAGCATACAATTCTTTATACAATTCACCATTCAGAAATGTTGTTTTAATGTCCAACTGATGTATGTTCCAACCATGATGAGCTGCAAGTGCACAGATGCTATGAACAGTAGTCATTCAACAAGTAGGAACAAAGGTTTCATCAAAATCAATGCCTCTTTCCTGCGCATAACCCTTTGCAACAAGCCTAGCTTTATACCTGTCAACTATTCCATTATGTTTATGCTTCAGCTTGTATACCCACTTAGTGCCAATGGCCTTCTTGCCAAGAGGCAAGTCACATACAGACTACATACCATTTTTCATGATAGCATCATATTCAGATTGCATTACAACCATATTCCAATGTTTAGAATTTTATGCTTCATCAAATGAAACAGGTTCAATCTCATCACAGAGACTAGAGGCAGCCATCACATAGCAATTTGATGCAAAAGAGGCACCATAAGAGCCTGACTAGGACGATATGATAGAGATGCATCTAGTTTGCTATTAGGCAAAGTTTACACCAGCCATTTTGGCATAGTTTTTGCCTGCTCAATATCAACTCTCTCATCAACAAGTGCATCATGTAAATCTACATCTGAAATGGAATGATCTACATCATCACATGAAACCCGCAAAGGTTGAGAAGTTGCCTCATTAGGACCAACACTAGACTATCCACCTGTAAAAAGAGGCAGCAAAGTATCATACATGTCTTTGGAGCTAATAGATGTCTCCTTAGTACATGAAAGTAAATGCTAAATAGCATCTTCCACAAAAACAACATCACGGCTAACCAAAATGTGTTTGTTCTGTGGATGATATAGACAATAGCCTTTACTTTCAGAACTATACCCAACAAAAATACATTTTACTACTTTATCATCCAATTTTCTACGATGTTGTTCAGACACTAATGCATATGTCAAACAACGAAAAACATGCAGATGAGCAACAGATGGCTTGCGACCATGCCAAGCCTCATATGGAGTGATAGATTGTAGTGCTTTAGTTGGACACCTGTTCAGTACATATGCTACACACATAAAAGCCTCAAGCCAGAAACTATGTGGTAAAGCCTGACTCTTGACCATACACCTCGCCATCTCCATGAGTGACCTATTCTTTCGTTCAACAACTCCATTTTGTTGAGGTGTATATGGCACTATACACTGATGTTTTATCCCACGTCCAACCAGAAATGCATTAAAGTCAGAAGACATATATTCCCCCCCTCGATCAAAACCGAGGGTGCCCATTTTACATGCTCACAAATTTTCAGCCAAAACCAGAAACGGTTTGAAGCACATAAACACTTTGGACTTTGCCTTCAATGGATATACCCATGAATGCTTGGAAAAATTATCGATGAAGGTCACCAAGTAAAGATAGTTCCCAAAAGAAGGTGTCTGGATAGGACCACAAACATCACTATGTACAAGCTGCAATTTTTGAGTAGTCCAAACTGAACCATCTTTTGGAAAGGAAGAATGCAACATTTTGCCCAAAATACAACATTCACATACATGTTTACCAGATGCCTCAAGTTTGGGCAAAGAGGACACCATTTCAGATTTTTGCAGGTGTAGCAAACTAGCAAAATTTAGATGAGCAAAGTGTGCATGCCAAAGCTTTGCGTCTGACATAGTGTGAGAATCATGTACTGCACATGCCAAATCATTTATAGATCTTTCATAGTCTATGAGCTTATACAACCTATGAAATAAAATGCCAAAAGCAATAATGATATTGCCATTTGACAGATCATGAACTGTACATCTGTTATCAACAAGTTTCACAACTAAGCCAATCTTGGATAATGTGGAAACTGATAACAGACTTTTCTTGATCCCTGGCACAAACAAAGCATTTGACAAGCAACCGGAGAGGTGTAGACAATGCCCTAGATAGAGCAACGACCTGCTCTGATACCAATTGTTGGAGTTAGATGTCTGAGGAAGCATGCGATTAGCACAAGGAAGAAGAAGAAGCTTGGAGCACAACACACAATGCTGAATGAATTACCACTACAATGTACAAAGATAAGTAGCCCATTAATGCAATAGGCATATATACAAGTCGGGGGAAAAACCTCCTAAATAGGGAAAAAGTGCCCCGGGGGTCCTAGAGTGTTCACACACATCACTACCTAAATATATCAACATGAATCAACTCAGATGGGTTACAAGTTCTATAATTGTTCAACCAAGCAATTCACTACAAGTAGAGATGTTGTGTTTGAAGAACACATGTCTTGGTATAATGAGGACAAACAAAAGTTAACTCTACCATATGATCTTGATTTTGATGCTCATCATTTAGGAAGAAAGCATGATACATAGGTCCAAGATCCAAGAAGTGATACAGGTTATGACTAAGATGGAAGGGAAAAGGATTACAAACTATTGAAGTCAAGAGGCAAAGCAAAGATGTAGGAGTGTGGAGAATGCTCTAAGCAAGCTCCTAAAAGATGAATAAGAGAGAAGAATCAACTAGAAAGGTATGGATATGATTCCACATTTGTTAGAAAGCATTCAATCTACTTGGCAAAGGACTCAATTTTAGAGGAGCCCTCAACCTATGAAGAGGCAAAGGGAAACCCTAATTGGGAAAAGGCCATGAAGGAAGAAATAGATGCATTGAAGGAGATGGACACTTGGGATTTGGTTCCAATGTCATCCAATCAAAAAGAAATTGGCTGTTGATGGGTATATAAAGTTAAAAAAAACTCAGATGGATCAGTTTGTAGATACGAGCCAAGATTAGCTACCAAAGGATGCTTACGAACTCATGGTATAGACTATGAGGAAACATTCTCACTAGTAGCAAAGATGACTAGAATCATAACATTGGTAAGTGTAGCTGCTCCAAGGAATTGGAGACTCCTCCAACTTGATGTGAAAAATGCATTTCTGAATGGTTGGATAAATGAGGAGGTATACATGTCACAACCACCTGGTTTTGAAAACCCTAATCATGCATCTTATGTTTGTAGACTTAAGAAAGCATTGTATGGATTGAAACAAGCTCCTAGAGCTTGGAATTATAGGTTGGTTACATACCTTCAAGATCAAGGGTTCAAACCTAGCAACTCAGATCCTTCTCCATTCATCAAAAGGGATTGCGATGAGGTTATCTATCTGTGTATATGTGGATCATATTATTGTGACAGGTGATGATCTGAATGACATTCAAAGGATCAAGAGACACATGCAAGAGAAGTTCAAAATCAGTGACTTAGGTGAGCTCACATATTTCCTAGGTATGCAGGTGATAGACACAAATCAAGGAATGTGTTTGACTTAGAGAAGATATTTTCAGGATCTACTTTTTAAGTTCAAAATGGAGAACACTAAACTTGCAAGTACACGTTTGGAGATGAATCATAAACTTAGTGCTTATGATGGTGAGAAAATTGAAGACAGTAAAGAATATCAAAGCTTGGTAGGTAGCTTGATATATGCTACTCATACAAGGGCAGACATCTCATATAGTGTGGGAGTGCTTAGTCAATTCATGCACTTGCCAAGAAGACCACACATGGATGTAGTTAATATTCAGATGCAGATTGGGCAGAAGCTAAGGATGATAGAAGAAGTAACTTTGGTCACATAGCATTTGCAGGTTCAAAGCTAGTGTCATGGAGTTCCAAGAAGCAACCAATAGTTGCTTTATCCTCAACTAAAGCAGAATACAGAGGTTTGACCATAACAACTCAAGAGGCAATATGGTTAAAAGCATTGTATACTGATTTGGGACATGTAAGTTTCAAACCTCACATATTTGGAGATATTTTAAGTTCCGTGCATCTAGCAACAAACCCTATTTTCCATGCAAGAACCAAACACATAGAGGTTCATTACCACTTCATCAGGGAGAAGCTCATGGCATATGATATTGACATTTATTTTGTTCCTACTGAAAAGCAAGTAGCAGATATGATGACGAAGGTACTTGATGGAATAAAGCTTTGTAGATTCAAAGCTATGGAAGGTATTCAACCTATTAGAGAATGAAGACTCAAGCATACTTTAGCTTGAGGGGGAGTTGTTGGAACATCAAGCTTACACTATGCTTGAGGCGGATATGATCTACATCAAAAGCTATCGCTTGGATTATGTCGAAATAATAACCGTTGGAGAGTTCTTTTACTTATGCTCATTTATTGTATTTTTTGAAAGATTTTTCACGGACCTTTTACCATTGTAAAAGCCTAGAGATTTACACATGTAAAAAGATAAAGAGAGAGCTCAAATTCCATGAATTTGTGGTGGTTGATTTGTAATCAATCAATCAGTCAATCACCTAGAAGTAGGTCAAACTAGATCCTCACTTTTCCTAGATTGTAGGAAAGTGAATTGATTCCCTCCAACAACCTTTATCACCTTCATTTGAATTCAAAATCCACTTTTATGAGTCATGGAGCACTTGAAAATTCTATATAAAGACTTCAAATCACTTGTACATTACATGGAAGCAATATACATACACTTGTGGCCATCATTGTCTTGCTCCTTCATTTTTCTACATCATCCTTTTCAACAATAGTAAGCTTGCAGAGGCTGGAGCTCTCTCCAAAGAGCTAGAAATTATATGAGAGAGGACTCATTGGAAAGTTACCGTCTAGTTAATGCCTGTAAAGTTTCAAAGCATTTTGTCTAGTAGATTGGGAGAAATCTTAGTTTTTCTATCTCAGGGTCAATCTCTACGTATTCTTGAAAAATAGGAGGTACCATTGTTGAGTGTCTGATTCATTCCAAAAGCATATTTTGCTTATTCCTTGTACTCTTGTGCATTATATACACTCAACCCTATGTGTATCACTCCAATAAAAGGATTTTTTCTAATTGTAATCATGCTGGTTGCTATGAGAATTTGAAGTTGATTATCATCCAAAGATAGTAAGTTTTTTGAGCTAATCAATGCGCAAACCTATCTATTTTGTATGAAATCCTTCTCTTTGATGCTTCAAAGTACATAGTGCATTTTATTGCACTTATCACATGCCTATAAGGTCTATTTGAGTCTCCATAAGCTCAGTGGCTGGTCTTGAGCCGGTTGGCTAGATCGAACTTCGTCGCTTCACAACTCACTTTTCTAACTCCTACAAGCTTCTCCAAGTTCTTTTAGTAATGGTACCCATGCAAAAAAGAGATTGCAATAGAGTAATGGTACCCATGCAGAAAAGAGATTGCAATATAGTAATGGTGCCCATGCTATAGTAAGTGTGTGCCGAAAAGAAGTTGCAATAGAGTATTAGTACCTATATAGAAAGATACCATGTGAAAAAATTGCACCTTCTTTTCTTGGATTTCAAGTCTAAAAAAATAATCAAGATAAACGTATAAAATGTGTTATCTCATGCGAAGCCCAAGACATGGTCTTATGGCTTTTGCAATGCATTGGCATGTCAAAATCTATTTAGTTCCTAGGAACCTAGGGCAAATTTTCTATGTCATGACATATAATTAAACATCTCATTAGAAGCCTTGGGATTCCATCACCTTCGTAAACTGGAAGATGGAAGATACATAAAATAAGGGCTATCCTCTACTATCTTTTATTTTGGTGTTATCTTCATGTGAAGCTAGCCTTTAACATAATGTTTTCCATGAATGAATGAAAGAGACGAGCCATCTAGAACTCCAATAGAAATACATGTTCTATGGATGGTAGACCTAAGCTTTCCATATTCAAATCTCCTTGCATGAAAGTCTCTTCTTTTATGCTTTCAACATCATGCAACTTGGAACATGCATTAAAAAATCTCACATCTTCTTGTGGCAAAGATTATATGTGACTCGAAGAATGGTGTAAATTTGTGTCAAAGTAAGCTCACAATACTGAAACTACATTTCACTCTTCTTGTCAAATTGACACCTTTTCTCTAAGCCTTTCACATGCAACACCCATCCATGGACAAATCCTCCTACATGCATTAAATATTTCCAATATATAGTTGATCTATCTAAGTATTTCTCTTTCTCACTCTCTCTCTCATATAGGCATGATAATATTTTAAATCCATCTATCTTCTTGCATGAATTGTAAGTTCAAAAGACTCAATCAATTGCAAGTGGCATAGACTAAATCATCATTATAGGATATGTGCATTGAAAACTCCTGACTAGATACACCAAAATGTTATTGTTACACTTATGTGTTCCTCGAGTAACTTTGATGTGAACCTTTTCCCTATACATGGGCACTTTTTACTCTAGTGTTGGATAAAGGTTTTTTCCCCATGTTACCACATTCTTGATACTCTCATATGTGGGTGTACTTTGTACTTAGGGATATTATTCAGCTCTTACTTCAGTTCAATTCATAGATCAATAGAGAGAGCTATTCCAGCCATCGTCTTCTCCGTGTGTCTTGTTGCATTTGTGCTCTTTGTGTGTGCTTCTCGTGTGTCTCTCGCACTTCTACACACACCCAATAGTGGTATCAGAGCAAGTTCAACTCCATCTCAAATTTCGGTTTTTCGCGTCACAGCGTGCGCGCACTTTAACAGTGCAAATCGACTTCGGAGCATAGAAGTGTGAATTTCAGCAGCTCGAAAACATGTCCACCAAGTACGCTGGGGTTTTACTCCCATTTCGAAGCCATTCGTGCAATCAGAATCGCCATCAGAGTGATGGTCTATGAGCTGAAATTTCAGCACTCATTTCAGCTTTCATCGAAGTGAAGATTTTTTCACATTCTTGTTCCTTCGTAAAATGGCGCGCAGTAATGACTTGTTTGGCATGCTTCAAGCTGAAGATAAGCTTGATGGGACCAACTATCCGATGTGGTCATACATGATGAAGCATGTTCTTATTGCAAAACAACTTTGGAACATAGTGGTAGATGTAGATCGAAGACCAGCAGGTGCTTCTGCTTCATAGTCTACTGTCATAGATGGAGCTTCTTCTTCTTTGAGTAGAGTGGTTTCTCCTTCTCCACCTACACAGGAACCGCTTAGATGGGATGGAAAAGATGCTCAAGCTCATGTGTTGATTGCGCTTTCAGTGAAGCATCATATAATTCCACACATTCGGTCATGTTCTACATCGAGACATGCATGGGACACTCTTGCTTCTTTGTATGCCATGCGTAATGAAGCATGTGTTGCATACTTGAGGAAGCAACTTGAGGATGTATGTATGGCTGAAAATGAGTCAGTGGATGTGTATGTGACACGCATCAAGGACTTGAAAGAGCAATTGGCAAACATAGATGAGATCATTCCGGATTCATCACTCATTTCTACATTGTTGAAAGGATTACCAGAATCTTTTCAAAGCTTTGCTACTACACTTTGTTTGGTTGCAAAAGGAAATCCTAATATGTATGCATTTGATGAGGTTGTGTCTCTTCTTTTGCAAGAAGAGCAATCTAGAGTGAATAGGAGTGGTTTGATTGAGGGAACGCAAGCACTTGCTATCTCACAAAAGGGGAAAAGTAAGTATGGTTCAGCTTTGGGTTCATCAAAACCAAAGCCTCAAGCTTCCTCTTCCACTCATTCCTCTAATGATGGTGATTTGCAAAAGAAGAAGAGATGCAAATATTGCTGGAAGGCTGGTCATACTATTGATGAGTGTAGAAAGCTTGCTAAACGCAATGAAAAGAAGAAGGAATCGGGCATGTCTATTTCTGAAAATTCAACAAATGCAAAGAATGATGAAGCTAACATGACTCAAGATTTTTGGGCATGTGTTGTTACATGTCATTATGATGCTTCTTTACATTCTAAATGTATGGTTGTGAGTGAGGCTGATTCAGATTGATTCTTTGATAGTGGTGCTTCAAAGCACATAACATCATGCAAAAGATTTTTTGCCTCTTTGAAAGATGCACCTAAAGGAGGACATGTGGTGTATGCAAACAATGCCTCTTATCCTATCATTGGAGTAGGAGAAATTGAGCTTACGGCTGCAAATGGAGGTGTGATTCTCTTGAAAAATGCATTGTATGTGCCCGAATCAAGAAGAACTTAATTTCAGTTCCGTTGATTGCCAAAGCTGGACTTCATGTACACTTTGTTGATGATAAGTGTATGGTTCATGATTTCAGCAATGGCGATGTTATCGTGATGTCTGGTACATTATGTAATGGTTTGTATCGCATGGATACATACAAGAGGGCTGCCTCGAATGCCTTAGTTGCTCATACTTTTTCCATGGCTGAAATGGAGCTTTGGCATGCTCGTTTTGGTCATTTAAACTTCAATAGTTTGCTCTACTTGCAAAAGAAGGACATGGTTATTGGCTTGCCTACACTTGAGTCCATTGAAAAGCATGCATGTGAAGGTTGCATACTTGGAAAAATGCATCGTGCTTCTTTTCCAAAAGATAGTCATACACACACTACAAGAAAATTGCAACTTGTTCATAGTGATGTATGTGGTCCGGTCAAGACTCCATCTTTTGGGAAGCATGTATATTTTGTTACCTTCATTGATGATGCTACTTGCCATACATGGGTGTATCCTATGAAAGCAAAGAATGAGGTATTTTCTTGCTTCAAAGCATTTTTAGATATGGCTGAAAATTTTTCTTCACAAAAGCTTTTGACTTTACGCACGGATCGTGGTGGTGAGTACATGTCACATGAGTTTAATGCTTTTCCTCGAGAAAGAGGTATTTCACACCAATGTACGGTGCCATATACATCTCAACAAAATGGTGTTGCCAAGCGTAAAAGTAGAACTCTACTTGAAATGGCACGATGTATGGTTAAAGGAAAGCATCTTCCTGATAAGTTTTGGATGGAAGCGGTCATGCGTGCAAATTATGTGTTGAATCGCTGCCCTACAAAAGCATTGAGAGTCATCACTCCTTATGAGGCTTGGAATGGTCATAAGCCTATGGTTAGTCATATGCGTGTGTTTGGTTGTTTGACATATGCTCTTGTGCCATCACAACAACGTCATAAACTTGATGACAAGGCAAATAAATGTATATTTGTTGGTTATAGTGCTGAAAGTAAGGGATATCGGTTGTACCATCCATTGATGAACACAATTATTGTGAGTTGAGATATGGTATTTGCTGAAAATTCAGTTTTCCCTCTACTTGAATGCAAAAAACTGCCACCAGTTAGCTCAGAAGATGTGTTCGATACACTCATGCCTTTGTTCCAAAACGGTGTGCTTGACTATGGCCATATAGACCAGCCAATTGAGGTTCAAAGGGCTGAAAAATTCTAGCCAAATAGGGCTAAAAATGCAGAGAATTTCCAGCCAAACATGGCTGAAAAATTTTAGTCAAAAAATGTCCAAACTGTTGGAAATTTCCAGCCACATATGGCTGAACATTTGCGTCAAAATATGACTGAAACTGAGCATGAAATTCAGCCCACACATGATGTACATATTGAAGATGTTTTAAATAATGAACGCATGTCTATCAAGAGTGCACAATCTATGCCAAAGTGGCTGAAACAAACATTGCAGGATAGCAAATTGAGTGCACCTTTACTTGGTAGAACAAGATTAAGCTCTCACCATGCATCAAGTAATTTTGTGGATTATTCTCTTATTGCTACAACATGTAATGAAGAGCCACTTTCTTTTGAAGATGCATGTGATGATCCACAATGGATGGTGCTATGCAATCAGAAATGGATTCCATACATAGGAATGGTACTTGGGAGTTATGTGAATTGCCAAAAGGAAAGAATGCCATTGGTACAAAGTGGGTTTACAAGATTAAGAGAAAATCTGATGGTAGCATTGATCGCTACAAAGCTAGATTGGTTGCCAAAGGATATGCGCAACAATATGGCATTGACTATGAGGAAACTTTTGCACCTAATTCACGTATGACTACCATTCGTACCGTGGTTGCATTGGCTGCCCATCGACGTTGGAAAGTGCATCAGTTGGACATAAAAACAACCTTCTTGAATGGTGATTTGCAAGAAGAGGTCTATGTGAAGCAACCTCCTGGATTTGCTGTGAAATGGAAAGAGCATATGGTTTGTCGCTTGCATAAAGCTTTGTATGGTCTCAAGCAAGCTCCACGTGCATGGTATGACAAAATACATAAGCACTTGATTGCTCTTGGCTTCACATGTAGTCCGATTGAAAGCACACTCTATGTACGCAAAAATGGGGCTGATCTTATAGTGCTTGTGCTTTATGTCGATGACATACTCTTGACTGGGTGTATCCGTTGAGGGGGGAATTGTTATGCATCAAGCAAAGTATGTTGAAAAACTACTTCAGCGTTTTGACTTTGAGGATTGTAAGCCAGTTTCCACACCAGTTGAGACAGGATTCAGGTTCTCAGTTGAGGATTCCAGTGATGCATTTGATACTTCTCTTTATCAGCAAGCTGTGGGATGTCTTATATATGCATGCAACACAAGGCCGGATATACAGTATGCAGTTTCACAGTTGACTCGATTCATGCATAGCCCTGACACTAAGCAATGGCAAGCAGTGAAACGTGTGTTTAGATATCTCCGAGGAACTTTGAGCTTAGGTCTCTTTTATGGCAGAGATGTTCAGCCATGCTTGCATGCTTTTATAGATAGTGATTGGGCTAGTTGTTATGATACTCGCGTGTCCACTAGTAGTAATTGCTTTTTCCTTGGAGACTCATGCATATCTTGGTTGAGTAAGAAGCAACCTATAGTGGCGACATCAAGTTATGAAGCTGAGTACAGGGCAGTTTTCACAGCTACAGTGGAGTGTATATGGCTGAGACGCCTATTGATGGATCTTTGCATGGAGATTGATGCTGCTACGCATATTCTCATAGATAGTCAGAGTGCTTTGGTTGTTGCACGAAACCTAGTGTTTCATGCACGGACCAAACATATTGAAGTGCATTATCACTATGTGAGAGAGCACCTTCATGCAGGAGATATTGATTTGGTATATGTGCCTACACAAGATAATGTGGCAGACATATTCACCAAAGCTCTTCCACGGGAAAAGTTTGAAGCTTTTAGCAAAGCTTTAGGCTTGTTACCTTGTGGGGGCTAATCTATCACTCCCTGTATGTGTTCATATCATTCGCTCCAGGGGGGTTTGTTACACTTATGTGTTCCTCGAGTAGCTTTGATGTGAACCTTTTCCCTATACATGGGCACTTTTTACTCTAGTGCTGGCTAGAGGTTTTTTCCCCATGTTACCACATACTTGATACTCTCATATGTGGTGGTACTTTGTACTTAGGGATTTTATTCAGCTCTTACTTTAGTTCAGTTCATAGATCAATATAGAGAGCTATTCCAGCCATCGTCTTCTCCGTGTGTCTTGCTGTGTTTGTGCTCTTTGTGTGTGCTTCTCGTGTGTCTCTCACACTTCTACACACACCCAACAATTATATCTTCAAAATACACCAAAATGTATATCTTCAATTTTCCATGACATTGGAGCTTCCCCTACCAAACCAAATATTAGTGGACAACTATCCGATTCCCTTTTCCTAAAATAAGTGTGAAACAACCCAATTTCCCACTAGCACAATCCATTGGCCATATTATTTTTGACAAAAATTATTAAGCCCTAAAACTTATAATTCCTTGTTTTAACATAAGGTTTTCATCATGGATTGTATTCTAATCTTTGAGTTCAATGATATGGTGTAGCATATTTGCATTCTATCTCATAAGCAATATGAATCCACTTCGTCTTCAGTAAAATAAAAAAAAAATTTATTGAATAAACCATGAAAGTTTGTTTTCATTTCAATCCAACTATGTCCCCAATGTTTCCTTAGTTCTTCCTTTATAACCTTAATGTCTTGAGATTCTATATACCACCTATTTAAGTCAAGATATCTATAAAAAAGTTAATATGAGTTCTTCTCTAGTTCGTTTTAGCCATGGATATGATTAAACATAACTACTTTGTCTCACCTTAGTTTAGCCTATTCACATATGACAGTGTCAACATTTTCTTGCAATGCAATGTCCCACCACATGGCCATTCCTAAAATCACACCTACATATGAGTCACTTTTCGAGATAGTTATGATTTGTAAAAATTAGAGTACTATTTGTTATCTATAGTTTTCTCTCCAATTCAACAATCTTATTAAACAATTGCGCTATCTCTAAAGTGCTTATGTGAACCTAATCCAAAGTCTTCTAAACTTAGATATCTAACTACATAATATATTTTTTTTCTTTTCCAAGGTTGAAGTTTCCACTTTCTCTTGTGTGAAAATAGATGGACAATCTCTATTTTCCTTTAAACATCATTAACTACAATAAGAGTTGTGAATTTACTTAATATCTTATCTATTGGAATTAAGTGCAAGTTTTGGTAAATTAACTTGGAATCTTTTGACACATTTTCTATGAGTCAAGTAGAGAATTATGTGATTCAAAGTCATACCAAAAATTCCAATTACCAAAGTGCTCGATAGAAAAAAGGGACACTCTCTAGTGGGATCTAACCAAGTAGATACCAACAAATAATGAAGGGATTCAAATATGGAAGTCAAGGGTATACCTTAATGATAATTCAAGCTAGGAATTGTCATTAGAGTTTCATTACACTTCTTATTTACATCTCTCTTATTTAAGTTCACCCCATGCCTATTTATTCTCCATATAGTGTAGAAAATTTGATCATACCCCTACTCTAGGTGATGATCAATTAGAAGAGCCTATTTTGTTGTAATTGTTTAATAAATATTAGTACTCATTCCAATCTATTTTTATGGTCACTAGAATCTTCAATATATCATTTAATCTTGGTTTAAATTTGGGATCATATCTCTAAGTGGTTTGTGAGAATTGAACTAATGTTTTCTAGGCATTCTATTTCGTAATTGTTAAGGATCTGGATAGTTTTTCATGTAGCACTAGTTTGTGAGAGCTAAAAGAATCCATTTGAAGCAATTCATATCTCATTTGGAATCTATGTAATTACTTTGAGTGCTCACAAATTCTCACGTGATCACTATAGCCATTTTTTAGAAACTCATTTTTTGACTATTTATGATAGTCTAAAATTTGAACTTAGGAAAGCTCCATTGGCTTCTAGTTGTACTTAGGAGTGGAGATACTCTCCATCACTCATATCAAAGCACACTTTGATCATTCAAGCACCTCAATATCGACCTCCAAACATTGTAAAAATAAAGGATTGAATTGAAGAAGGAAAGCGAACTCAAGTTGGAGAATAGAAGATAAAATAGGGAGACCAAATCAACTCTACATCACAAAGAAGTACTTGCACATATAAACCTAACTGAAAGTTAAAATCAGAAAACTATAGTCATTTTATTGCACCAATGAGATCTTCAGCAGAATGCTAATGTTAGGGAGGAAAGATGGCTGACTACAAAATACAATTTGAGAAAATAATTGAAAGGAAACTATCAATCTTGGAAATTAAGGGTTAAATGCTTATGGGGCTTAACAAGTGGTACTAAGGCTAAGCCATACATTGACACTAGTACCCCACAAATAATCAAAGGATGGTAGTTAAATAATTGGAAGAAAGAGATAGATAGGTGATATTCATCCTTTTGCAACATGTAAGTAGCTCCATGATTGGGCACATAAAATACACATCTCTAAGAAGGTGTGAGAGTTCTTGGAAAGGTTGTATTCAACTTCAAACAAGGCTAAGAAGATTCAACCCAATAATGATTTGAATAATCTCATGAAAACATCAATCCAAATCATAAATGACTATTTATTGAAGGTTAAGGAGTTACTAGATGCACTTGAGTCCATTCATTGTGCTTTATATGATTTGATTAGATAGCACACACATTGAATGGCTTGGAGAAGATGAAAAATGAAGGACGTTCATCACATCTATGTACGTTAGAGACTCTCTTTTTTATTTTGAACAATTAATCACCGTTCTAGTCACTAAAGAGCTTACGTTTGGAGGCATCAAAACAAAACGTAGCTCAGATCAAGTTTTTTTATGTTGGAAAGAACTCAAGAGGGAAAGGTGGAGCTAGACGAAGAGGTAGAAAAACCTCAAATCAAAGCAACCACAGCCTAGGATCAGTTCAAGACTAGGGAACATAAGGAAAGGAAGGTTTCAAGCTAGAGGTGGAATATTTGGAGGAAGAGAATACAACTAGAATCAAGTCAATGGGTGCTACATATGTGGAAAGCTATGGAAACATAAAAATGAGTGCTATCACAAGGTTTAAAGGCAATGAAACTACAACAATAGGAACCAAGGTAATTATCTCAACTCTTCAACTTCAAATGAGAATGAAAATTTGTTAGTTATGAGGCATGGAAGTGATTCAAATCAGACATGTGGTCAATTTTGGTACGTTGATAGTGGTCATCGTAATTGCATGTCATGCAAAGTATGTTTAGAAAGTTTGACCCCTCAAAAGAAAGGAAATATATTAAAAATTTTGATCATATAGAGTAAGAGATTCAACACATGGGAGAATTCAAGCTAGAAGGAAGAAATAAGGCAAGTAGCCTATTAGAGGTGCTACATGTACAGACCATGGTAGAAAGAGACTATCAAGTAAGATTTAATCATAATAAATTGCACCCAAACCTTAGACCAGTCTAAAACTTTTCATGCTTGTATGAACCTTTTTAATTTTCCTAAACGTCCACAAGATTGAATCAAACTTGGTATCCCTCTCTTTTTTATTGTCCTCCACTAACATCCTTAGAATTCTCACCAAAATCTTATTACTACATTCAACCTATCCATTAGCTTGAGAGAAATCTACTATGATTCACTTATACAGGTTCATATGAAAATCAATTAGTTTCTAAATTACATTTTTGATGAAATGAAATCTCCAAGATGAAACCAATTCATATGTGGATTTAAGCATGCTCATTGTGTTCTTACAAACTTTTTTCCACACTTTACACCTTTTTTTGTTTTAGTGGCTAAGCTTCTACACATTTAAAAGAATAATTAGTGGAAATTAGTATGACTATGCTTCTTAACTTTTTTTAGTTCTACAGTGAAGAAAATCTTAAAATCCAAATCATACTTTTAAATAGTGTAAGTGGAAACAAATGCTGTTATTGAACTCTATGCTTACTTAATAGCATAGCATAAGGTTAATATGTCAAGAAATTTGAAACATATTGGTGAAAATCTTTGATAATTGAATGCCACCAAAGACCTACTTGAAAGACTTTTCTTGAAGTTATGTCATTTGAAGCTGGTTGACGCTCTCGATCTAACCATTTGTCTATGGATGATCACCACTAATCATTTTTAATGACATCTTCAATTTGTCAAATACAAACTTCCAGAAGTGTCCTGTGAATCTGACATCCCTATATGAAACTATGGATGTCAGTAACCCATGCAATTTGAAGACATGCTGCACAAACAACTTTGCTACTTGTGGAGCTTCTATCATCTGTTGTGTGGGTATGAAATGAGACATCTTGCTCAATCTATCTACCACAACTAGGATAGTATCTTTGCAGTAAACCCACTATGAAGTCCATGGATACACTATCCCAATTGTGCTCTAGAATCTATAAAGGAGGTAAACCTAAAGGTAATTCTATGTTC
Organism: Ceratopteris richardii; assembly: GCA_020310875.1. Taxonomy (NCBI): domain Eukaryota; kingdom Viridiplantae; phylum Streptophyta; class Polypodiopsida; order Polypodiales; family Pteridaceae; genus Ceratopteris; species Ceratopteris richardii. The sequence continues at coordinate 124,868,303 of CM035425.1, read as the reverse complement.
AATGTTCTTGCAAGGAGGTAAACCTAAAGGTAATTCTTTCAAGAATAACTCTTGGAATTCTACTCTTACTTTCTCTAAAAGTACTTGAGCATTCCAACTAGAGTTTCCATGGCTACATGAATCCATCATTATACATGAAGAATACACAAAATAAAGAAAGTAAATATACTTACAATAAATCTTGAGCAACTATTAGCATTTACCAATCATGTCTCTTGGAGATTTGGCTCTCCACAGATCAGTAGTCGCCTCCCCTTATGCTCAAACTAATACACATGTGAAGCAAACTTGATGATAGGTTGTTTCCTAGAATTCCACTTTTTACTTAGGACTACATCAAAACATGTCAGTCTAGCTATCTCAAAATCCAGTCTGTCCTCATAGGACTGTACCTAATGGGGAAAACAACCACTCATCAGTCCCAACTTTCAATTCCCTTCTCCTCGGCTAATTCTATTGTGTATGCATAGTCTGACTGCAGAGTCTCTAAGTGTAGCTTCCTGAATAGTTGGGAACTAATCACATTATGCATCAACCTAGTGTCAAAGAGTACCTTGATAGGCTATCTTGCCATGACTCCTCTCATGGCAATGAGCTCAATGTCTGGAAATTGGTATCCTTTCTGTGCCACAGGCGAAAGCACAATGTCTAGCATAGTAGGAACCTTCTTCGTGATTGTCATGGCCATTATGGGAGATGATATCTGGGATGGGGAATCTCAAAATTCCTCATCTCCATCACTCCCTACCTGAGTGGGATTAATAACTGTGGTCGCGACTATTTTCTTTTTCTTAGGATAGTCCTTGAAAAGGTGCTACCCTAGACACCCATATCGTAACCCCTCTTTCATTTTCTTTCTGCTGAGGGGTAAGAATAGACTTATTATATGACCTCTCAGCCAGAGAATACACTTTCCTTTTCCCTCCTGAAACTTTCTTGATCATATGCACTTGCTTAGCCTCTCTAGAAGGTTGTGCATTGATCGAGCCAAGAGTAGATGTGGGAAAGGGTCGGCTTATTTTAGTCCATGAGGACCTTTGACCTTGGGAGCCTATGCCCTTGTGGCCAGCCTCATAGACTAAAGCCATCTCCATGGGTTATGCCAAGGAGTGACATCTCTCCTGCCTCACCAAAGGTCTAATAGTTTCCCTCAATCCCAAGATGAAATTGTGGACCTAGAGAAACTCAGGATAGTATTAGGTACTTTAAGAAGTACTTCTCTGTACTCATCCGAGTACTCTTGAATGGTTTGGTTCTTCTGGCTAATGAAGAACCAAGTTTCTAGTGCTCTAGACCTCTCGTCAGGCAGTATCAAGTTATTGTAGAACAAAAATTATTCCCAAGTCATGGGCTCTTTCTTGTCTTGTGCTAAATTTTATACCTATCATCCACGATATGGCATAAACAGAATCACTGCTCCCACGTTGAGCCATTGCTCAATAGCATCAATAGCCCTAGCACTAGTCAAGCTATGATATCTAGGCCACTTAAGGTCCTTAAGCTGCCATCGAGCCTCTCTGACTAGTATGCTATCTCTAGGGACTTCTCGAGCTTGATGCTCACCTAAAGCATCTATCTCCATCCTTGGAAACTCAGTCTCAAGCATCACTTCCTCTTTCTTGGTGCCACATATGTGCTCCAAGATGTCATGAAGTGCACTCTCTAAATGTGCTATCCTAACACTCATGGTATCTATGGGGTCTGAAGTGTGCTCACCCATGAGTGTATCAGTCCTAATTGGTGAAGAGGGTCCTGAATCCATGCTAGGATAAGGTGTAGGTCTCTTTTATGTTTTTATGATTTTTATGTTTTTTTAAAAGTTTTTACAAAGATATATACAAAGATACCAAAAGGGCACTACACACCCTTGCAATAATCCTGGTGCTTGTAGCATAGTATAACAATAAGAACATTGCAAGTTCTTATATTATCCTTGTTGTACCCGCAAAACCAAATGCTAGCTATACCTTCAACACTACTTTCATGCAGAGTCTAGAGCTTCCAATAATCATATACCATGTATGCCATGCAAAATGCTTGTCCTATGTGCACCATGATGCATGAAGAGAGCAAGAATGCATAAAAAATGAACAAAAACTTATCTTAAGGTCCCAAAACTTGATGTGCATGTGTGCACGTGCTGGAGATGATTCACACCCACTCTTCTTGCTTCTCCAAGCGTATCTCAGTGATAATTGCATCAAAGAAGTGCTCAAATGGGGGTCCTTGATGTCAAATAGCCAAGTTTGGAGCTCTGTACATGTTTGAAACTAGATCCAAAAGGTACCTCTATCCACAAACATCTCTCAGTGAGGAATCCACAAAAAGAAAAATCACTCAATTTGGAGTTGAAATGACCAAGATATGACAAAAAGAATGAAGGTAGGTAGTCTAATTATACTCTTAAGAGGTGGTTTGATGAGAAAAATTAAGAAACTTCAAGTTTTTCATCGTCTTTAGGCTACTTCAGCCTCAAACATGCACACAACTGGGCTCCATATCCCACATGCAGAGCAAAAACCAAGAAAATTCGGTATATAAGGAAGAAGAGTTCCTTCCTTTCTTCAAAAACAAGAATGGAGGGCAATATGAACCACTCTCTCTCTATCTCGAGCAGCACATGAGCACATGGGGAGAACTTTTGGACGTCCCAGCAGACGTGGGCATTAATGAACTAGCTCTATGCCCACATATGCACGTGGCCTTCCTTGGGGGAAGCTGAAGCTCCTCTCAGGGGGTCTCCTCTCCTCCTTTTTGCTCCTTCTACATACAAATCCACCTAACACAATGATGACTTCTCTTAGATGATGACAACGATGGCTTGATACACACCTGGAGGTGGCAAAGAAGAATTTCCATGTGAAAAATCCCAAGAAAATGCTCTAGATACCAATTGTAAGAGCTACAATCTCTCAAAGCTTGAAAATCAAATAGTGAATGATGTGTCTTCCACTCTCCTCCCATTCATTATATTTGTTGTATTCAAAATAGCAATGATTTGGAATGGTCTAGTGTGCCATCATTTGGCCATCATGCAATGCTCATCCCCATTACCATTTAACACCTTAGGATATCCCCCAAGATTGGGACTTTAGCTTTGGTTGGCCCTTGTCCCACACACACATGAGGTGGCCTTTGTAGACCATTGTCTGACAAGGAGCTTTAGTGATGACTTCTACTTCCTTGGGAATTAATGGTGATGCCATCCTTATTGATAATGTGTCATAATAATATGCCTCTTTTCACAACAAAAGTGTATTTTCTAGGATCTATTGAGAACTTGAGTTCGCTATGTTTCTCAAAAGAAAGATTTGGGTTCTGTAAATGATCCTCTTCACTCCTTGAGATACTAAAATCATCTACAAAACATTTCAAAAATGTGGGGGGATCAGATACTTGCATAAGCCATTTGTGAAAAGAAGAGAGCACATTTTGCAAACAAAAGCTCATGATAGTTGAGGCATAAACTCCTAATATATTAGCCATTGTAGCTTTATCCCAATGTTTTGTAGCCATCTTCATCTGATTACATGCACTAAATCCATCCAATAACATTTCTACTGCTATTACTACATCCAACATAGTTTCATAATAAGATAATGGAATAGTAGAAGCATTCATTTGTCTATAGTTCACACAAAATCAAATTTTCCATTCTTCTTTGGGACCATCAAAATTGAGGACAAACAAGTGACCTTCCCAAATAGATAAACCCAACTTCAATAACTTATAAATTTATTCTTTATTTTTCTACATAACTAGGTTCCATCCTATAGATTTGTCGTTTTATTGCCTCTACATAAACCTTCAAGTTTATTTCACATTGATAAGTGCCCAATCAGCCCCTTTGATATCCATATAGAACCATGCAAACGAATCCTTGTACTACATCAAGAATTGCTTCAATTTCTCTTTAAAATCAAAATCCAATGAGGTCATCTTGAATACCTAGGACTCTTTAATTTGAACTTTCTAAACATTTCTTTTACATATACTTGATTGCCTCCTCAGATTTTTCTCATTTTAAACTAGCTTCTATAGTATTCAAGCAATTCCAATGATTCATTAGTGGGTGCACTCAATTTCTCAAGACTAATTTTATTTCATAATTGAATAAGAAATTTTTGACATGTCCCGAAATGCCTATGATAGTGGAATTTTTCTATAGAAACTCATCTTACTCATCAACCTCAAGAGTTTCTCCCATATTAATGCCTTCAATAGTTTCTAGGTACAAAGCAATGCTTCTAAGGAAGTTATTTCCCAAACATATGGAATTGACTTAGAAGAGACCTTCAATGTTATTGCTAGGACATTCATTGTGGTAGCTGCTTGTAAATAATGCTATACTTTAACTCTATATAAACATACTTTCCTCAATATAACCATTTACGAAGCGGTAAATATGGAGAAACCTCAATGGACTTAGGGTTCAAGGTTTAAAAAGTACATATAAAGGTTACACAAAGCTTATTATGGTCTTAAAAAAGATCTAATATCTTTGTGTGTTGGAGTTTGGGGTTTGTAGAAGCACATGAACAACACAAGGAAGAAGAAGAAGAAGAAGATGGGGGAACAACACACAATACTGAATGTATTACAAAGTGAATACCATTAGGGTTATAGGCATATATACAAGTTGGGGGAAAAAACCTTCTAACAAGGGGAAAAAGTGGCTTGACATTCCTAAGCGTGTTCACACACATCACTATTAAAATATATAAACAAGTCCCCCTTAAGAGTGATGCAGTGAACATGGAGTTGGCACTTATGTATAAGGAAGTGCAAGCTATGTGGAAAGAGATCAATTCACAAAAGGAAGTAAGGCCAAACCTTTGCAAAAAGTTTCAAACTTCTCCCAAGGTAGAGACTTTGTGAAAAGATGTGCAATGTTATCTTGTGTGGCCACATATGCCAAATTGATCTCCCCAGTAAAGAACCTCTCTGTGACATAATCATAATACACCTGAATGTTCTTTGTGTGAGCATGAAACACAAGGTTCTTGACAACTACTAATGTGCTCTAACTGTGAGTGAAGATTGTTATCCTTTGTGGGCACATATGCCAAACTGATCTCCCTGATAGATAACCTCTCCGTGACATAACCATAATGCACCTCAATGTTCTTTGTGTGAGCATGGAACACAGGGTTCCTCACAACTACTAACATGCTCTGATTGTGAGTGAAGATTGTTGGAGTTTGAGGTCTATGAAAGCACATGACCAACACAAGGAAGAAGAAGAAGCTTGGATCACAACACACAATACCGAATGTATTACCAAGAGAATGTACAAGGAAAAATGATCCATTAGGGTTATAGGTGTATATACAAGCTTGGGGAAAAAACCTCCTAAAGAGGGAAGAAAGTACCCCGGTAGTCCTAATGTGTTCACACACATCACTACCTAAATATATCAACAAATGCCCCTTGAGAGTGATGCAGTGAACAAGGAGGTGGCACTCATGTATAAGGAAGTGCCAAACTATGCGGAATCAATCCACAGAAGGAAGTAAGCCCAAAGCTTTGTGGAAAGACCTAGGTAGATCCTTTGTGAAAAGGTCTGCAATGTTCTCGTCTGTGGATACATATGCCAAACTGATCTCTCCAGTAAAGAACCTCTCCCTAACATAATGATAGTGCACCTCAATGTGCTTAGTGTGAGCATGGAACACAGGGTTCCTCGTAACTGCCAATGTGCTCTGACTGTAAGTGAAGATGGTGGTGGTAGAAGATTGACCAACACCCAAACCAGCCATAAGGTGTCTAAGCCACACACACTCAACAATCACTGTGAAAGCTACCCTATACTTAGGCTCACAACTAGAAGTTCCCACAGTAGGATACTTCTTTCTCAACCAAGATATGCATGAGCTACAAAGCATGAAACAAAAACCACTGGTGGACACATGAGTTTCATAGAAACTAGCCTAGTCAGAGTCAAAAAAAGCATGTAAATGTGGTAGTCCTGATCCTCCCTTGGGATAAAACAATCCAAGTAGTTGAGTACCACTCAAGTAGCAAAAGATGTGCTCAACCGCTTGCCAATGCTTGACACCTGGGCAATGCATAAACTTGCTCATATGTGAGACAACAAACTCAATATCTGGCCAAGTAATGCAAAGTAAAACGAGCATGCAACAACCTGTTGATAGAGAACAACATGAAATGCATCTCCAACATCATGAAGAGTCAATCATAAACCTGCCTCCATAGGAGTGGCAATAGGTTTTCAATATTCAAGGCCAAAACATTGCAATAATGTGTCAATATATTTTCTTTGACACAAAGCTATTCTGCCATCAACTTGCATAAACTGAGTGCCAAAATAATGATGAAATTTCCCCAAATCTGACATCTCAAATGAGGCATGTAAATCAGCCTTAAAATCAGCAATATGCTTCTCATGAGAAGTGGTGAGGAACATGCCATCAACATGGATAACAATGATTAGAAGCACATCATTTGCACACTTAATGTATAAGGTGCTCTCAATTGGATTGTTCTCAAAACCATGTGCAATCACATAGGCATGTATCTTTTCATATCAAGCCCATGGTGCTTGCTTCAAACTATATAATGCCTTTTTCAATCTACATTTTGTTTTCATGCCCTTTCTGCACAAAACCATGGGGCTGGAAAACATACACTTCTTCATGCAAGTCACCATTCAAAAATTTAGTTTTGATGTCCAAATAATGTATGTTCCAACCATGATGAGCTGCAAGTGCACAAATACTACAAATTGTAGTCGTTCGGCATGTAGGAGCAAAGGTCTCATGAAAATCAATGCCTCTTTCTTGAGCATAGCCCTTTGCAACAAGCCCAACCTTATACGTGTCAATTGTTCCACCAGGCTTATGCTTTAGCTTGTATACCTACTTAGTGCCAATGGCCTTCTTGCCAAGAGGCAAGTCACATAAAGACCAGGTACCATTTTTCACAATAGCATCATATTCGGATTGCATAGGAGCTATCCAGTTTTCAGAATTTGTGCTTCATCAAACAAAATAGGCTCATTCTCATCATAAAGACTAGAGGCAGCAATAGAATAGCAATCTGATGCAAAAAAGCACTATGAGAGCCTAAATGAGTATGATTGATAGAGGTGCATCTAATTTTCTATCTCATAAAGTGTGACCAGCCACTTAGGCATAGATTTTGCCTCCTCTATATCAGTTCTCTCATCAACAAGCAGATCACGTAAATATACACGAGAAATGGAATGATCTGCATCATCACATGAAACCTATAAAGGTTGAGAAATTGCCTCATTTGGACTAGTACTAGACTGTCCACCTGTAAAAAGAGGCAACAAAGTATCATACATTTCTTTGGAGCTAACTGATGTCTCCTTAGTTCATGAAAGTAATGGCTGAATAACATCTTCCACAAAAACATCACCACTAACCAAAATGTGTTTTGTCTATGGATGATATAGACGATAGCCTTTGCTTTTAGAACTATACCCAACAAAAATGAATTTCACTACTTTATCGTCCAATTTCCTATTGGAGATAAACGTCTGCGGAAGCACGCAAACAACACAAGGAAGAAGAAGAAGCTTGGAGCACAAACACAATACTAGAGAATGTACAAAGATAAGTAGCCCATTAGGGCAATAGGCGTATGTACAAGCCGGGGGAAAAAAACCTCCTAAAGAGGGAAAAAAGTGCCCCGGCGGTCCTAGAGTGTTCACACACATCACTACCTAAATATATCAACAAATCCCCCCTGGGAGTGATGCGGTGAACAAGGAGCTGGCACTCATGTATAAGGAAGTGCCAAGCTATGTGGAAATCACTCCACAAAAGGAAGTAAGCCCAAAGCTTTGCGGAAAGCTTCAAACTTCTCCCTAGGCAGAGCCTTCGTGAAAAGGTCTGCAATGTTCTCCTGCGTGGGCACATATGCCAAGCTGATCTCCCCAGCAGAGAACCTCTCCCTGACATAGTGATAATGCACCTCAATGTGCTTAGTGCGAGCATGGAACACAGGGTTCCTCGAAACTGCCAATGCGCTCTGACTGCTAGTGAAGATGGTGGTGGCAGAAGACTGGCCAACACCCAAATCAGCCATAAGGTGTCTGAGCCACACACACTCAACAGTCGCTGTGAAAGCTGCCCTATACTCAACCTCACAACTGGAAGTGGCCACAGTAGGCTGCTTCTTGCTCAACCAAGATATACATGAGCTACCAAGCATGAAGCAAAAACCATTGGTGGACACACGAGTGTCATAGCAACTAGCCCAATCTGAGTCAAAAAAAGCATTCAAATCTGGCGGTAGTGATCCCCCCTTGGGATAAACAACCCAAGTAGCCGAGTACCACTCAAGTAGCGAAAGATGCACTCAACCACTTTCCAATGCGTGACTCCTGGGCAATGCATAAACCTGCTCATCTGTGAGACAGCAAACTGAATATCTGGCCGAGTAATGCATAAGTAAACCAAGCATCCAACAGCCTGCTGATAGAGAACAACATCAAATGCATCTCCAGCATCATGAAGACTCAATCGTAAACCTGTCTCCATAGGAGTGGCAATAGGCTTACAGTCTTCAAGGCCAAAATGCTGCAATAATGTGTCAATATATTTCGTTTGACACAAAGCCATTCCACCATCAAGGTGCATAAACTGAATGCCCAAATAGTGATGCAAATGCCCCAAATCAGACATCTCAAATGAGGCATGCAAATCAGCCTTAAAATCAGCAATATGTGTCTCAATAGGACCAGTGAGCAGCATGTCATCAACATAGACAACAATGATCAGAAGCACATCATTAGCATGTTTAACATATAAGGTGCTTTCAGTTGGACTGTTCTCAAAACCATGTGCAATCAAATAGGCATGTATCTTCTCATACCAAGCACGTGGTGCTTGCTTTAAACCATATAATGCCTTCTTTAACCTGCAAACCTGGTTTTCATGCCCCTTCTGCACAAAGCCACGGGGCTGAAAAACATACACTTCTTCATGCAAGTCACCATTCAGAAATGTTGTTTTAATGTCCAACTAATGTACATTCCAATTATGATGGGCTGCAAGTGCACAAATGCTCCGAACAGTAGTCATACGGCATGTAGGTGCAAAGGTCTCATCAAAATCAATGCCTCTTTCCTGTGCATAACCCTTTGCAACAAGCCTAGCCTTATACCTGTCAACTGTACCATCAGGTTTACGCTTCAGCTTGTATACCCACTTAGTGCCAATGGCCTTCTTGCCAGGAGGCAAGTCACATAAAGACCATGTACCATTCTTCATTATAGCATCATATTCAGATTGCATAGCAGCCATCCAATTTTCTGAATTTTGTGCTTCATCAAAAGAAACAGGCTCATTCTCATCACAGAGACTAGATGCAGCCATAGCATAGCAATCTGATGCAAAGGAGGCACTATGAGAGCCTGAATGAGTACGATATGACAAAGGTGCATCTAATTTGCTGTCACGCAAAGTCTGCACCAGCGATTTTGGCATAGTTTTTGCCTGCTCAATATCAGCTCTCTCATCAACAAGTGCATCATGTAAATCTGCATCAGAAATGGAATGATCTGCATCATCATATGAAACCTGCAAAGGCTGAGAAGTTGCCTCATTAGGACCAGCACTAGCCTGTCCACCTGTAAAAAGAGGCATCAAAGTATCATACATGTCTTTGGAGCTAACAGATGTCTCCTTAGTACATGAAAGCAATGGCTGAATAGCATCTTCCACAAAGACAACATCACGGCTAACCAGAATGCGTTTAGTCTGTGGATGATACAAACGATAGCTTTTACTTTCAGAACTGTACCCCACAAAAATACATTTTACTGCCTTATCATCCAATTTTCTGCGATGTTGTTCAGGCACTAATGCATATGCCAAACAACCAAAAACACGCAGATGAGCAACAGATGGCTTGCGGTCATGCCAAGCCTCATATGGAGTGATAGACTGCAATGCTTTAGTGGGACACCTGTTTAGTACATATGCTGCACACATGACAGCCTCAAGCCAGAAACTATGTGGTAAAGCCTGGCTTTTGACCATGCACCTCGCCATCTCCATGAGTGACCTGTTCTTTTGTTCAGCAAATCCATTCTGTTGAGGTGTATACGGCACTGTACACTGGTGTTTTATCCCACGTTCAGCCAGAAATGCATTAAAATTTGAAGACATATATTCCCCCCCTCAATCAGAACGGAGGGTGCCCATTTTACATGCTGACAGATTTTCAGCCAAGACCAAAAACTGTTTGAAGCACATGAACACTTCGGACTTTGCTTTGAGTGGATATACCCATGCATGCCTGGAAAAATCATCAATGAAAGTCACGAAGTAAAGGTAATTTCCAAAAGAGGGTGTCTGCATAGGACCACAGACATCACTATGTACAAGCTGCAATTTCTGCGTAGCCCGAACTGAACCATCTTTTGGAAAGGAAGAATGCTGCATTTTGCCCAAAATATAGCCTTCACAAACATGTTTTCCAGGTGCCTCAAGTTTGGGCAAAGAGGACACCATTTCAGATTTCTGCAGGCGTAACAAACTAGCAAAATTCAGATGACCTTGATGACATTTCACAACCAAGCCAATCTTGGCTAATGCAGAAACTGATAACAGGTTCTTTTTGATCCCTGGCACAAATAAAGCATCTGACAAAGTGAAAGAACTACCATCAGCAGTAGTCAGAATGATCTTACCAACTCCCATAACAGGATAAGAGGAGTTATTGGCGCATGTGACAGTATTCCCTGTAGGGGCAGGCTCGAGTGAAGAGAAGAAACTGCGCTGCGAGGTAATATGTTTGGTCGCCCCACTGTCAAAGTACCAAACATCTGAGTCTACTGCAGACGTGCACTGATCATGAGAAGATGGGTCAAAACTGCAGACAGTAGTAAACGCCCATTCTTCTTCCTGCACAAGATTTGCAGACTCTATTTTTGGTGTAGAGGCCTCTGCAACAACCATTCCAGCCTCTTTCTTCTTTGCCTCTTTAGCAGCCAGTTTTGAACAGTTCTTTATAATATGATCATTTCCTTTACAGTACTTGCAGAACAATTTCTGCTTTTCTGATTCTTCTCATCTTTATCCTGGTTCTTTGATTGTGCAGCATTTGCAGATTTCTGCTTACTAGTAGAAGAGCTCCATTTTCCTTTGCCCTTCTGACTAGCCAGGAAAGCTTGATCTGCAACACGCATAATGGACCTGTTCTGCCTGGACTAATCTTCCTGCAACAGAACAGAGACTAATTCCTCAAATGACAAGGCATTCGGATTGCCTTTCATCATCAACTGAAGAGTAGAGGCAAAACTCTGATATGAATCAGGAAGACCATTCAGAACGGTCTGCACAAGTGAGCTATCTGGTATAACCTCATCAACAGAAATCAATTGTTCCTTCAGGTCTTTGATCTTTCTAAGAAAACTGTCCATAGAATCACCTTCATTCATGTGCTCACTCTCCAACCGTTTTCGGAGGTAAGCAACACGAGCCTCATTCCTAGCCTGGTACAAAGTGGTAAGTGTATCCCAAGCATCCTTTGCTGTTCTGCAAGAGCGCATGTGAGGAATAATGGCACGTTTGACAGACAAAGCTATCAATGCATGTGCTTGGGCATCTCTGCCATCCCAACGAATCTGCTCTACAGTAGGTGCAACAGAAACAGCAGCACGAACAGGAATCTATGGAATATCATCTTCGACACCATCTTCATCAGCTCCAACACCTGTATTTGCAGTACCTGTCGTTACAGGTGTAAGAGGACGTCTTTCAACACCCTGCACAATGTTCCACAATCCTTTTGCAACCAGTACATGTCGCATCATATAAGCCCATAATGGGTAGTTGGTACCATCCAACTTATCCTCAATAGCCAACATACGGAATACATCACTGCTTTCAGCCATGGCCGGTGACTAAAATACCTTGATGCAGAAAATTGATTGTATCTCAAAAAGTTGAACAGAACTACCCAGACGAGTTTTGCTAGACCTGTAGCAGACTTTGAGACGCTTAAACTGGCGAACAAAAACTGGTATATACCTTTGGCACAAAAGGATGAAATAGCCTGCACAAGCGTTGTGATAGTGCGTTCGAAGGCCGAAACGAGCTCAGATCGCGATTTCGGCACCACAAAGCGAAGCCGTTTTGATCTCGGAAACACCTTGAGTATGCTCACCAAATTTCGTGCGAATCTGAGACTGCAAACGGAGGAGTGTCGACGGCGCCCTAGAAGAAGCGATGACCTGCTCTGATACCAATTGTTGGAGATAGACGTCTGCGGAAGCACGCGAACAGCACAAGGAAGAAGAAGAAGCTTGGAGCACAAACACAATACTAGAGAATGTACAAAGATAAGTAGCCCATTAGGGCAATAGGCGTATGTACAAGCCGGGGGAAAAAAACCTCCTAAAGAGGGAAAAAAGTGCCCCGGCGGCCCTAGAGTGTTCACATCACTACCTACATATATCAACATTTCCTACATTGTTGTTCATTCCTCTTTTCTTATCACATTCTAGAGGGTATCCAAGAAACCAACTACCTCCATAAGAAGAGCATGCTTCCAAATAATTGGCCAATCAAGCATGAGGATCCTTTGGACACTATTCCACACCTTGGAGGTATTGGGACAAGAGAGGGAAAAATGTATAATGTATCCTTTTTCCTTCAAACACCACTTGTACCATAGAGGCTCCATACATTCCTTGGCTTTGGAATTGATCCATAGGCCCTCACAAAGAATTTACTACAACAAGACATTGCTTTCTTACTCTTGATAACAATGTTCCAAAGCTCTTGGAAACTTGAATTCCCATGGAATTTAAGACCAATAAGTTTACTCTTTTATATTTCAATTGATGTGGAAGTCAAACGTGTTGGTGCATATCAAGCCTGCACACATTGGCTTGGACTCATGGAAGATTAGCTTGGACAAAGCTTCATTAAGGCTTCACTTGAAGCAAGGCTCATATGAACATATGCTTAGATGTTCTCACTTTTTACCCCTTTGTAAAAGTCATTGTGACTTGGAATAATTTGTAACCACACCTACTTGAGAAAGTCGTGGAAATTTGAATGTTGTAATGGAGAGAATATCTCCCTACTTTTAGAGGAGATATTCTAGGGAGTCTTAGTTTGAATTTCAAATTCAAATGAATACCAAACTCCTATAAAAGATGAAGAAGAAAAGTCGCGGGTGTGTTACTCATTCTAGCTCATCTCCCGAGACATTTTTATCATTATAACTCATTGTGTGTGAGTGCTATCTTATAGCCAACACCACAATACCTCATTTAGCTATGCTTGTCAAGCTAATGAGATTGTACAAACACATTAATCAATAGAAGTATACATTCACTATCTCTGATTTTCTCTGAGTCATCATCTTCAAGTCTGTCAACTTCAACAGGGCATAACTCAAGATCTACAAAACCAAATCAAGTGTTCTATAGCTCATTGGAACCAGCTCAAGGTCTTCTACAAGCATGCAAAATCTCAGAAGTTTTCATTCAGCCATTTGGGATAAATCCGATTCGAAGTGCACACTGGTCTGTGTCTGCAAAGTTCCTAAAAAGTCGGGGGTAATTAGAATTTTGCTAAACTTATTTCTCAGTGCATAGTTTATCAATTGGAGTGATTCCACTTGTGATTGGTAGCTTACTAAGGTACTTTAATACTCCCAAAAGGAATTGTTTCAATTTTAAGTGTGCTGGTCACACTGAGTGAAAGTCTGAGCAGGTGTCACTACAGAAATAGAAAGTTTTTTCTTGATTTTGAAGTGCCAAGTTATCTGTTTTGGTTTGATCATTACCCAAACCATTTCCAAAGTACATATATGGTTTCTTTGTGTCATTTGGAAGCTAAGCAAGTGTACTAAGTATATCTGGAACCAAAGGAGGGCAGGTGTGAAGCAGGTTTTGCAGCATCAACTCATTTCTTGAGTGCATCCAACCATCACTCCCAACAGTGGTATCAGAGCAAAGAAGGTAAACATGGGTGATGGTTTCCCTTCCTTCATTGACAAATTGGACAGAAACAGTTATCAGGCTTGGTCATTAAGAATGAAGACCTATCTACAAGGGAGAAGTCTATTTGGATACATATCAGGAGATGAGGAATTGCCCTCATTCAAGACTAGAGGACTACCCACAAAGGATGAACATGAAAGGCTCAACCAATGGTGTGCAAAGGATGCTTTGGCAAGGTCTTATCTCTTAAACTCTATATCTGACTTTCTTTTACCTCATGTAAGGAATTGTAAGACTTCCCAAGAGACTTGGGAAACCTTGTCAAATTATTTTTCTTCCAACACAAGGGCTAGGAAGAATCAATTATGGATTGAGTTCACAACCCTTAGGAAGCAGCCCAAGCAATCAGTCTCAGAGTATGTGACAAAGATCAAAGATGTGGCAGACCAACTAGCAAGCATTGGAGAGGAGATTGAAGAGGAACAAATAGTCAGACAAGTAACAAATGGACTCAAGGCAGATGATAAGTGGGAAAGTTTCACCACTGCAATGGATCTCTATATGGACATGCATACCCCTGATCTCACAACACTCATGGGCCAATTATTTACACATGAAGCAAAGTTTACAAAGGCTGGAGATCAATCAAAAGGTAATAACCCCTCTGCTCCCTATACTGATAAGAAAGTTAAGGATAAAGGTAAAGGGAAGAAACAGGATGAAGAAGGATCTACCTCTCAAGCTAATTATGCAGGGAGAGGTAGGTCATCTAGAGGAAGAGGCAGAGGAGGTAAGTCAGGTAGGGGGAGACCCTACAACTCATCACCATGCAACATTTGTGGATTGTCCAATCATACCACATATGAATGCTACAAGAACTACAAAAATCAGAGAGGAAGAGGCTACTCAAGAGGTGGATACTCTCAAGGGAGAGGCAGATTCAACCAACATCAAAGCTACAATGGATACAACCACCAATACAACAACAACCACAATGGTAACTACCAAGGTGGATTCAGAAATAGAAGAGACTACAACAACTACACAGAGGAGCAAGATGACTCCCTATTGATCATGAATATGACCTCCAAGATAGGTACAAATGATGATCATTTATTTTACATTGATTCAGGATGTTCTAACCATGTAGCTGGCAATGTGGCACTACTTTCTGATTTGGAAGAGCCCAAGGGCAAGCATCAAGTACAGACAGGTGATGACACTAAACATTCAGTTGTTAAAGTAGGCAATGTCAAAACATGTGATGGTAACCAGAATCTATTGAGCAGGGTACTCTATGTACCAACCATCACTAAGAATCTAATGAGTGTTGGTCAGATTGTGGAGAAAGGTTTGCAGGTCAGATTCACACAACATGGAGCATATGTGGAGGACCCAAAACATGGATTCAGAAGGATAGCCAAAGGGGAGAAATCAGGTAGATTATTTACATTTGAGCTAGAAGACACCAAGAATATTGCTTTGTATAATTATAAGGATCAGACACTTTCAGAGTTAGAAATATGGCATAAGAGATTAGGGCACATAGGAGAAAGAACTCTAAAGCAAATGTGCAGGGATCAATGTGTGCTTGGGATACCTAATGTATCCAAGCAACACATGATTTACAAATGTGGATCATGTCAATTTGGTAAGTCTCAAAGATTACCATATTCAAGGAAAGGGTTCATGCATGAAGACTACCTAGACTTGGTACACACAGATGTTTGGGGACCTAGCAAGGACCCTTCCATTTCTGGTTCAAGGTATTATGTGTCCTTCATTGATGACTATAGCAGGTGGACCATTTTATACTTTATGAAGCATAAAGATGAAGTGTTTAATTGTTTCAAGAGGTATCTTGCACTTGTTGAAAATCAAACAGGAAGAAGCTTGAAGAGACTAAGGTCAGATGGTGGAGGAGAGTACTTCTCCAATGAGTTTGAAGATTTCTTGCAGGAAAGAGGCATCAAAAGGGAGATTACTACAAGGTACTCACCTGAACAAAATGGGGTAGCTGAAAGAAGGAATAGACTCATTGTGGAAACAGCTAGGTCTATGCTTAATGAAAAAAGGTTGCCAAATTATCTTTGGGCAGAAAGTGTATCCACTGCCACTTATCTCATCAATAGGTTGCCATCCAAATCACTTGATGGTATGACACCATATGAAGCTTGGCATGGTAAGAGACCCTCTCTGGATCATTGCAAAATCTTTGGTTGTGTTGCATATGTGCATATTCCTTCACAGGTAAGGGGAAAGCTAGATCCTAAGGTAGAAAAATGTATCTTCATTGGTTATGATTTGAACCAAAAGGGATACAGATTCTACAACCCCACAAACAAAGGCTTCAAGGTAAGCAGAGATGTCATCTTTGATGAAAATGACTCATGGTATGAGAATGAATGCAGGAAAGTGAGTCTACCCTATGATATGGAAGAAGATTTCCCAAAACTCACCAAGGAGGAACCAAGTCAGCAAGAAGATTCAAGCTCAGATGATGATGATACAATAAACCTTGAAGAGTTCAAAGCTTGGAAGTCCAAAGGAAAGATGAAGATGAAGCAATTAGAAGATAAACCAGAAACTTCAACTCAAGCAATGAGGAGATCTCAAAGAGAAAAGAAGAAGCCTATCAGATTTGGGTATGACACATCACTTGTAACTAAACATTCTATATATCTTGCAAAGGACTTGTTGAATGAAGAACCAGGTACCTATGAAGAAGCAATTACCAAACCAGAATGGAGAGAAGCCATGGATGAAGAGATGGAAGCTCTCAAGGAAAGTGATACTTGGGACTTGGTACCCAAGAAAGACTCTATGAAGGTAATAGGATCCAGATGGATCTACAAACTAAAGAAGAATTCAGATGGAACAATAAACAGGTACAAAGCTAGGTTGGTAGCCGAGGGTTTTGCACAAACCCAAGGCATTGATTATGAGGAGACATTTTCTCCTGTGGCTAAGATGCCAACTATCAGAATTTTGGTGAGTGTAGCTGCATCCAAGAATTGGAATATGTACCAATTAGATGTCAAGAATGCCTTCTTGAATGGATGGATATCTGAAGAAGTCTACATGTCACAACCACCTGGCTATGAAGATCCAAAAAAGGTACATTATGTTTGTAAATTGAAGAAGGCTCTGTATGGTTTAAAGCAGGCACCTAGAGCATGGAATTACAGATTGACAACCTATCTCCAAGACCAAGGATTTGTGATGAGCAAAGCAGACACTTCTCTATTCATAAAGAGAAGTAGTACAAAGGTAATCTATTTATGTGTCTATGTTGATGACATCATTATTACAGGAAATGATGTTCAGGGAATTAGACATATCAAAGGACAGATGATGAAAGAATTCAAGATCAGTGATCTTGGATTATTAAAGTACTTCTTAGGTCTTGAATTGATCTATACAGATACAGGTATTTACATCACTCAAAAGAAGTATGTGCAGGACATGGTCAAGAAGTTTGGCTTGCAGGATGCTAAGGTATCTACTACTCCAATGGAGGTTAACCTAAAGCTAAGTGCTCATGAAGGAGAAGAAATCAAAGACATTACAGGATACCAAAGTATGGTAGGTAGTTTGAACTATGCTACCTTAACAAGAATTGACATAGCATATGGAGTTAGTGTGCTTAGTCAATTCATGCACAAACCAAGAGTACCTCACCTAGAGGCAGCAAAGAAAATCTTGAAGTACCTCAAAGGAACTCAAAGTCATGGTTTGTATTTTCCTTATACATCAGATATTGACATTAAAGTCTACTCAGATGCAGATTGGGCAGGATGCAAGGATGATAGGAGAAGCACATCAGGATATATTTGTTTTGCAGGAGATAAGCCTATCTCTTGGTCAGCCAAGAAGCAACCTACAGTGGCATTGTCATCCACTAAGGCAGAGTATAGAGGGCTTGCCAATGCCACTCAAGAAGCTATCTGGTTGAAGCTTCTATATACAGAATTAGGTCTATATACAAGACCACCAATCATATTTGGAGACAACACTAGCTCTCTTCACCTTGCAGCTAATCCAATTTATCATGCCAGAACTAAACACATAGAGGTTCATTACCACTATGTGAGAGAGAAGCTACTTAGCAAAGAAATTCAATTGACATATGTGTCTACTAATATGCAATGTGCAGATTTACTTACAAAGGCATTGGATGGAAACAAGTTATGCAGATTCAAATCCATGATTGGATTGCAGGATGTAATTGAAGATTGAAAATGAAGACTTGAGCCAAAGTGTTTGGCTTGAGGGGGAGCTGTTGGTGCATATCAAGCCTTCACACATTGGCTTGGACTCATGGAAGATTAGCTTGGACAAAGCTTCATTAAGGCTTCACTTGAAGCAAGGCTCATATGAACATATGCTTAGATGTTCTCACTTTTTACCCCTTTGTAAAAGTCATTGTGACTTGGAATAATTTGTAACCACACCTACTTGAGAAAGTCGTGGAAATTTGAATGTTGTAATGGAGAGAATATCTCCCTACTTTTAGAGGAGAGATTCTAGGGAGTCTTAGTTTGAATTTCAAATTCAAATGAATACCAAACTCCTATAAAAGATGAAGAAGAAAAGTCGCGGGTGTGTTACTCATTCTAGCTCATCTCCCGAGACATTTTTATCATTGTAACTCATTGTGTATGAGTGCTATCTTATAGCCAACACCACAATACCTCATTTAGCTATGCTTGTCAAGCTAATGAGATTGTACAAACACATTAATCAATAGAAGTATACATTCACTATCTCTGATTTTCTCTAAGTCATCATCTTCAAGTCTGTCAACGTCAACAGGGCATAACTCAAGATCTACGGAACCAAATCAAGTGTTCTATAGCTCATTGGAACCAGCTCAAGGTCTTCTACAAGCATACAAAATCTCAGAAGTTTTCATTCAGCCATTTGGGAGAAATCCGATTCGAAGTGCACACTGGTCTGTGTCTGCAAAGTTCCTAAAAAGTCGAGGGTAATTAGAATTTTGCTAAACTTATTTCTCAGTGCATAGTTTATCAATTGGAGTGATTCCACTTGTGATTGGTAGCTTACTAAGGTACTTTAATACTCCCAAAAGGAATTGTTTCAATTTTAAGTGTGCTGGTCACACTGAGTGAAAGTCTGAGCAGGTGTCACTACAGAAATAGAAAGTTTTTTCTTGATTTTGAAGTGCCAAGTTATCTGTTTTGGTTTGATCATTACCCAAACCATTTCCAAAGTACATATATGGTTTCTTTGTGTCATTTGGAAGCTAAGCAAGTGTACTAAGTATATCTGGAACCAAACGAGGGCAGGTGTGAAGCAGGTTTTGCAGCATCAACTCATTTCTTGAGTGCATCCAACCATCACTCCCAACAAAACGTTCTCTTGAGTCTCATAATGTCTTCGATTTTGTTACCATTGTTCCACCTAAATCCCATAGGGTGAGGATCACAAATAAATTGTTGTGAATGATATCCTCAGTACCGCAAGCATCAATTTGCATGTTCACTAGGTACTATACATCATAATGCAATATGAGAATAATATAAATTTCTTCTTATTTAATCCAATCTCTTCTACTATCATTCCAAGGATGTTTCTACTTAAAGCAATTAAAGCAACCATAAGCCCAAATCCCTTGGCCCTTAAAACATCCCTACCATCAATTGAGCACAAAACTCTTTGGTCTTGCTAACCTTAGTCTTTATACAAATTATGAAGCAATGTCCCCATAAGCTCTCAATTATACCACAAACACAACATCACGGCTAACCAAAATGCATTTAGTCTGTGGACGATACAAACTATAACCTTTGCTTTTAGAACTGTGCCCAATAAAAATACATTTTACTGCTTTATCATCCAATTTTCTACGATGTTGTTCAGGCACTAATGCATATGCCAGACAACCAAAAACACACAGATGAGAAATAGATGGCTTGCGACCATAACAAGCCTCATATGGAGTGATAGACTGCATTGCTTTAGTGGGACACCTATTAAGTACATATGTTGCACACACGACAGCCTCAAGCCAGAAACTATGTGCTAAAGCCTCACTCTTGACCATACACCTTGTCATCTCCATGAGTGACCTGTTCTTTTGTTCAGCAACTCCGTTCTGTTGAGGTGTTTAAGGCATTGTACACTGATGTTTTATCCCATGTTCAATTAGAAATTCTTTAAATTCAAAAGACATATACTCCCCCTCGATCAGAACGGAGGGTGCCCATTTTACATGCTGACATAATTTCAACCAAAACCAACAACTATTTGAAGCACATAAACACTTCTGACCTTGCCTTCAATGGATATACCCATGCATGCCTAGAAAAATCATCAATGAACATCACGAAGTAAAGATAGTTTCCAAAAGAAGGTGTCTACATAGGACCATAGACATCACTATGAACAAGCTGCAATTTTTGAGTAGCTCAAATTGAACTATCTTTTGGAAAGGAGGAATGCTGCATTTTGCCCAAAATATAGCCTTCACAAACATGTTTACCCGGAGCCTCAGGTTTGGGCAAAGAGGACACCATTTCAGATTTCTGCAAGTGTAGCAAACTAGCAAAATTCAAATGACCAAAGCATGCATGCCAAAGCTTTGCATTTAACATAGCCTGAGAATCATGTACTGCACATGCTGAATCGTTCACAGATCATTCATAGTCTATGAGCTTACATAGCCCATGTCATAGAATGCTAGAAGCAATAATCACATCGCCATTGGACAGATCATGAACTCCACAAATTTCACAACCAAGACAATCTTGGCTAATGCAAAAACTGATAACAGATTTTTCTTGATCCCTAACACAAATAAAGGATCTGATAATGTAAAAGCACTGCCATCAATAGTAGTCAGAATGATCTTTACCAACTCCCATGATAGGATAATATGAGTTATTAGTGCATGTGATAATATTCCCTGTAGGGGCAGACTCAAGTGAAGTGACGAAACTGCACTACAAGGTAATTTGTTTGGTTGCACCACTATCAAAGTACCAGACATTTGAGTCTATTGTAGACATGCACTATTCAAGAGAAGATGGGTCAAAATTGCAAATAGTAGTAAACACCCATCCTTCATTCTGCACAAGATTAGCAGACTCTGTTTTTGGTGTAGAGGCCTTTGCAACAACCATTCCAGCCTCTTTTGTAGAGAGTTTTGGAAAGCTCTTTATGACATGATGGTTTCCTTTACAGTATTTGAAAAACAATTTTTGCTTTTCTGATTTCTTCTAATCTTTGTCTTTCTTCTTTGAATGTGTAGCATTTGCAAATTTTTGCTTACTACTAGATGAGCTCCATTTACATTTGCCCTTGTCACTAGCTAGGAAGATTTGCAACATGCATAATAGACCTATTCTGCCTAAACTGATCTTCTTACAACATAACAAAAACTAACTCTTCAAATGTTAAGGGAGTTGGATTGCCTTTCATCATCAAATTAAGAGTAGAAGCAAAACTCTGATATAAGTCGGGAAGACCATTCAGAACACTTTGCACAAAAGAACTGTCAAGAAGGACTTCATCAACAGAAATTAATTGCTCCTTCAAATCCTTGATTTTTGTTAGAAAATTGCCCATAGAATCACCTTCATTCATCTGCTCACTCTCCAATTGTTTTCGGAGGTAAACAACAAGAGCCTCATTCCTAGCCTGGTACAATGTGGTAAGTGTATCCCAAGTATATCCCAAGAGCGAATGAGGAATAATGGCACGTTTGATAAAAAAAGGCTATCAACACATGTGCTTGAGCATCTCTACCATCCCAACAAATTTGCTCTATAGTAGGTGCAACAGGGACCCTAGCAAGAACAGGAATCTGTAGAATATCATCATCTTCGACACCATCAACATCAACTTCAATACCTATATTTGCAAGTGTAATAGGATGTTTTTCAACACCCTGCACAATATTCCATAGTCCTTTTGCGACTAATACAAGACGTATCACATAAGACCACAATGGGTAATTTGTACCATCCAACTTATCCTCAATAGCCAACATATGAAATGCATCACTACTTTTAGCCATGGCCATTGTCGAAAATACCCTGATGCAAAAAACTAATTGTATCTGAAAAAGTTGAAAAGAACTATCCTGATGAGTTCTGCTAAACTTGTAGCAAACTTTGAGATGCTTATATTGGCAAATCGAAACATGTATATATATTTGGCACAAAAAGATGAAATAGCCTACATAAGCACTATGATAGTGTGTTTGGAGGCCAAAATGAGCTCAGATTGCAATTTTGGCACAACAAAGTGAAGCCGTTTTGATCTCCTAATCACCTTGAGTATGCCCACCAAATTTCGTGCGATTTTGAGACTGCAAAACAGAGGGGTGTCGACAATGCCCTAGATGAAGCGGCGAGTTGCTTTGATACCAATTGTTGGAGTTAGATTTCTGTGGAATCATGCGAACAACCAAGGAAGAAGGAGAAGCTTGGAGCACAACACAAAATACTGAATTTATTACCACTAGAATGTACAAAGATAAGTAACCAATTAGGGCTATAGGCATATATAAAGTGAGGGGAAGAAAACCTCTTAAAGAGGGAAAAAAGTGCTTGGGTGGTCCTAGTGTATTCACACACATCACTACCTAACTATATCAACAATACTTTCGATCGTAAATGCTTTTCATTGACATGGTATTCGATCAAAAACCCATTCCTAACAAAAAATATATAATTTTACATTTGATCGAAAATTTCATTGCACACGTGCTTGTTTGCTACTCTAGAGCTCTAATCCTACCATTTCTTTCATAGAGACCTTTCTTCATCGTATCATTTAGGTATTGATTTAGTTTTTGTTTGTTGTTTCTTTTATTGTCTTGTTCATTGTATCATGCATATTGTATGTTTTGCATATGCGTCTCTTACATATGCTTGATTTGTATTTATACAATTATTTTTGTGTTTTTTAATAATCATTTGTATACATGTTTGACTCACGAAAGCATTTCTTACTTGTATACATTGATTAATAAAATTAGAAAATAAACCACTACTCTGATTATTTGACTCACTACATCGATTCTTACTCTCACAGTAGTATAGGACTCAAAAATAGATCTATTGAGATTGTTTGAATTGCCACCTCGATTCCTATTCTCTCAATAGTTTAGGGAGTGTATAGGGAGGCTATTGTGGTTGTCTGATTCTTTGACACTTAGTCTCACAATAGTGACTTAGATTCTGATGAGCATACCTAGTGTAGGTCACAAGGTGTATAGAAACTATTGTGATTGTCTGATTCTTTGACTCTTGCTATCACAGTAATTATATACAATCATGTGACAAGACTCATACATAGTATAGTGAGTGTATATGAAGTATAATGAATGTCTCATTCGTCGACTCTTACATTCTTAATAGTTACATAGATTCACGTCAGATTATTACTACACTTTCTATCTAACTATACATCGACTTGTCTAACTAACTATCCATATTTCTATCATTTTCCTAGACTCTACACATACTATTGAATAATCTATCCATACACTTACCGATGTATCTATGTATATGTGTACCTAAAATGTATTAGAGTATGTATCATTTTATTTATGAGACCTATTTTTTATTATTATTTTTATGCATTACATTCTGTTTAAAGTTTTAATGTCAATTCTGATAGTTTGATAGTCTATTTTTTATTTTTGCACAGATGGTAGGTAAAATAAATAAGCATGAGTGAAAATTTTTGGAAGATTTTGTGTGCTCTTACATGTATATGGAATGAGGGAAGATCAAATCACTCTAGCCAGGACATATCTAATTACAAAGATTTCATTGAGCAATTATTTAGAACAACATATATCAACATTGAAGATAAATTTGGTAGTGTCTCAGGTGAAACACAGGTATTAGATGAGCAAATGTCCAAATAACTTACTCGTATCTTTGGACATATCATCTTACACAATAGTGATCTTTGACACTTCACTACATTTTAAATCTCATTCTTGATGAATCAAGCTGCATTTTATTGAAGCCAAGGATTCCTCGAGCTTGAGGAGTAGTAGTTCTACCTATGCACCAATTTTCATAATGTTTAAAGCTCATTTGAGCCCCCAAATTATCTTAGAAACCTAATTTTTAACTAGGAAAGACACTAGGTCTAGACAATGCCAAAACTAGTAAAAAAACTATAAAAAGATCTAGAGAGCTCATTTTTGAGGTTGCATTGTTGGGAACGGAAATAACAAAGAGCATTGTAAAATAATTTTTT
Source organism: Ceratopteris richardii (assembly GCA_020310875.1). NCBI lineage: Eukaryota > Viridiplantae > Streptophyta > Polypodiopsida > Polypodiales > Pteridaceae > Ceratopteris > Ceratopteris richardii. The sequence goes on along the minus strand of CM035425.1, from coordinate 124,844,104 downwards.
GGCTAACTGAAGACTCCATTGTTCCATCTCTTTGTGTTATCATGTAAACATGTGTGTGTATGTATGTGCATGTTAGTATGCTTCTCACTCACGTACTTGTGTACTCATTCACTCATGGTTGTCATACCTCTCTCATGTCTCCTCGGATTGACAATTTTAAAGTGGATCTCCTCACCTTGATAGTTATCATTGTGTTAATTAGAGTGACAACCCATATCAATTAGTTGAAAGAGGAGAGCAGTATATGTGATGCAGATTAGAACCGCCTTGTAACGTTATCATCTACAAAAACCATCATTTCAAGTATTCAAAAAAACTAAATTATTTATTTCTATTATGAAATTCTATGATCGCTCAATACGATGGGAATATAACCTTTTCAAAATCATTGACCATTCTGAAAATATAAGCACATCAAAAGACTTCCATTATGTATTCAGCCAGACATGTAGAAACCATAAAGAATGTCTAACATCCATAAATAATAATTCTTTCTTGGCAAAATCTTTAGGATGCCACAAGCATCTTTGAAGAAATTAGTATTATTATTATAAAAGAATATTCTTGAAATAGGTTGTTGTGGATTTGAAATACATTTCATCAAAAGACTTATCATCATGTATTCAACCAGACATGTAGAAACCATAAAGAACGTCTAACATCCATAAATAATAATTCTTTCTTGGAAAAATCTTCAGGATGCCACAAGCATCTTTGAAGAAATTAGTAGTATTGTTATAGAAGAATCTTGAAATATGTTGTTGTGGAATTGAAATACATTTCGTTGAAGCATTATTTTCTATAAATAAAAAATCTCGTTGTCTTTCATTCTACTTAACAATTTCCGCTTTCTTTCGTGATTCGAGATGGTTTTTGTTTAAGAAAAACCTAAATGTTGTATAATCTATCAAGTATAAAAAAATCACAATGGCAAAGACGCTTACCAAATCTTTAAAAGGGGTAAATGAGTCATCTAATGCAGTGGGACGAATCGTTTGAAACTCAAAGAAAATGTTCTTCATCAATAAAAATGAAAAACTTAATTTGAACTTTATGACTAAAGAGTATTTTAATGAGAAAGTAGTATTAAGAAATAAAATCCAAAATAACAAAGAAATGAAAAAGGAGTTACTTATCAAGCTATAGAACCACTTTCCTCAAGTCTTAAGCATCCACACAGTTCAGATGCCCATTGTATGACATTTCATTCCTTGTAAATCCATTTTTTCCCTCTCAGAAATAGTATTGGAAGACATAACATGGCTACTTTATGAAACATGCAGGACTACTTTATGATGGTTGCTCCCAGTTTTTTTTTTTTGAGATGCAGTCAACTTTGGAGAACGCACAAAAGTGAAAGGAATTGACTATAATTCTAAAATCTTTGATTGTCAACTCAGCAACACAAAAAATAAATTCATGTCGCAACGACGGTTGTAGTTTTTTCGTAGGGCAGATGACTGACGATGCGGTTTCTTCTCTTCCCAAAAAGATCATTAAATATTTTATGTAGAGGCACGGCCACCAACATGCAGCAACCACATTAGGCGCATGAACTTTTATAAGGACAATTATAGGAACTCATCAGTTATATTGTCAGAGAGAGAGAGAGAGAGAGAGAGAGAGAGAGAGAGAGAGAGAGAGAGAGAGAGAGAGAGAGAGAGAGAGAGAGCTTGGCCGAGTTACAGAAATTTATGCAATTTAAAAGCTTAAGTACATTATTTTCTTTTACGGCCATATCGGATAATCTCTTCCTCTTTTAGTAACAAAGCTCCATTAGAAGGATCATGCTTAGTAACGACCTTATTACGATCACTAATTCAACCTAAACGTCGACGCAATATTCTCTACGTCTCTCTCTCTCTCTCTCTCTCTATATATATATATATATATATATATATATATATATATATATATATATATATATATATATATATATATATATATAGAGAGAGAGAGAGAGAGAGAGAGAGAGAGAGAGAGAGAGAGAGAGAGAGAGAGAGAGAGAGAGGGTAGAGGCCTGCTAATGTGGCATGAATAACACAACTCCCGGACATTTATAGTTATTAGTATTAATTTACATAACTTGTCATAATTTTTGAGCAGTTATTTGGTGAGTTTTCTCTCTCAATCTCTTTTTCTCTCTCTTTCAATCACACACATGTCATCACAATGCTATGATCTTCACTCCCACATCTTTTTATAAACCTTTTTCTTTTATAAGAGGAAGTTTCACCTAGGCATAGTCTCCCCTCCATGAATTAATTGAAAGAACAATCTTATGATCTCAACTCCCACATCTCTCTCTTCTATCTATGTATATAACTTTCTGATCTCTTTCTCTCCTTCACTTGCTTGCTGTCTCTGTCAACCACCAACCCATCAATCGCAACATTGTGATCCCACCTCCTAAGTCTTTGTAATTGCACTGCATTCTCCCTCCAATGCAAGACAACTGTGAAGTGCACATAGGTTTGTGAGGCTATCCCATTCTTAGTGCATGTTTAAATTTGCTTGATGGCTCTTTGCATCACATAATGGCAATTAACATCTATCATACAAGATTTTGAGAGATAGATAAAGAGGGATGTTTTATAGGAAGAGAATTGGGAGAAAACTCTTTGTGGAACACCTAGTGTTTCTCTTCGAAGGACTGAAGTTAATTTCTTACATGGTGCTTAATACACTTTTTAGTGCTATAGGGTATGCCATTTAATTTTTTCATTTGAGAAAGCACATTGACTATGCTATGTAGAAATGTTTTCAGTATCATTGAACAATGGCAGGAAATGAATGTCTCCATGATTGTGAAAATCATATATACAAGGAAAGTAAAATTTATAAGGATCACTGGCTTTAGTTGGGAAAATAGTTGCATGAAGTATGGAAGGTACGTTGTAATGCTAAACAATAGAAATATACATTTGATTCTATTTGGTTCTATCTGACCAAAATGAAACATAAGAACTTAAAATGGTTGATTTTGCATAATGGGCTATGGTTTTTCGAGACAATGCAATTTGAGATAACAAATGCTATTTCTATGGCCAATATGCAGAATTGAATGATATTTTTGTCAAGATCGGCATGAGTAGAGAGAGTTTAAGTACAAGGAATTTATTATTTGGGGAGCATAGTGAACATTCTAACTAGCATAGTCTCTATGCCAATTAACAAAGTTCATATCCTAATTAGGATAATAACTATGCTAGGTAACACAATCACTATCCTAACTAGAACAAACAATGTGCTACATAGCTTAGCCATTATGTTTACTAGCCTATTTAAATGTTAATGAGCTAAACCTATATGCTAAGTAACACAATTTGTATCCTAAACCACTGTCAGAGTGCTACCTACATTATTGAATATATTTACAAATGAACATGCAAACTAGCACATTCAATATGCTAACAAGCAGAGTAACTTTGCAAAGTAGCAAATCTGATGTGCTAACTAGCATAGCCAATGTTCTAACTACCTTAGAGAATATGCTATTTAGCGTAGAGGACATGTTAACAAGCACATATTGTATGCTAATAAATTTAGTGACTAGTTTTGAATACCACATACAAATGTGCCTTATAAAAGATAGCTTAAAACATATCCAATCCAAGATTTACTGAGGCACATGAAAGTGCACATGTGCTGTCTATAAAACTTGCAATGATAGTGTGATCAAAGGTTGTGATGTAGATAGATGCACTTCCAAGAGTCTTTCCCATCTCTGTAAGTCAACTTTGTTTCCAAGGTAGCCCTAGTTCACTTCTCAACAAGAGAGCATGCTTGATGGGAGAATATTAGGATTGTAGCATTGAGAACTATGAAGGTGATCATGATTCACTAATAGCGGCATTGAGTATTGGTGAAACTTTTGCGATTAAATTGAAAACTAGAACCAATATTGAAGATGTTGACTTTTAGTTTTTCAAGTGCATATGCATAAAGGAAAAGGCCAAAGACCTATGTAGATCATTGGGGCAATTCCATTGATCAGACTTCTTATATTGTGCATGGAATGTATTATAGGTAAGTAGATGCATGCATGTTTGCATGGGACGATAGACAAGCCCCTATCCACATATTCTCACATATTGTGCGTTGCATCAAAATACCAATTGAACCTATTGACAACACTCAAAAGATGTAAAAAAAGGCTATAGAAATTTATGAGGCTATCTATAATAGTATGCTTTGTAGCATTCTAAAGTGAGGAATGATGTTCAAGGCCTATATGTAAATGACCCCATAAGCTATCAATTATATAGATCTTCTCTTAAAGTTAAAGCTCATTAGCTCCTTAACATCTTGCATTCCAAATGATTAAGCATCTCTTCATCGAGAACATGGCCAATATAAGTTCAATAATTGCAAATATTTGCAACACATTGGCTCAGCATCTTGGATTGCAAACGATTAAGCATCTCCTCATCAAAAGTACAATTGTTTTAAATATTTGCAACACATCAAAAGTCCTCATCCTTTGCTCGGAGGATGAACACTCCATGTGACATACAGCTGCTTCTCTTTCCAAAAATATAATCAAATATTGAGAGAGAGAGAGAGAGCATTGCCAAGCTATAAAGATTCATGCACTTCAATCGCCTAAAAGAAAATCTCGTGCCCTTTTAGTGCCCAAGTTCTATGCAAAGGATCACGCTTAGTAACATCCTTAGTTCAATCATATAAAGAACTTGGATTTAAATACACAATTCGCTACTTCTCTCTCTCTCTCTGATTAGTACTCTTAGTTAATCATAGTTATTTTTTTCATATTTTGAGGAATTTCTTAGTGGTTTCTCTCTCACAATGTGTTATGATCTTATATTTCAGATATTCTCTCTCTCTCTCTCTCTCTCCCCCCTCTAGCTCATTTTCTATCCCCATCAACCACCTGTACATCAATTGCAACGTTGTAATCCCACCACCTAGTCCCCTCTCTCTCTCTCTCTATCGATACCGGCAAAAAGAGATAGAAAAAGAGACTTTGAGAAATAAAAAAGAGGAAACAAACGGAGGAACATAGATGTTTGCACAAAGAGGACAAAGTGGGTGCTTTGGATGGTGCACAAAAGAAAAGAGTAGTTTCAAAATTTGTCGACCTCTTTAAGAAGAGGATTGAAGCAAGAAACTTGGAGTTTGGTTGCTCAATATCTTGCGTTGAAAAGGATTAATCATATCCTCATTGATAAGATGTACATTAAAATCTCAATTGTTTTGAATATTTACAGAATATTGGCTCATGGGAACAACCAACTTCCAATTTTAAGAGTATATTTTCCTAGAAACTTGACAGTGCGGACGATGAAAAATTCCAATGAGCACATGGAAATTAGAAAAATTTCCAAGTTCTTGATGGTTGGCCAACACACTTTGTACAAATGAAAATCATGTCTTTACCCATGTGGAAACTATATTTTTTTATTGGTTGCTTGTCATCTTCCACAAGGAAACAAATCTTAAGGGAGCCCAAAGTTACCAAACGTTTCACACGTTGTCACAATTGATTACTTTTCTAGTACCCCGCAAGATGTAGGAATTCGAGATATATGGACTTTGAAATAAGTAGAGCGAAAGTAAAATGATTTCATACCTTAAATGAATTCAAAACTATGATTAGAATTAATTCAACAAATATACCTTAAATGATTTCAAAACTATGATTAGAATTAATTCAAAACTTCTTTTTTAGAAGAGGAGGCATAGTTTCCCTTGCTTGAATTGATCAAAAACAAATTTTCAGTGAGGAGGCATAGTGCCCTTCGCCGAGTTACAAAAATTCATGCAATTTAAACACATTATTTCCTTTTACTGCATTCTCCCTCCAATGCAACACAAGTTTTCGTAATAGCACTGCATTCTCCCTCCAATGCAAGACAATTGCAATGCAACACAAGTTTTCGCAATAGCACTGCATTCTCCCTTCAATGCAAGACAATTGTAAAGTGCACATACGTATGTGAAGCTATCCCATTCTCAGTACATGTTTAATTAAAAATAAATAAATAAAAGGGAGTTCTCACTACATGTTTAACGTTGCTTGATGTCTCTTTGCAACACATAATGGAAAGTAACATCTATTATACAAGAATTTGAGAGATAGATAAAGAGCAAAAAAGCGAGGCATGGATATGTTTACACAAAGACGACAAAGTGGATGCTCTAGATGGATTACAGACAGAAAAAGAAGCTTAAAGAAAACTCAGACTCTTTAAGAAGAGGACTAAAGTTCAACCCAAGATGGTGAAGAAAGAAAACCAGAGTTTCTTTGTTCAGAGTCTACACTTCAAATGATTAACCATCTTCTCATTGACGATGTGGCCATTGAAAGTTCAATTGTTTCAAACATTTGCAACACATGACTCAAGGGAAGAAACCAAGTTCCAATTTGAAGACCTTAAAAAGAAAAAGAAACTTGACATTGTCAATGATGCCAAATAGAAAAAATTGCAAGGTCTTGAAGGTTTGTGTTCACATATTTTAAAATCCAAATCACGTCTGTACATTTATGCCAACTAGAAATATTTGCAAGGTATTGAAGGTTTGTGTTCACATATTTTAAAAATCCAAATCACGTCTTTACACATGTGGATGCTACTATGAGAATATGCCAACTAGAAAAATTTGCAAGGTCTTCAAATTTTTTGATCACATATTTTAAAACTCCAAATCACGTCTTTACACTTATGTGGATGCTAGATTGTTCTCATTGGCTTTGTACCACATGCAACAAATGTCAAATCCCACTCAACAAATAAACGAAGGAGTCAATTTAAAACGTGTGCGAAGATGTAAGGTGTGTAAGGGATGTTTTATAGGAAGAGAATCGGGAGAAAAAGCTTTGTGGAACACCTAATGTTTCTCTTGGAACAGCTCTAGTAAATCTCTAACACACTTTTTAGTGCTATAGGGTAAGTCATTTACTTTTTTCATTTGAGAAAGCACATTGACTATGTTATGTAGCAATCTTTTCAATATCATTGGAACAATAGCAAGAAACGAATGTCTCTATGATTGTGCCAATCATTATAGGGATTATTGTCTTCAGTTGGGGAACTTGTTGCATGAAGTATGGAGGGTACATTGTAATCCTAAACAATCGAAATAAACATTTGATTCTATTTGGTTTTATCCAAGGTAAATGAAACATAATACCTTACGATGGCTGATTTTGCATAATGGCCTATGGTTTGTTGGCACAATGCAAAAATCTTAAATTTGAGATATCAAATGCTATTGCTATGGCCAATATGCTGACTTGAATGATATTATTGTGAAGATATTGACATAACTGGTGAGAGTTTATTTACAAGGATTCTATTATTTTGGGAGCATAGTGAACATGCTGACTAGCATAGTTCCTATCCCAAATAACATAGTTCATATCCTAATTAGCATAATAACTATGCTAGGTAACATAGTCACTATCCTAGCCAGAGCAAACAATGTGCTACATAACTTAGCCATTATGCTTACTAGCATATGTACATGCTAATGAGCTCAACCTACATGCTAAGTAACAAAATTTGTATCTAAACAACTGCCATAATGCTAGCTAAATTATTAAATATACTTACAAATGAAGATGCTAACTAACACATTCAATATGCTACCAAGCATAGTAAGTGTGCTACATAGCAAAGTTGATGTGCTAACTAGCATAGCCAATGTTCTAACTAACTTAGAGAATATGCTAACCAGCATAGAGGACATGTTAACAAGAACATATTGTATGCTAAGCATTGTAGTGATTATCCTAATAGTTAGTGTGCTTATTGACCAAACTTGCTTGTTAGCATAGTAGATATGCTAGTTGGACAAACATTCTTATGCGATACAATTTAATTGTAGGTTGAGCTCTTTTAGACTCTTCAAGAGAGATATCCAAATTTCCAGATTGTACTATTGACTTTTTCTCTTTTTAAGCCCCTTTTTGCTTGGAAAATGAAGAAAAAATATATAAGTTGTTGTGAATACCACATACAAATGTACCTTATAAAAACATAGCTTGAAACATATCCAATCCAAGATTTATGGAGGCTCATGAAACTGCACATGTGTTATCGATAAATCTTGCAAGAATAGAGTGATCAAACGTTGTGACGTTGATAGACGCGCTTCCATGAGTCTTTCCCATCTATGTAAATCAGCTTTGTTTCCAAGATAGTCCTAGTTCATGTTTCAACAGGAGAGCATGCTTGATGGGAGAACGTTAGGATTGTAGCATTGAGAACTTGGAAATATACCCAATGAGGGTGAAATCCGTATGACCATAAGGTGAAACTGTTTATATATGAGAAAGAAATTGACAAACATGGAAAGGATCTTAGAAAGAAAAATTTTACTGCACAAGGACATGTATTTTGAGTTGTTTTCATAGTTATTAAAACAAAGGTAAAAAATTTAATCACCAATAAATACATTGCTAGATGGATAGCTCAACAGTTCAAGGATTTCCTTTAGAGATATCTAGATAATGGAATTGTTTCTATTGTGGAACTTGTCAAAAACTATGCATTCAAGGGACAAAGTGAGATTCATAGATTGCATTGGCACTCATGCCAAATTACCATCCTTGAACATACTATCAAAGAGCTTGGATAGTGGTGAAAATCATCCAGTGCTTCTAATCTCATGACAAGATGCATGATAAATTGTTTTTCCAACATTGCATAACGTTGCATTGCAACTGGTTATGCCATAAGGGTGTTCATTCACTATGAAATTGGATCTGTTCAAATGGTACATCCTTATATTTCAATGACATCAATCCATTTTGTTTTGTTACATGATATGCATGAATAGAAGGAATGAAGATGAGTTTATTCCTCTTTGGAAAAGGAAATGGAAAAGCAAAGCATGATGGTGTATGCATAGTGATAAAGAGAAGCTTGAAATGGGAACAATTGAAACCCAATGGCATCATTTTGAGGTACACAACATATGTTGTGGCTTATTGCAAGTCCAACTTCTTTAGGGGAGCAAGTGTATCCTATTGCTCAAAGGAGAGAGAGTGGACACATGTTTTTTGGGATCTTAAGGTAGGGTATGTGAATAGAGAGGACAAATGAAATTGTGCACCTATTGAGAAATCTCCCTTTTTGCATGATGTTTGTAATCACAACCCTCTAGATGCATTCAAAGCATGCTTTTGTGATCCATGCATACAATATAATTGGGATTGCTACACTAACGAAATCCATGTGCAGCCCTGTGCTTACCCGTTTTTGCTACCATTTCCTAATGACAAGGAACATAAGAATCAATCTTCCTCAAATGAACAAGAGTCAAATGGCTATGATGGTTTGACATATGAAGGTGATCATGGTGCACCGAGAGTGGCATTGAGTATTGGCGAAACCTTTGCAATTAAATTCAAAACTAGAACCAATATTGAAGATGTTGAATTTCACTTGTTCAAGTGCATATGCATAAAGAAAAAAGGCCAAAACCTATGTAGTTCATCAGACAATTCCATTGATCAGACTTGTTATATTGTGCATGGAATGTATTGTAGGTAAGTGGATGCATGCATTTTTGGATGGGATGATACACAAGCACCTATCCACATATTCTTACATCTTCTATGTTGCATCAAAATACCAATTCAACTTATTTACAACATTCAAAAGATGTAAAAAAGGCTTTAGAAATTTATGAGACTATTTACAATAGTATGCTTTGTGGCATTTTAAAGTGAGGAATGATATTTGAGTCCATCGCTCCAAGATGCATGATATATGAAGTTCAAACATGGAGCATGAAAGTTGATCTTAGTCACTAATGTGCAGAGATACTAGGATCTAGTCTAGTATGATGTATGGGTTAAATAGGATTGCGAAGAAGATCAAACTCTTAAAAAATGAGTTGAAGGCCCTTTATTGGGCGTGAGATACAATATTTAAGTGTACATATCACTTTCTCAAAGAAGAGTCAATATGTATCACAAAGTTAGATATAAAGATAGCATTTATCCAATAGAAGCAAGAAGGATTTGATATACACAACAACCCTCTAAAGTAGCTAGCCCAAGAAATAGAACAAATACAAGAGGATGAAGCTTTGATGATTTGTAGTGGGCTCTAGTTCCAAGTATCAAGAAGCTAAGAGGTATGGACAACTACATATGGAAGAACCAACAGAGGACTTTTTAGAAGATGAAGAGGAAAAAAGAAATGAAGCAAACCACGCTAGCAAATAACACTAGCACGTCCTACATATCCTTTAAAAAGAAGACATTTGCTTTGCAACAAATTACATTGCACAAAAAAATATGTAACTTCGTGAGAAAAGGTATATAACTAGTGGATTGAACTATGGCTTTGTCACCAAGTTTGTTTTGTAAAGATATTTTTGTATGAAGACTTTTGCTAATGGGAGGTTCTTTATTAAGTATTGGTGACCATAATTCTTTTTTAGTCTAGTTTTTGTATCTTTGTCATTAAAGTCTGAATTTTTTTCGTCTACTTTATATATCTATCCTTTTCTTAATGATGAATAAGTGTATTGAGTAGGGTTTAATTCTAAGTAACATAGGAACATAGCTGATTAGCACCAAAGGACTCCATGTTTTTTATACTTCTCTCATTTACATGAAGAGAATAGGCTTGAAACTTTTCCACCATAAATATGTGTGATAAGTAGCATAGGCCAACTAGCATACTAAATATGCTAGCTAACACATGCACTATCACTACAACATATGAGGGGCATACCGATGCTGTCTATACCGACGGTCACCCCTCACGGTCGGTATGAAAGTTGGAAAGATCTAATTAAGCATACTGATCATCATTTGACCGTTAGTATGACCGTTTAAAACGGATCATTGGGATGGTTTGTGACCGCCGATATAAGCATCAATACAGGTGCCGGTATAAGCATTGCTATAAGCATCGGTATACGCGTCAGTAATTTCTAGTAATTTATCGATGACCATATCGATGGTCATATTGACGCTTATACTGGTGCCGTGTTTTAAACATATTAGGACCCGAGAGCAAAAATCAACATTTTGTTCATCTTTTACATTGAGTACTGCTTGCTTTTGTCAAACTTGTCCGCACGAACTGAATTGTGACCTACATTCTCTTGTGCACACACACACATAGATCTCTATCTCTCTCTACACACACACACACTCTCTCTCTAGATCTTGCATCTTGGTAAGTGGTGCACATACTCTTAACCTTTGTCTTTCTCTATGCTTTATGTTTTAAAATTTCTCTTCTTTTTTATTTTGCAAGAGTTTTTTGGTGTCGATTCTTTGGAATTCGACAAGAGATTACACATATTAGGCTTTGACGACATCGATCAAAAAGAGGAATATACCTGTAAGTGATTGGT